>OW569404.1:91425568-92025568 GCA_937654795.1 Cistogaster globosa
TTAATTAAGCTGTTTAAGTCTTAGCAGTCACTATAGTTTTCTAAAACATCTTACTAAATTGGATATCTATAATGAACATAAATTAATATTTTCTTTTAACTTTTTAACATTTTCTTTAATAGAAATCAAGAACTTTTCAGCTTGACTTTGTGTCGGATGGTGCAAAAACGAAGTTCAACTGTGCACAAGAGTGTAAATGAATCAACATTCAAGTGGCCTAAGCGTAACACTAAATTAAAAATACGAGCAGCGTTTATGCAAATATTTTTTTAAAACATTTTCAGCTTAGAAAATTGAAGACAAAATGTAAATTTTTGGCTCTTAAGGTTGAAGAAAACAATTAGTTTTGCATTTTGGATGCTTTTATATTGTGGTTGTTTTTGTTGTTTGTTCTAAATTGCTTAAAGGATTTTTGTTTTATTTTGCAATTCGGTATTTGTGTTGCAGGGGTATGTAATAAACAACGAAATGTAACAATGAAAAGTCATGAGAAAAATCTTCAAGATGAAAAATAAACTCAAAAGGATGACAACAACAAAGATCATCAAGAAAAGTGCCTTCAAAATGGAGATTCTTTGTGCATGTTTTGCATACAAAGTGCAAATA
Source organism: Cistogaster globosa (assembly GCA_937654795.1). Taxonomy (NCBI): domain Eukaryota; kingdom Metazoa; phylum Arthropoda; class Insecta; order Diptera; family Tachinidae; genus Cistogaster; species Cistogaster globosa. The sequence continues at coordinate 91,426,175 of OW569404.1, forward strand.
TGAACATCTTTCTTTATAAACACAACACCAAAAAAAAAACATAAAAACTTAATTACAAGACCAAAAAAGGAATTTGAATAATAATTATAGTTTGTAGTTGTATTTATGTATGAGATGTATGTTGTATACAAATTTAAGGAGCAAAAAAGGAGGTTGCATTTTTACACACAAGTTGCATTTTTCCTTTTTGCTTTCTTTTCGGTTTTATTGTTGCTCCTGCTCCTGCTCCTGCTGTTGTAGTTGTTATTTTTTAACTGACATGCATAAAGAACTACTTAATGTTTAACACATTTATTTGCATTTTTCGTTTTCAGGTCTTTTTATTTTTGGTTTCTTTTACTTTGATCTCTATATTCATTTGACTACAATATGACTACAAAAAAAAGATGACTTTATATGGAGGAATAAAACCATGAAGGCACGATAAAGGTCGAATTTTAAACTCTTTACTTTTCGACACCTAAAAATATAATTTCTTAAATAATTGTGCAGAAACCACATTGTTTTGCAGAATAGAAGAAATGTTATATTTTCAACAGTTTTTGTTAGAAAAATTTTAAAGTTTAACATAAACTTTGCTTAGGCTATTGTTAAGCAACTCTATTGTTTATTCCTATTTTCTAATTTTCATTAAGAACCCTAAATGTAAAATTATTATGAAAGTTTAACCACAGAATTTAAACTAAAATAATACAAAATAAGTAAGAGTGCTATATTCAGTTATGCTAAATTTTATTTACCCTTCACCACATATGTAAATCTAGTTTAGTGAAGTAATCCAATCAACAAAAAAAAAAAAAACATAATTAAAAAATAAGAAAAAAATTAAGTACGATATCAGAGCTGTAAATGAAACATTTATTTTTAAATTAATTCGTGAGTTATTCATGTACTGAATAACAATTTTAATTATTACTTTTCACACAAAAAAATAATTGAATGAAGTTTGAGTCAATTCAAATGAATCTGATAAAAATGAATTGCAATTTGTTCCCAATTCAAATGAAATGTAAAATAAATTGAAATTCTTTTCTAATTGAAGTAAATTTGTCGAAGTGAATTGCAAATCATTTCTAATTCTTTTGTATTGAATTGGCTTAAATAAATTTAAAAAAACATTTAGCAATTCATTAAAAACTCATTGATTAAAATTTGTATTGATTTTGTAAGTAAAAACGCAGTAAGCATTTCCATGTTTACTTTAACCTTTGATCATTGAATATTTTCAGCTTAATGGCAGTAATTTCCATTTTTCATTACCCTAATATCTGCTCTGGAATTCCATTGATTGCAGCTCATTTTAAAATTTATTGATTTGAATTGCAATTCCTTGTTCTAACTCATTTGAATAAATTCAAAATCATTTCAATTTAAATGAATTGGAAATGAATTGAATTCCACTTTGACAAATTCATTTGAAATGAATTGCATTTTTTTTTATAAATTGATTTAAATTGAAAACGAATTGAAATTAATTTTTGCCTAATTCGTTTGAATTGAATCAAATTTCATTAAATTCTTTTTTGTTGTGAAAAGAATAGTTTCGAAATTAAGGTCATTCATAACGAATTAAAATCAAAAAAGAATGATTCATTTACAGTTCTAATGTAAATCTAGTTTAGTGAAGTAGCTCCTATAAAAAAACAATAATAATAGAGAGAATTAAAAAGTAAGAAAAAAATTACGTGCGATATATAATTTTACATAAAAATATCTTCGGTTCTTAATTGATTAAGCATTATAAAAAATTTTATTTAGTATTTCCTGAAAGATCTCTTCAAAAGCTTTTAAATGATACCCATATTGTCCATATTGACAATCAAACTATTTTATGAAAATTTTAAAGGCCCATAACTTGGAAAATATGGGCGAGCGCCAATTTTTTCAGCTGATGTTTTTCTCTAACTTTTTAGTTCTCTTACGCTCCATGTACATATTTGTTTTTTGGTTGGACTTACTTCATTGATTCAAATGATATGGCAAAGTTAGAGGCAGGCGTGGTGTTAAGCCCAATGCCTCGAGCTATGTGGACCGATCTTGCCGATTATTTATAACAACTCTTTCATAACTATGTCTGATCGATTCCCAAAATTTTCTCTAGCTCATCTAGTGCCTTGGCAAAGTTTATTTCAACGCTAACACTGACGGACAGACGGAAATTGCTCAGTCGACTGTGCTATGCCTAAGGACTCAAAATATATTGTATATTTTTGGGGTCGAAAATGGATATTGTAGAAATTACAAAAGGATAAATTTAGATATACTCTTTTTGGCGTTCACTAACATGTACTAAGAGAAGAAATTCAACTCTGTAATTGTGTTTTTAGATTTCAGCAAAGCATTTGATTCCCTTAATTATAAAACGTTAAGCGACAAGTGATATCAAGTCATCGATTTAACCTCAGAATCTCAGCGTTTAGACTAATATTTTTGTTTGTGAACGAAAGATATCAATATGTTCAATAAAAGAGTTTGATAACACCAATTTCCTGTTCATTTTTTATATTATTGTATTGTGCATCAATATGTTTCGTTCTAGTACTAATCTTTGCAGATTTAATTATTTTAAAACAGCTCTGGTTGTCGTCGTACAGAAACTGATAAGTCCTTAAGCAATTTCTTACTCCATGGTAATTTCTGTGCTGCGAATGAAGCAGCTTTAGATTCCGCTTCGGTAGACGATAATGCACTTGTTGACTGGTTTTTGGAGGACCAAGAATCAACGTTTTTGTCTAATAGAAATATAAAACCACTTGTAGATGTTCTGTCATTGTGGTCACTAGGCCAATTAGCATCTGTGTAACACTTTAATTGTAGATCTGATTTTCTTTCAATAGACGTTTCCTCGATGCAAACAGATAAATAAAGTTAAGCTGCACAACGTTAATATGGACTTACAAAAAATCATGAACTGGTCTCGGTCTCCAATTTTCTTAACTTAAAACCTCTAAAAACAAGACCAATTTCGTTTTCGAGAATCAATCAATCTCAATCTAGTTTTTACCGTCTTATAAAACATTAGGATTGTCTTAAGTTTGACTGTCATGTGAATCATATTATGTGGAAAGTAAATTTTGTTTTAAGACGATTACATAATAATGACTTTGAAGATTTCGTCAAGTTAAAAATACTGATTCAGTTTTATAAACTTTGTAAATTTGGGTCTCCTTCTTACCTCGTCAAAAGAACTAACTTTCGCCAGTCGAGATCGTTCATGGTTCGGGCAACAAGATTGTGGAATCAAATTGTGACTTATTAGAAGAGAAGGTTTTCGAATAATAATTAGCTACAACCTTGGTTATGATGAAAACATTAGAATGCTGCTGATTTGATGCTACTTTTTTACTTTTTTGGGTTATTATTTCATTTTCATATTTGTGCAGAAGGGTGGGTATGATCATTTCACAAAAGCTATTATATAAGATTTATAAATTTATTTTTGAAAAAATTAAAAAATGAAGAACAGGTAAGAGAATTTATTCACAATAATGGTCACTGTATGTATAATTATTATATTCGATAATGTGTATTGTCAGGCCTTACGTGATATAATGTCTTATTATTTAATTTAATCACAAGCACTAGCAAAAATACGAAAAGTGTGGATTTTTTTCAGTCAAATGTAAAACTCTTAATTTAAGAATGAATTCATCAAACCTTATATTCTGAATTTTATCTTGAGTTTAGAACGTTTACTAAATTAAAATTGTACGATTCATTCACAAGCAAATGTGATATAATTCTTTCCTAATTAAAAAAAATTGCAAAGAAAAAGCTAAGACGCAAATAAAAAGACAACTCTGATCTGATATAGGTTATATTTTAATGAAATTTTTAAGATTAGTATGTCGGGTAGACTTGACAAAAATATGTCACACATTTTATTTAAAATCACACCAACCTCCTTTTTTGCACAAACATGCCGTTTTTGACAGATTTAACAAATAATTTTACAGGCTATCAAATTTATGTAACTTGCTTTCCTGCTCTACAAAACTAAAAAGAATATGTATCTACTTAAATAATTTTATGGGTCATGGCTTCGTACGGCTTTCTGCTCTGTAACAGATGCATAGGATGCGAAAAGCGTAGAACGCGTCGTAAAGACTTTCAGATAAGGAACACCTTAGTATAAACTTCTCATTTATATCTTTAAGTACAATATCGTTTAAAAGTAGAAGAAGAAGAAGATTTTTTTTTAATATATTCTTACCCAAGTAAATCTACAAACTTTTGATAGTTAAAAAAAACTAAAACTAAACTGTTGTGCCATTCGTAGCCATAAATAATATTTAACAAATAAAACAAAAATATTTTAAAAGTTTTTTTAAAGCTGCAAGATCGTTTAATATTAGAAGAATTTAGACGTGTTAAATCGCCTATAAATAGAAATTGCAATTTCAAGCGAAATGGTAGTATTAAGAAAAAAGAAAAACAAAGACGTCAAGTATAAAAAAATTTAAATTAAAATTATTTGTTTGCCTCAACAAACTATGATAACAGTGACTGTGTTGTAGACAGTGAGCATGCAGTTTAAGTTTCATCTAAATTTTCGATGTCACATTAATAAAAATTTTATATGTTTTAAAAAACAGGAATTTGTGTGACAACACAAGTAACGAACTAAACATAACGTTTATGTCACAATACCGACAATGAAAGCAAACAAACATATTGAAGTAGATTTTCAAGCACTACAAAATGTCAGACATTTGTCAACTGAAGTTTTATTTCTGTGTTTTTTTATGTGTACTTTTGCATTATTTTTATTTTATTTTACTAAAAAAAACACAGAAAAAAATAAAAAAATAAGAACAAAAAAATTATAATTAAAAGATATTAAAAAAATACTTTAAAAATCCTTTGAAGTTTTCTATTGAACAAAAAATACGCTTTACAGAATACAAATAAAAGTTATTAATGTCATTAAAGTATTGATAGAGTACTGTCATACTGTTTTGAATTTTAATCAACTGTCAAAGCAAGTACTTCTTACACTTATCAGCATACATTTCTCTTAAGTCTATCAATACTGGGTCAATTTGTGTATCAACTGTCATCATTTACATCACAAAAAATTGTAGAGAATGTTGTCAATGATTTTGAACATATGTTTTCAAAAGCTTTACCACCCGCTGTAAAGCACATGTTTACTTTATTGACTGGATCTTAGAAACACCCCTCAATTTTTTTGTGTTTGTTAAACGTGACAGTTTTTTTTTTTGTATCTGTCATACAGTTTTAATCATCAATACGCCTTTTCTTTAAAATTGACTTTTAACACTATAAACGTGGTCGGTTATTGTGCTTTGATCTCTTGTCTCTGGGTTTTCTTTATTTTTTTATAGTGGGGGGAAAAGGCTTCATTACATTGTAAAGTTGAGTTATTTTTTTGGTAAATATCTTGATTATTCAAATTAAAGAAATTACTTTAAGTTAAGGAAACACTGTTACATTGTTTCCATATGAAATTTTAAAAATTATAAAATAAAATTTTTGTTCGGCAAAATTTTTTATGAAGTTTTACGCTTCTCTTAAATTGTAAGAGAAATTATTTTATCCAAACAACTAAGAGCTTGTATTGGCTTAAGTTGAATTTATGTCCGGACAAATTTAAACTCAGTTGCCACTAAATATAATACTTGTTCCAATTGGTCCTAACAGGAGCATAGGGCCTCTACTAAAACATAAAGTGTTTGCAAAATAAAATTATGACGTTTGTTTTGAAAATAATAAATAAATGAAACAAGCAAGAGTATTATATCCGGCTATGCCGAATTTCATATACCCTTCACCATATATGTAAATTAAAAAGACAAATATTGCTGTAACAGAGACTGAAAAAATTTGAAAAAATAAGTTAAGTACTAAGAATTTTAGCATTTCCTTTAAGATCTCTTCAAAAGTTTTAAAATGACATCCATATTGATATTTTGAAAAATTTGAAAAGTTCAGAGGCCCGTAACTCGGGAAATATGGGCGAGCACCAATTTTTTCACTCAAGGTTTTTTTTCTTATTTTGTTATTTATTTTCATGTATTTGTTTTTTTTTTGTTATTGGAGTAATTTCATTGTTCCAAATGGTATAGAAAAATTAGAGGTTGGCTTGGTGTTTTGCCCGCTGAGTGGAAGGACATGAATCGATCTTGCTGCTTTCTAATAGCATCTCTTTCGACACTATGTCTGATCGATTGGCGTATTTAAATATTTTCAAGAGCCGACGGACATCGCTCAATAGACTTCGTTATGCATAAGAAGTCGGAATATATATACTTTATGGCGTCGGAAATTGATATTGTGGAAATTAGAAACGGAATTGTAAAATTATTTATACCCTTTTTCCACTATATGTAATGAAGGGTTAAAAAGAATATTGTTGAAGAAATGGGAATTCAAAAGAACTTTTGGCGTCCACGCGATGGAAATCAATAAACGATTCCATGTTATTGAAGGCCAGGATCACTATAAGATCTGGTAGCTAGATTCGTAAAAAATGGCACGTATGACCAACAAGTAGGGTAGGGTAGTGTAAATTAAAATGTGTGACATTTTTTTGATATGTCAATCCGCTTAAAACGTTGTATAAAAAATTGTTTCTATACGACAGGGTTGGGTTTGGAGTTGACAAAAAGTGTGACAAGTGGAAAAAGGTATATCCTTATTCTGTTTGTAATTTCCGCAATATCCATTTCCGACCCAATAAAGTATATATATTCTGATTTCTTATGCATAGCGAAGACGATTGAGAAATATCCGTCAATTTAGCCAGGTCACTAGATGAGCTAGACTAAAATATGCCAATCGATAAGACATGGTTATTAAAAATTAGAAAGATCGGTCCATATCCCTTGAGGCGGTGGACCTAACACCACGAATGCCTTTTATTTTTCTATATCATTTGTAACAATAAAGTAGCTCCAATAAAAAAATAAAACTATGAAGCGATAGATAATTAAAAAATAAAAAACATCAAGTGAAAAAATTGGCACTCGCCCATAATTACCGAGTTATGGGCCTCTGAAATTTGTATAAAAAAGTGCGATTGTCAATATGGTCATTTAAAAGCTTTTAAAGAGATCTTTTAGAAAATACTAAAGTTTTTTTAAAATGTTTAACCCATTAAGAGCCGGTGACATTTTTATGTAACATTATATATCGTACTTAATTTTCTTTTTTCTTATTGTTTAATTCTCTATCACCACAATATTTGCTTTTTTAGTAGGAGCTACTTCACAAAACTAGAATTACATAGATATTGCGGGTATGTAATATTCGGCATAGCCGAATATTTTCTATTTTTCTTAGGGCAGTCAAAAAAGGCAATACACACCAAAATAAAAAAGCGTTCTTGATTTGAGGAAGCAATCTAACAAAAGTTTTACTTTTTAACATTGTGACTCTGTTAAGATTCCAGCTGAGAATAGATGGTTTCTTGTTTGCCAAAGAGTCACTTCGGCCACTCATCAATTATTATTAGGCTTTTTTTATATTTTTTTTAATGGACCGCATAAGCTTTGAGCCATGTTATTATAGATTCCTTGGCGAAGATTATGTTTCAAAAGTATTGCTTATGCAAATTCTAAAAGCGAATGTTAAACAAAGTATGCCTCTTTTAGTTATTTGCTAAAGATTCTGTAGATAACAAAAGATTGCCTTTAATACAGCAAAAATTTTTCCTTTTGCCTGAGATTTCTACTTATGTATTTTTCATATTTTGTTAAACTTACAGTTGATTATTTTTTTTTATTTCTTTGTTAGAATTAAAAAATAAAATATTAAGTTTATATAAAGGAAACAGTGTTAATTTAGCCGTCAACTTATCAATTTATCAGTCAACGTTATTGCATTAAAATAATGAATAAATACCAACTTCCTTATTTAGTTTATTTGTCTATTTGTTTGTTCCTCTTTTTCTCATCCTTTTTAAGCCCTCCTGGAGTATCATGATCTCATTATTGTATTTTGTATATCAAGTGAACAAATTCTATTGGTGTGTTTTTGTGTGTGTGTGTGTATTTACTTATCTTCCTTGTCGACTTTTACTTTTTCGGAATAAAATTATGCGTTAACCACTTGTTAAATCTGAAATGTAAAAAGTCCTTGGCTTTTTATTATTTTTTTTTTTTTGTATGTGAATGTATTTGTTTGTGTAAGATTGTGCGAGTATATTGTCTGATAAGGAGAGAACTTTGATGTTTATTTTGTGTTTCCACTTTGATGACCAGTTGAGTGCTATGATTTCGATTATTTTTCATTCTTTATTTTTTTTTTTAAATAAGAAAACAAAAATCATTAAAATAATTTATTGTGTATCCTTTTCGCAAATTGAAAATAGCAATTGTAATTTTTGCTCCCAACTTCTATAAAAAGCTTGATGAAAAATAATTTGGCCTGGCATACAATTGATTTTTTTCGATAAACTGAATGTTTCTCTTGAAATTTTATTTCTTAAACTGATTTTAAATTAAAAACAAACATGCAGTAAAAATATTTGAAATATGACAATAATTGCATTCGTTCTCTACCTTAAAATGAAGAATTACGAATAAAACTTAGGTAATAAAATTGATTGAAAAAATCCTGATAAATCCCTCAATCTGATAGCAAAAAACCAGAACCAGTATTATGAATTATCTTTGCATGGGATTACCCGACTAACAGGCATACCTAAACAAAAGCGGCAACGATTTGCCAAAACGATAAAAACAGGGTTATTAAAAACTAAATATAATTTCTCTAATAATTTAATTTTTATAAAATTAGGATTTGAACTGTTGATATAAATGAATTAAAATTTATTTTTGGCTTTAAGTTTATTTTTAATTTCTATACCCCTTTCTTCAGGAAGAAAACTATTTTAAAAATGTATGCAGACGTTTTTTTTTAAAGAAAACAAGTAAAATTAGACACCAGCAAAATGAAATGCAGCGTTTTTTTTGACCGCTACATCCTTCATCAGCATTCTTCGTATCTATCTACCTTAAGTTGTGTATATTGTAAACATCATCCATTTAACCAACTCATTTTGTAAATAATAATACGAGGAGTTTTTACGTATATCAATAATAATTTGGTTAAACGAAGTAGACACACAAGCCAAAGTATTTCTTCACTGTTCTCTTTGTAACTTGTCTTTATTTGTAAAAAAAGGTTTTTAGAAATTAAAAATTGAACTTAAAGCCAAAAATAAATTTAAATTTTTTATTTACCCAATATGTTATTTTAATATGAATAACAACTTAATTTGTATAATGGAAATTAAAATTTTATGTAAAAAACAAAAATGAATTATTTGAATTTATATTTATTTGAAATTATTATTAAACGCCTTGTTAAAATTGGATTTTCCAATTGCAAAGACTTGTCGTTGCGTTGCCGCCGCGTTATTTCGGTATACTTCATACAAAATGTACGAGCATGAGAACTTTTGACAGCAAAAAAACATTTTCCGCTCTTGTTTTGGTATGGCTTTAAGCTCTTACATAAAAAAATTGAAAATGAAACTAATGATTTTGTTATTATTTGTTAAAAAAAAGCTTTTGAAATGTTAGAAAAATTTTATGAAAACTCTATTTCGATCCACTACAACTTAATAATTTTTAATCCGTTCGACTCGAAATTTAGCACTCCTTCAATATAGGTACAATTTGTTTTTTATTAGTTCATTAAACGTGAACTAATCGATGCTTTGTTGACTAAACTAAACCATCCACAGATCACTTTCGCTATACATTCAAGGGGTCGCACTTTTATTCAATAGCCACAAAAAACATTTTCCGTACACTGCTGTTATACTGTTACTTTCCTTCGCTAACAGCAACCTTGACAAATATCTGTTACTCTAATATTAAATAGACGTCTTTACTAAATTATCTGTTATGGCTTCCACAATGATTGTCTTTATTTGGGGGGTTTGTACTACTGTTTTTTTTAATTACTATTTTTCCTTTGTACCCATGTACCATCGTCGGGGTCTCGAACTCATGAACTTGGTGATCTTCTGTTATACTTTTTCGCCTCTGTTTTATTTTTGCTACGCACTTAGCACAACAACAACACTGCTGTTTTCAGATATGTAGGAGTTGCCAGATCTTATTTTATCTGTATGTTTTCTTTGTGATCAAATAAATCGAAAAAACTTTAATCACAAATTTGTAAACTAGTAATATTCATTAAAATTGTACTTTTCTTTTATTTAAAATATTGATGTAAAATAAAAATTACAATTTCTAAAACACACAGGCATGTCAAAGAACTCGATTTCGATAAAAAGTGATCTCAAAATAAAACATTTCTTCGGAATAAGAACACATTTTTTTTGTTAATATCGGTTTTTAAATTTTAATTTGTGTCCTTACGTAGATTAGCGATGTCCCTTACTTTGGTGTTCGCAATACTGAAACATTTTTATTAAAGAGTCTTTTAGGAATAAGTAAAATCTGTTGGAGTCTGAAGAAGGTAAAACAATATCGATTAAGTCGGAGTGGTTTTAATTCCGTTTTAACTACTCCGATCGAATTGTTAAAATAAAAAAGTGCTAAAATCTCTTTAAGAAGTTTATTACAATTTAATTGATACTATTAATTTTTGATTAGTATTATTGCATCACTATCATTTTTAATTTGATAATTATTTGAAAAATAAGGTAGTTTGTGTTTTCGTATTAATTCCTCATAATATTTGCTTTTCTTCAAGCGTGTAGATCTTCATATTTCATTGTAAAATCAATTTTTAGTGACGACTTTCTGCAATTTATGGTGGCGAAAAAAAATTTGGAAAATTTTGACATATAAACATTTTCAAATATCTCGTTTCGAGAAAATTCTACTACATTTTTACATCTGTATATGAAATATTTTTTTTTTAAATTTGGATTCAGAATTTCAAAATTTTTGTCTGTCTGTCTGTGTATGCATTACGTAAAAACTGCTGGATGGTTTTAAATAAAATTTTGTATGGAGGTCCCTTAGAACCTTAGTTCAAATATAGAATACTTTTGGTTTCGTTAAAATATATCATTTCGTAAAGAAGCTAGAGGTACCAATGTGAAGTAGCCCAACTTAACGGTTTAATTTTTCGTATTTCCCTAATTCCATCTATTCCTAGTACTTCTTTTACTGTATGAGTCTTAAATAATCATAATAAACAGAATACTTAGCGGTACATATTATGCCAAAAAAAGAAATCTCAATAATTTTGTACAGGATTAATAAGAAAAATATGACTTAAAATATTTCTGCGAACAATGAGTTAAATTTTGCACTGCAAAGGACATAATGCGAAATGTTATTATTTTTTATAAATAAAGCTAAGCAAGGACTTGGTATTCCAGATTTGTTCATGGTATCATAATTACTTTGAAATAATAGATTTGAAGGTTGCAACCATTTTGTAAATTAAATTTGAGAAAACCCTATTTCCTGTTTTAAATATAAACAATTACATCAAAGTTATTTTTATATGATTGCATGTTATATGGCAGTTATGTTATGAATAATAACTCCTTATTAAATAAATTGTTTATGATTTATAAACAAAATATTACAAAATATCATACACGTGTGGCTTAAGTTATGATTACGCTTATTTACAACAACACAGATATGATAGTATTTAAATGTAATAAAAATCCTTATATGCGACATCTCCATCACAAACCCAATCAGAGCTCTCGTTAGCAGAAGCAAGGGGTAAAAAGATGTTTTACAAACAAAACAAGACCGTAACTTCAAGAAAATAACGCTTTCATTAAAAACATGGCCAATAATTGAATCGACGTCAGTAACTTCTTTTCAGAGTGCGTTTGTTGTTTTTATGTTTTAACAGACTTCAAATAATTCTTGCAAAAAAGAAAACCCTACTTCAAAACAGACAAACTTAAAATCATACTTCCTTAAGACGGTAATTATACATTAATTATTTAATTATATTTAAGAAAGACTGCGTCTTGATTTTGTTACATGTCGTAGAACAAAATATGAATGCAGATTAAAATAATCTTTTAATCTTAAACTTTATACTACATTTTGAGCTGCGGACTTAGTATACTTAGTACAGTATACGTTGTGTCTAAATATCGAGTGTCTCTCTATAACTATTAAAAGGATATGATCATATAAAAATTCTGATAGAATGTGGTCAACCTTTATTTTTTAAACTTTTCATTGCTTACACAGAAAAACAAAATTTGTTTAAATTCTAAGCGTTAGTCTATAGCCATATACATCAAACTACAAACATAAGGATACCCTTTAATTTCTAGTTTTTAATATTTATACTTTTGATCTTAAACTTGATATAGTAATGGACCTTCTGTCTAATTTTCAAGAATTTGTATGCAATGTTTTCAGAGATAGGGCCATATATTTCAAATTACATCAGTTATAGGGACACCCTTTTTTTCTATTTCCCACTTTTCTACTTGTTATAGCGGACTTAGCAATAAAGGTTCTTGTTTTTTTTTTTTTTTTTTTTTTTTTAAAGAGAAGTAGCACTTCAGGCATTAAAACCTATTAAGTTATTTTTCGTAACCGTGCTACATTAGATAGATAGATGAGAGATAAGACAGGTGGTAAAAGAAGAGAGAGAGAGTTATTTATTTTACTTCGCCGGCGAATCTGCTTTGAGAAAGTACCGGCGAAGGAGACTGCACGTTTTTTTGTTCATTGTGAAAAATTTTTTTTTGTATTTTGATTGCCGCAGGATTTGAACCCTGAAACAATCAGGTTTGTAGTCAACGTGTTTACCACTTTGACTACAGCAGCCTAACTAATTACTTGCTAAATAAAAACTACTACAAGGTCTTTAGACTTTAAATAAACGGGGGTGGATGAAAAGTGATCGCTTGCGGTCTTTCCTCCCCTGTGCCTAGGTTGTTTATATCCCTTTATTGTTGAGCAAATTTATAAATCAACAAAACTATATAAACTTGGATCGCCTAATTAAAGGTTCTTTGCAATTTTCAATCAACTGTCTGCAACTGTTCAACAGTTTATCATATACATCAAATAACACTATTGTAACACCCTTTTAATTTATAATTTTAAATATTTATACTTCTTATTACACCAAATACAGTAGTGGATATTCTTTTTAATTTTCAAGTGTTTGTATATAACAGTTCAAACGACAGGGCCATATAGGTCAATTCACTTCAAATATGGGAACATCCTTTGGTGTCTAAATTTAAATTTTATATTTGTTGTTATAGCAGACTTAACAATACAGGTTCTTTGTAAATTTCAGCTGTCTTTCTATAATGGTTTAAAAGTTTGGCCACATACACTAAATTACATTAACTATTGGGACATCTTTTAATTTACAATTTTAAATGTTTATACTTGTTATTATAAAGGTCACAGTACTCGACGTACTGTCCAATTTTCAAGCGCTTGCTTATAACGGTTCAAAAAAGAGGCGCATATAAGTCAATTTACGTCACCTATTGGAAGAGCCTTTAATTTTTTTTAGATATATTTTTTTATTACTTATTGCTATTGGGAGCTATAGTAATACGCATTTTTTTAATTTTAAAAATTGTATGGGGACACCCTTTAATTTTAAAGATTATAAACTGTTTTGAAAACCGGACCAATCTATAAGCATAATCTATCTAATTACAACAAATTTTCAAAATCGGTTCGGAAATGATTGAGTTCTGCTGGCACAAACGTAAAAAAGCAACGTTCAGTCGAATTGATAACCTCCTTTATTTTTAGAAGTCGGTTAAAAAGAAGCAGATTATCAACTCGTTTGAAGGTTGATTTGTGTAATGTTTGTGTCTGTATAACTCAGTTATTTCTAAATCGATTTTGAAATATTTTTCTTAATTTGAAAGATTATGCCTACAGATTGGTCCCGTATTAAAAAAAATCATAACTTTCAAAATTTAAGGATTTTTCTATACAGCACACATGTTTTCTACGTACCAATATAGCTCCCAATATGAAAAAGTAATACCAAAGTAAATCTTAGAATTAAAGGGTTTCCATAAAGGTGACGTTAATTGACCTGTATGGTCTTTACTTTTCAAGCGTTATAGACAAGCGGTGAAAATTGAACAGAAAGTCGATTACTAAGATCTTTTTAATAAAAAGTATAAATGCTTAAAACAAAAAAGTTAAGAGTTGCTCAATAATTTGTCTAATTTGATGGCCACACTTTTCAAGTAAAACTTTGTATTGGGTAATTTAAGTGTTCCCCCAATAGTTAATTTATTTTGATATATGTGGCTTAACTTCTGAACCTTTATAAACAGATAGCTAAAATCTATTTTGAAATCGTTTTTTTTTTTTTTTTGCAAAAATTATTTTATCATTCCATTTATCTAGTACTGAAAACAAAAACATAAAGCATGCAATTTTTTGAAATTATTATAATAGTGCTGAAAAAATCCTGAAATAATTATAGTACTAAAAAAATTAGAGAAATAGAAAAATCGTTCATTAAATAAAATAGATTTTTTCCCAAAACATCAAGTGTTATACATCATCTGTATGAAGAAAAGTGTTATGCCTCAGTTGTGTTTTAACTTGTCTTCAGGCTGTTAGTATTCAAGTCAATATAAATCCGAAAGTCTTTTACTTTTTCGATCTCTTTTTTATCCTTGTGGCCTGTTAGGTTAATTAAGGGCTCATTTCATTTTGAAGCTATTAAAAATATTCAACTTTTCAGCGTTATTAACGAGTATTTTTAGTTATTGATACCATTATAAACAGAATTGGAAATGAAGTAAAAGTGGTTTGTATTTCACCTAGAAATTTTAGTGGTCAAAAAATCATCAATCAGAAATCATTCTTTTGTAAGTAAAAAGTACAACAGGAGATTTTTATGCCATTGATACGGTACTATTCTCCTAATGGATCATCGTGACAGTAAAAATTATGGATTCATTAAAATGATTCGAAACTTGTGGACTACTTATTACTCACAAGACTACAAGAACAAAAGCAAAAAGATTGGTGCCGGGATTTTTCTGTGAACACCTTGCTTCCGCTTTGCACACAGTGTTTTGATGGTTATTATGGCGCAGACGTAAAGTTGCGATATTTGGAACTTGGTTTAAATTTTATAGTATAGTTCTGCAAAAAAATTGGGTCCCCTACTAAATTTTTTGTGATCATGCTCACTTCAAAATGACTGTCATAATACCTTTATAAAGATTTTCATAAAAATTTTAAGCACTCATGGTTCCTTTGAATTTTACCAACTGCTATGTTTTAATTTTTAAGTTGAGCAAATTTTTTTATAGTGTTGCTACTTCGTACAGCCGACATCGCTATCTTTATGTTAGGCTTGTCGGCTAGTTTTAAAATTGTTTTCCTAGTTCATTTATAATTAAAATAGTTTTTTGTATTTCTTTTCTTAAGATCAAAAAATTATTAAGAATAATTTTAACAAGAGCGACGGGAGAAATATGGACGATAAGAGGTCATAAATACATAAAAAAATACTGCGGGAGACTGATGTAAAAGGTGCGGCTTTTATAAAAAGTAAAGAAAAAAAAACTTAAAATCCTTCAAAATATTATATTCGCTAAAAATCGCATACAAAAGCTGTAAGTGATTATAGAAAAGCAAACAGGCAACATAAACGAATAATCAAAAGAAAATAAACACAATTAATGACAAACAAATGCAACATGCTGACTAAGTACGCGCCCCCATTAAAAGGATAATATAATGAACAAAAAACAACAACAGAAATCATTTTAGGATGCCATTGTTAAGGATCCAAACAATACAATAGATGTTTACAAGAAACACACACACACGTACACATTATATAGATTGAAGCAAAAGGAGAATTGTAAAAGCAAATAATAAAAAAAAAACCATGCAACACATGCATTTAACCAAATGGATTCGTTTTTATACTTGCTGGTTTTGTTGTTGTTATTTTTATTATTGTTGTTGTGACTATAAGATATGAGGATGATACATGATTGCAAAATAATTGCAAAGTATGGCAGAATTATTTTTTTTTTGGAAAATAATGGAAAAATGTAAAGAAAGAAGAAACACATTAAAAAAAAATCATGTCAAGATTTAAAGATAGGTCACAACCTTTTTGATACCATAAACATTTTTATCATGAGCATCATTTATTTTTATCATCAGTTTCTCTTAATATTAATACGATGGCAAAAATCCTGCAACAACAATAGACCAACAACATTATCACAGTCATTATCGTTATATTTTTGTTAATTGTTATTGCTTTTACATCAATGAACAAAAAGAAAATTTATCAATTCAGTCTTAAGAAACCAAAGGCACACTTAATTTGAAAGTCATAATAAAAAATTATGATGAAAAAAGAAAAAAAGCTGTTGAAGAAGTACGAGTGGATACGAGTACTTATAAACCAAGAAAAGAAACAACAGCTTCGTCAATTTGAAGGCATTTTTTGTATTTCAACTGGCAAAATAAAAATTAAAAGTATGACATCCAGCGATATCCCCTACGATGTGTTTTTTTATAATCATATTTTCCAAGAGCAGTTTTAATGCTCAGAAATTCTACACAAAATCCGATCATGATATAATTTCAATAGTTGAGTAGTAAGTAAGTTTTCATCTCAGATTTTCATGCTGAAAGAGACAACAGACGATGAAACATCTTTGCCTAAAAGGAGCTTGAACGCCATCATAAAGTGTCTAGATAGCAGTCAACTTACAGAA
This sequence comes from Cistogaster globosa, assembly GCA_937654795.1. Lineage (NCBI taxonomy): Eukaryota > Metazoa > Arthropoda > Insecta > Diptera > Tachinidae > Cistogaster > Cistogaster globosa. The sequence goes on from OW569404.1 coordinate 91,442,856, forward strand.
AGTAAACAATTAACAAATTTAATTTTCTTGTAAAAGCTCTGCGCAGGAAGACACACTGTGTCCTAAACTATAAACTAAAGTGAACCGATTGAAAAGTAAATATCTTGTGGTTTCAGCATTGAGAGTTATGCGCGGAGGCTCCTCAGTTGTTAGTAGGAGAATAAAGGAAAAAGAAAAGGAAATACTCTGGAAATTCTAAGTCAACCAAATATTCTTCATGCTGAGTAGTTGTTTAATCACTTAAGATGCGAGGTTTGTAATGGTCTATGCGATCCAAAAGGTAGACATGCGCTGAGTGATAGTAAAGTAAGAGTGAAGGTTTCGCCATATAAGACTTTGCAAAAGAGAGGAACATTGCACATTGTTGTCTTAGTCTAATATAAAAAAAATTAATCCAAGTGATTGTTTGGCACTGGCTGGACTTAATTACGAGTACTTGTTATATTTATATTGTAATTTTGAATACAGTAATCAACGGCTTCTGTCTGAAAGTATCACTATTATTAAAGTTTGATGGCGCATTCCAAGCTAATTCCATCTTAAACTAATTCATTCATTGACAAAATGCACGAGGTGTCAAATTTTGGGTGGTGCAGGCATCATGTAACGCGCATACAGGAACAGATTATATATTCCAAATCTTGTTAAAATTAAAAACCTCTAACATTTAAAATTTTGTTTTAGGGTAGAAAAGACTCGGAATAACCCTCTTATTCAAAATTGCTTAAAACCTGAATTTAATCAAGAAAAAACTGATCCAGCTTTGGATAAATACTACAGATACATATTATGTTGCACTATATAGTTTTTAAAGGATATTGACCGTGTTAAAAATCTTCTTGGTGTTTCTTTCGGAAACTGTTAACTGAGAGAAAAGAATGAAAGGACGACGGATATGATATTATTTCCCACTGTTCTGTGGCTGATAAGTACTTTGGCATCATTAACATCTTAATTTCATTTCATTAAGACTTCAGCATTATGACAAATGACACACAATCTAATTAGATGCCGTCAAAAATTAAACCAAGTAATTTATTTAAGCCCAATGACTTTGAAAACTATTTAGTGTTGCTTCGAAAACCAGACAATAAAAAAGTCCTACCATTTGTGTATCAATCTTGTTTTACAATACTATAGTAAAGTTTTTAACTTAACTTTATTATTACGTTTAATGATAACAGATTTTTTTCGAAATTATTTTTAAAAGTTCAACTGCAGACATTTTATACACTTTATTATATTTTTTACGACAAAAGTGAAAAATTTCCATTTTCCGACCCCATAAAATATATATTTATATATATTTTGAGTCCTTATGCATAGAGAAGTCGATTGAGCATTGTCCGTCTGCTCTTCCGTGTTAGTGTTGAAGTCATATTTGCCAGGGCACTAGATCAGCTAGAGAAAAATTCAACACGCTAATCGATCAGACATAGTTTCGAAAGAGTTGTTATTGAAAATCAGAAAGATCGGAACATGTCCCGCAAGACAGTGGGCTTAACACCACGCTTGCCTTTAATCAAGATAACAAAAATATGGAGCGATTGAAAATTAAAAAATTAGAAAAAAAGAATCAAGAAGTGCTCGCCCATATTTACCGAGTTATGAGCCTTTGAAAATTTCATAAAAAATTTCGATTGGTCAATATGGGTATCATTTAAAAGCTTTTGAAGAGATCTTTTAGGAAATAATTAAATTTAAAAAAGCTTAACCCGATGGCATTTTTATGTAATTTTTTTTAATTTTTTAATTCTATGTCACCGCAATATTTGATTTTTGATGGGAGCTACTTTACTAAACTAGATTTAGATAAATGAAGGGTATATAAGATTTGGCGCAGCCGAATATAGCACTTTTACTTGTTTTTTGACATTATTTAAAATTATTTTTTGACCTAAGTTATATCAAGTCATTAATATCAATCAATTATTTAGTTTTTTGTTATTTAATTTGCCGACTATACTAAGAAAGACCGTCACCATTATTAAAATTTTAAGTATAAATTAAATTTACAATTAATGGAATTAATCGGTCTTACAGTATGTTTGTGGTTTTTCGTGAATAGAGACTTCTTTAGGTTCTCATTTTCCAAATCGGCGTGCACATGGATAAAAAAAGATTAGTAAGCAATCGGGTAAAATATTCAGTAGCTCATTAGTAATAATATATAAATATTTATTGTTACAATTATAAAAATCTATTGCGTTACTTACTTTCTGAGAATGCAAAAAATTTTCGCGATACACTCTTGAATGTTTCAAAATTTTTTAAAATATATTGAATCGTAAGTTTAAAATTGATTCAAAAGAACATTTGTAAGCAAAAGTAAAGTAAAGTGAGTGACGGCTGTCATGAATCTTATAATTCCTTCTCCATTAGAACTGTGTATTTATTTCATAAAATATAAATTTTTTATTGCCCAAATATGTTTGTCTTTGAAATTATGAAGATATTTGAATTTAACTTGTGTTTTTAATTTTTCGCCTTTGGATCTGCTGTGAACTCTCCTCCGTCAAAGAATTTATTGAAATAGAAGGGCAAGAAATAAAGCTCTTAGTAAGCCAATCTTACACTGAAAGGAATATTCTGAAGATATCAGATAATTGGCTTTCAGCTTCACTTTTACATTTAGCGTTTTTTTTCTTTAAGAAAATTTCAAATTGTTGATAATTTTTAACTATTTTTTTGTGCACTTATGGTTTTGAAGGAAACATGAAATTTTTTATAGCAAGTAGAATTTTTTGGAAAAATTATAATTTCTTGTGAATTTTTTTTTAAAATAAATATCTTGGTGAATTTTTAACTTTTTAATATTTAATCTTTAATATTTTTTTATCAAAGTTCAATATTTTTTGTGAAATGTTGGTGAAAATATAATACTGTGGAGAAATTTTGATGGCTTCGTGTTTCCATTATTCCAGTATTCCATTTCCCTTGTAATTTATAGTTTTTTTTTTTGAAATTTCGGTTTTCAAGAAAACAATGCAAAAAAAAAACAGCTATTGTCAACAAAAGAGCACAATTAAACATAAACAAGTAAGAGTTCTATATTCGGCTATGCCAAACATTATATGCCCTTCACCATATATCTAAATCTTGTTTAGTAAAGCAACTTCAATCAAAAAACAAATGTAGGGGAAGTTGAAAGAGAATTAAGATATTAAAAAAAACAGCATATTTAAAAAATTTTAGTATTTCCTTAAAGATGTCTTCAAAAGCTTTTAAATGATACCCATACTGATATTTAAAAAAAATTTTTTAAAGTTTCAGAGACCCGTAACTCGCGAATATGGGCGAGCGCCAATTTTTTCACTTGATGTTTTTTTCTTATTTTTTATTATCTAGCGCCCCTTGTGTTTTTTTTTGTTTTTTGATTGGAGTTACTTCATTGTTCCAAATCATATAGAAAAATTAGAGGTAGGCGTGGTGTTTTGCCCGCTGCGTCGAAGGACATGGACCGATCTTGCTGATTTCCAATAGCACCTTTTTCGACATTATGTCTGATCGATTGGCGTATTTAAATTTTTTCTAGCTAGCCTCGGCAAAACTGATTTCAACACTAACATGGACGGACAGACAGACATCGCTCAATCGATTTCGCTATGCATAACCATCAAAATTCCATCGGCAACAACTCCGGTTGTGCTTTGTGTGTAGAAGAGAAGAGAGCAGTAATAGGGCTTTTTGATTTATTTTTTTCAAATTAATGGCATTTATCGGCTTTAATAGAAACATTGATTTGGTATTAAATTTTATAATGAACAACGTAAAATGAGCATTCTCATTTGTTTGTTAAAGTGTTGCATTATCTGCTGAAATAAATTTAGAGACTGCAATTTCGCGCTTATTACAATAAGAATGCTGCGCTTTCCTTTTTTTAAGCAATAGACAATACGTGAGCTAAGATTGATTTTTGCTCAAAAAAGCGGTTCACCAAACTCGTATCCAGAGTACAGATGGAGGGAAGGAGGCAAGTTTATATTGAAATCTTAATTTTAAAGTCCAGTGAGCTATGTTAGGTTTTAAAAACTTCGATTAAGAGGAAATAAAATGGTAAATGTGCAATTTTTGATAATGTATTCGTAAATAAAAAAACTTAAAGCTTAAATTTTAAACTTTTAAACTTTTAAAAACTTAAGCGAAATTAGTTGTTATTAGTCTATGTGCATCTTGTGGCAAATACTTAATGTATTGAAGTTTTTAGGTCCAAAATATTTTATCTCCGAGATTATTTTTCGATTAAAAAAATTATTTCTATAACGTTTGGCGTATAGCCACAGTTTACTTATATTGCTTATATATACTCTTAGAGTAGACACAGTTAACGTCGGGTACAATAAACTGATAAAATTATAATGTTTAGAAAAAGAGATTTATTATGAATTGCTCAATGTAGATATCTTAAACATGGGTCCATAACGTCTCAATTATGTCAGGGCACTGATTTAACTTGGTAATTCGAAGTAATTTCTTTCTATACACTTAAGTATTTTTACTAAAACTAGAAAAAATTGTCAATTAACAAATTAGTTATTTAGGTTATAGTAGGGATGAACACGGTAAAAAAACATCAATGATTTTTCCATGCGATGTATCGCAAACACACATCGATGTTGCATCGATATTTCATAAAATACATCGATGTTTTATACATAGATTATTTTTTTTTTTTAAATTATTTATTATTGAAGTTTTGATGTTTTTTATTTATTATTATTATATTTTCAAAAAATCTTAAGTTTATTTTACATCTCCAAATACTTTTTTCAATAGTGCTTTCACCTTTCAATCTGTTTCTTTGTTGAGTCGTCACTTGCGGCGCTTGTGAAAATAGTCTTTCAGACGGAACCGATGTTCTCACCATTGTAAGATATTTAAAAGCGATTTTGTAAAGCTTAGGAAACTGCGATTTATAATTTTTCCAAACATCCAGATTTTCGTTTAGTCCTCTAACAGAAGTCCTCAAATAAACTGAAATAATTATATACCTTCACTCTTATTGCTTTTCCAATTTCTATGAACACATTTATATATTAATCTAAACATTCTGTATACAATTTGTCATTTCGATGCATTGAAAGAAATCATCGATGTTTTCCGATTGTTTAGGAGCAAAACAAAAAAAAAAAAAAAAAAAACATCATATTATATCGATGTTTCGACACAATACATCGAGTGTTTTTAAAAAATCGATGTTTTTTGTCCATCTCTAGGTTAAAGATACATATCATTTTAAAATTTTAGGTATAAGAGTTTCTAAATTATGTTCAAGATGTCCTTCATTAGATTACTTTGGTTTACAAAATTTATACTGAGATGTCACAAACAGCAGCACATACAGTTCTGTCTACGTAAAATTGTGTAGGGTAGAAAATGTTGAAAATTTCTTTATAACTTTAGAGCAGATTGTTTCTTGTTCATGCAAGTCTTTCGAGCACTCCTTAATTGTTTCTTTTTTTATGCTTGTAAAATATCCGGAAAAGATTATTTTATAAAAATCAATTCATGTTGCACTACTTGTGTTTTTAATTCGAAGTATAAAATGTTTTAAAAGTGCAAATATCACGCTCATTCTCGTATTCGTAATGTGTTTAATATGATCTAATTTTTTAAAGGGTGAGTCGATTCATACTCATCTCACAATGCGTTTTTAAAATCCATTGTCTAAGGATGTACGTACACTGATTAGGAATTAAAGATTTCTTTTTTTATTTGCCTTTATGGTACGTGGAGGTGATAACGATTATGCTTGTTTAGACATTTTAAATGTGTGTTTTTTCTCAATTAGGTCTTATATATTTTCCACTTTTTTTTCTTGATGATTTTACTCATCTACTGAGCAAAACAATAGAATTGGATTTAAATTTCTTTTCTTATCTCTTCTTACGTAAACGTTGTTAAACTGTCAGTTATTATTATTATCATTATTAAATAGCACTCTTTCACATTCTTTGCTGCATTGAGTGTTCATGCGAACGATTATAATGTTCGTACTTAGTCATGCATGTTGTAATTTATTCTTTTATGAATTAAATTTTGTAGAGTATTTAAGATTAAATGTCAAGATTAGTCAAAAAGGACAAAATTAAAAAAAATGTTACATATAATTTTGGGAAGCAGAACAAGTGTTTTGTTCTAATGTCTGAGTGTGATCATCATATGTTTGAAATATGCAACATGTAATATTTCATATTTAATAAAGTCAGTTGATGTTTAGTCGCCGTAATAAAATGAATTTATTTGAACTTGATTTGAAAAAAAATATATAATTAAAAAATTGCAAACTCAGCCTGTATTTAATTTTTAAATAAAACTTTTTTCATGGGAAGTATCATGTAGCAACTGCATTTAATCATCAACATTTGAAAATGACCCGGCTTTCCTAAGTATTCAGAAAAACCCTCAAGTAGCATGCTTGTTTTTGCAATGACATTTGTGTATTTTATTTCGATAACAAATAATAAATGGAGAGAAATTTTAAAAATTACATTAACATTAAGCAGGAAAATATGCTAAAAAATTATCTCAACTTCTGCTCTAATATTAAAAAATTTCAATTTTTTAAGCCGGTTTCGATTCCGTTATTTTATTAAAGCTGGTCAACCGATTATTTGTATAGTAATACAAAAATACTGAATTATTTTTTTTATTGTATTTATTTCAAAAACCATTAATACATGCAAAGAAATTCCTGAAATATGTTCATGTGTTAAATTGCTCACCAAATTATAGAAACGAGACACCGTGACATCATGAACAACTTGTAGAACATTATCAAACTACATTTTCATAATAAAAAGAAATAATAATTGGACATATTATAGAAAAGAGGCAAAAATTGTCTGTTATTTGGGAATAAATTAATTACATTTACTTTTTTTAAAATATCTGATTATCATTTCTTGTATGTAAATCAGCCATTGTAAGCCAGTATACTAAATAAATGATAGTCGTAACAACCTCTTACTGATATATTTATAATTATTTTATAATTAAAACAGCGAATTTCTGCGCTAGACGAGACGTGTGTTATTTGTAAAAAACGACACATTTTTGAAAAAACCAGTTAACCGTATAAAATAGGAGGGATGCAGCCGGTATCGATTTGGTCGATTAAACGATACTTTACAAATTTTGAAAATATTTTTACTTTTAAATAATTATTTTTTGATTATAACTTAGAAAACAAGGAAAAAAACAAAAAAGTTATTCTCATGGCGAAATCATGTAGCAGGTGGTGGCAGTAGCGAATTCATTTATTTTTGCAGTTGCAGAAATTGTCAAACTTAATATAAAAAAACTTAAGTTGATTTTTAATGCATGGAGTTTGACAAATCCTGCAAGGGCGAAAATATTTTCCAAGAGATTTTAGAGGTATTTTTTAAAGTATATGTTTATTAAATAACAAAAAAAAAAAAAAAAAAAAAAAAATTATGCAAGAGAAATGCTACGAGATGATCGTTGCTTCAGTTTCATTTAAAAAGTTTAATTATTAAGAAAAAAAATTAACTTCCATTTTTTGGCTAAAATACACAAAAGTGTAATAGTTTTGATTTTTAAATAGTGAATCCTTCAGTTTTCAGATATTTCATTAAGCTTTTCAAAACTACTTTAAATTTTGCTGGTTAACTACGTAAAAAATTCAAAATAATTTGCTAAAAATTATTCCTAATATTTTGAAAAAATTAGACCAAAATATCGAATACTAAAAAATTTTAATTTTAAAACATTATTTTGTAGGTATTGCCTAGGCTTTTAAGAATCCCAGTATTAGAAAAATTTTTAAATAGCCCTTTACAAATGGCTGAGTTATTTCCAAAATATTTTGATTCTGACCCCCGTCCACCGGCTTACAAATTTTAGTTTTAAAAATGTTTAAAATTTGTTTTACATTTTTCTAGGTTAATTAGCGATTGCTGGTCACGAGAAAAGTAAACAGATAATCATACATTTGCACTTGTATACATATTTCTATTTTACGTGTCATCCATAGTCAAAGGCTGATTCGATTAAAAAAAATTATATCTCATTTTTAAGGCGTCAAAAATTTTTTTAACCAAATTTATTATTTAAGAAAACTATAAAAATATGTGTAACTTTGGTGTTATTTGATTAAAAAACAAGTGAAAATCTTTAAACTTTTATGAAAATTTGACTTTGAACATTTATTTCAGTCATTTTGTATGCGATACTCGTAAAACTAATCATCCGTCATTCTACGCGTAATTTAATAGCATTAGAAATAAGATAAAATTAATCTTAATCAATGCAGCTTTTGATTCTAAATGACGCTTTAAAAAAAGTATATATTAAAAAACACATATATGCCATTATAATTATTTTTCTCATCAACATCTGCTGATTACAAACTTTTAATATTTTCGCAGTGTTATTAACTACGTTTTGTCTTTTGCTTGGAAAATAAAGGCTATTTTTCAAGTTTTATTTCTGGCTTTGAAAATGAAATTGCTAAGGCTAACAATTTCCGATGCACTTTGCTACACCAATGAGCATGTTCATGATTCGATTACACTATGAATCACACTTATCTATATTTTACATATCTTTATCGTTTTTTATCTTTAGCTCTTTTTTCCTTTTTCCCACTTACCCCGTCTGGTTCTTATTTTTAAACAAGCTTACCTTTTTGGAACTTTTAAATAAATTTTAAATTTCATTAAAATCGGTGCAGCTGTAATAGCTTTAGTAATACACACGAATTAAATCGATTGAGTAAATAAATAAAATGATATTTAAGTGCAAAAAAAAAACATACAACAAAAACGTAAAATCCCTGCACTGCATTATTTGTTAAAAAAAGGAATAAAATGAAAAAAGGATGTTTGTACAAATACTTACAATATTCTTAGAAATATTTATATTTATTTTTTATTGTATATGAAATGTGTCATTTAATAAGTATTTTTAAGAGCACTTTTTTAATAAAATTTAAGTTTCGTACAGTGAAAGGTAAACCATTACAAAACTGTGTTCTTTACTAATAAATAGTTCAAATTTCAAACAAAACGTTCTTAATAAGTTTTAATAACATTTTTAACAATAAGAACGCAGAAAGTTATTAACCAAGTAATTTTATAAAAACCAAACTAAGCATTTTTTTATTTCGATATTTTATACATGATACTACAAAATTCGCAGCGTGATATAAATTAATTTTGACACCATTAAAAGGGAAAGACCCTGATATAAGAAACATTATTTCCCATTCCTACCAGCAATTAATCAACATAGCCACAAAATACATAATTGGTATTTGTATGATAGAGATGTAAAAATTAGATCAAAATTGCTATTAGCGTGTCATGTGTGTGTGTGTGCATAAAATATTTGTTATAATAAAGGCGATGAAGCAGCCACTTAATAAAGTAAAGTTTCAACAAGAAAATAATTTAAACGACAAGTAGTTAACACTTCACACCCTCATACAAATACACATGTAATTACATTAACATGACCCAGAGGGGAAAACTACCGACACTTTACTCTGCTAATAATATAACTAAAGATTTTATATAAATAAATATTAAGGAATTTTTATTAACATATTAAATAGTCTTATGAGATTTTCAATGAACATATTCAAATATATAAATATTGAAATTTTAAACAACTTAATTTTTTATTAAAGAAAACCTAAAATCACTCAACCATGTTGTGTGATACGACTATTTTTAATTTAGACTCTTTTTACCCTTCATCGCAGATGGAAGGGGTAAATATTTGCTACTTAAGTTTGAGTTTGAAAATTAATGGGGAAAATTAACATGCGAACACCTTCGATTTATTTTTAGTTAAAGGTAGTCGGTGTAAGAAATGTAGATATCACGAGGGTTCTTTATTTGAGATGATAAAGTGACACATCCAAATCGTGAGCATTTGGACAGTGATGTAAAAAAGTGGAAATTAATATAAAAACTAATCTACTACACCGGGCTTGTGTACAATTTATAGCTCGTAGCAGAGGATTAAGGATTTTCAATTAATTATTTTTTTTTATTTTATACAAAGCAATGCCCACCACTTCGTCAGCGTGTCATTAATATTTTTTTTTAAATTCAAATTTAGAAAAATGCATTTAAATATTTATTATAGAGATCTGTAAGCAGGTTTTAAAATTTTCCATCTATTAAAATAAAATGTGCTGACAACTGTTTTAGTACCATTAACCCGAAAAAAGTGGGTGACATCACATTTGTACCTCTATTTTCTCTATGAAATGACATATTTTCACAAAACAAAAATTATTTTATACTTGAATTATCCCCACAAAATTTTATTCAAATCTATTCAGCAGTTTTTACATTATGCGAACACAAACAGACAGACAGACAGACAGACAGACGGGCAGACAGAAAAAAATTTGTAGTCCATTTGTATTGCTATCTACACCAACACTAAAATTCCCAAAAAATATTTCATGTACCCAAATGAACCCATTACTGTTTTATTGTATGTAAAGAAGTCGTTAAGAAGAACAATTATGCAGGTGAAAAGTTTCTTTAAATTAAGGATGCAAATTTACTCTGTACGGAAAGAAAGAAGATCCCCTTCCGAAAAATATTTTTGTATCGGAAGAGTAATTTCGTCACTTTCACGGCTCCGTACCAAAATTTAGGCGTAATCCCATCAATGCCACTACAATGTCTTTCAGTCTCTTCATTTTTCTATCTCTTGCTCCAGAGATATGTTATAACAGTGAGCTTCGACTCTTTGTCATTATTGTTCCTGGAGTATGAGGCGGCACTAGTCATCTCGGCCTAAAACTGGCAGATAATGAACTTTCGAAGTCTGGCCAGTTGTTTAAGTAAGCTACGGTACCATGGGGACCGAAAGCCCGCAAGGTTTATGATCTCTGTATCGGTTATCGTGATGGCCCTTGGAGAGTTAAGTAGTGGCATTTTAAGAGAATACCTCTAACAGCAGTGGAGTGGAGTATAGATGGTTTTGCTAACCGTAATTTTGACGCTGGCAGACGTATTGTATTCATCTAGTGGCAGTGGTGGGCGTCAATCTTTTAGAACACTGCGGAGAATTTGAGCCAGTCTGGCATGTGACAACACTGACGCACATCCAGTGCAATTCTGCGCGAGGAACCGAGCGTAGTGTTTTGTGACTTCTATTGGTGGTACTGTCGTTTTCACTGTGAAAAAGTCTTATCAAGTGAATATCATCAGTGATAAATGTAAAAGGTTTTATTCATTGCTCATCATTATGTCGAAACGGAAACAGTCGGATATACTGGACTACTACTCAGCCCCCCAAAAGTAAAATCATAGATCCGCCACTGGTGTAGTGGTAGTGAGTAAAGATAAGTTATCAGACGTATTAGTTGCTAAAAAGAAGGAAATAAAATAGTCTGTCATTCTTCAGTGTGAAGATATTCGTAACAAGTGTTGTGTTTCAATGTGAAAAATATAACAATGATAATGATGATAATATTTTAAATAGAATACTCCAACTAATCAGCTGATAAATGATAAGTAGGTAACAATATTAAAGCGATGAACAACCACAAACATCTTGTATGTGTAAAAAAACAATTGGACTCGCATAAAAAATTTCCAATCAACTTTTTTAAACATTAAAAACAAAACGAAATAGCAAAAAACAAGAGGAAAGATTTGACACACGAAATTTTAGTAGCTGTAAGAAAAATATTTGCGTTAAGACATGTTTTCGAAAGGAGCAATCCTTAAACCTAACAATTTTCGATGTGAGAATTGCTGCTGATTGAATGACAAATTTTTACGCTAGTTAATTTTAGCTAATTGACTTGATTCAGTTATAATCAGAAATAATGCTTTATCAATGTTGTCTGTCAATCGTGGTCTAGATCGAATGATTCGAACTAAACAGTGACTGCTTCCACAAAGCGTGAATCATTAAGTTTTTACTAAATTATTTACCGTTAGTTATTGTTAATAATTACTATAAGCACTAAATACCCAACACTGCTTTCTTTGCCACATGCCCTTAAAATACAGCAACTTTAATTGAGTTGTACATTCTTAAACTTCACCCTGGGGTGGTTGTTTGGGCTTAAAGTTTTTATTGTCTATTTCCTTACTGATGTCACCGAAAAGCAGCTAGTGAATAAAATAAAACCCAGAGGTAAACATTAATCTTTTTAAAATGAGTACTATGTCCTTTGAATGGCTGGCTGACTGGCCTGGCTGGGTTTTGGTATCGTTTAAAATTCAGCCAACAGAGTCCGTTTTTTTCAAAAGTTTTGTTTACAATGAATTGTTTTCTTTAACATGTCATGGCCATATAAAACTTAACATTTATTTTGACCATTTTATTTCCCCCTTTTAACCGTAATGTTCAAATTATTTTTTTTAAAGTGGCTTAAAAACGACAAAAGGGTGTTGTGGCGTGTTTTCGCTTTATTTGTAATGACACCTGATTACCTTTTTAATGCTTTAAATTTTCACTTTTTTATAGACTCTAGTATACAGTTATCAGTGTTTGTATGTTTGTGTTTGTGTGTGTTTTCTATGTGTCTGAATGGCTCTTTTGTTATTGTTATTTTCGTTGAGCATTCATTTGAAAAGGCTTTGATTTGTAATCATTTCCGACAGTTCATTTGTTATCCCTTATTAAGCCTTATCTGTGACCCATAACATCTGATGTTGCTTTTTTTTACAACGTATTTACTAAAAAAGAATTCAACCTGCTCAGTTTAATGGAGCCATGACATGTCACATGATGTCTTTGAAATAATTAAATAATTACGACTTATTTTAAATGCGTACATTTTACTTGTTTACTCAATTCTTAATAATTAATATTTAATTTAAATCAATTAATTACCTTCCTGAAAATATTTATTACTTAAGTTATCAGTCTTAAGTATATATATATATTTATGCATAGCGAAGTCGATTGCGCGATGTCCATCTGTTCGTCCGTGTTAGTGTTGAAATCAAGTTTGCCGAGGCACTAGATCAGCTAGGAAAAATTGAAATACGCCAATCGATCAGACGTAGTGTCGAAAGAGATGCTATTGGAAATCAGCTCGGTCCATGTTCTTTGACGCAGCGGGCAAAACAGCACGCCTACTTCTAATTTTTTCACATCATTTGGAACAATGAAGTAACTCCAATCAAAAAAAAAAAAATAAAAATAAAAAATAAAAATAAAAAACAAATATATGGGGCGTTAGAGTATTAAAAAAAAGATTTAATAAAAAATAAAGTGAAAAAATTGGCGCCCGTCCATTTTTTCCGCGTTATGAGCCTCAGAAATTTTTGTAAAAATGTTCGATTGTCAATATGGGTATCATTTAAAAGCTTTTGAAGAGATATTTCAGTAAATACTAAAATTTAAACCCATGAAAAACTGATGACATTTTTATGTAAAATTATATATCGTACTTAATTTATGTTTCTTTTTTTTTTTAATTCTCTGTCACTCCAATAATTCTTTTTTTGATAGGAGCTACTTTACTAAAATAAATTTACATAATTGGTGAAGGGTATGTTAGACTTGGCATATCAGAATATGTTTTTTTAGATTTAAGTTTTAACAGATTTTTACTAATCTCAATTTAATTAAAAAATAAATACAAAATCTTGCAATTATACAATTAATTGAAGCAATTAAAAATTTATTTAAATTTCAATTCGAAATCAAGTAAACCTTTAATAGTTGCCAGAATTTATCTCTGTGTAGTTTTATTGTTCTATATTATACACTTGAATTATATAAACTGTGTTTGTGAATATTTAAACTGTATTTGGAAGTTATTCATTTCGTCCAGGCCGGCTGTTTTCTTTTATTGATCATTAAATTACCTCTGAGGAACAACATACTAATTTGGTAGTTTGTCACGATTCAACAAAGTGTATATCTTCAAAACCTGGATTATATTTAAATATGGTACAGACCCGAAATAGGCTTTGCGTGAGGGGGCTGTATAAATAAGTTAGACTCTAGATACTATTTGAACTATTCTTTTAATAAAAACTTACTTGCAGAACCTTGAGTTCTTGTGGACTGAAAAAAAAATGGAAAAAGACGGAACTTAGCCTTGCAAGTGGTGCCGAAAATTCTCTCAGGTAACACTTAGGAATTCAGAAAGTCGGTATGGAGAGAACCAGACAGATATTAAGGCATCGCAGGGGGTAAAACGATTGATTGTATAACTTATGATTAACGAAACATTTAATGTCTATTCTGAACTGCAAACGAAAGAAGCGGAAAAGAAACGTGAGGATGACAGCCTTTTAAATTAAGGAAAATTAAAATAATCCGGGTGCAGCAGCGTCTTAAGCTAGCAAACACTGCTTCACAAAGTAGTTGCAGCAAAACTCTGAGTATAGTTTTATCAAAAAGTTCAAGTTTCTCTTAAGAAGCCTTAAGACAGGAAAGCAAGAAAGGTACGTATATGAAGTTCTAAGTTTGCTGCAGTAAACCATGTTAAAAACATTTAAACTGGCTAAGCTGAAAAGCGAACTTGATGAATTTTCTTTTTCGTGGCATAGTTCGCTCTGAAGTAGTAAGTTAAGAGAGCGTAATTTCTTATTGCCGCTACGATATTTTACATGGCCAGAAAATGTCTAATGCAGTTACAGAATTGTTTCACGACCTTCATATTAGATGACATTTTTTTACTAAAGCAATGACTCGTACTCATCAGTCCCATTCAAATAAGGTAGTACAAGGCAGTGCTCCAGTAACAGTCACTGCTTGATTAGCTTCGTTTTCATGTTTTTAATGCTAGCAGTACTTAGTGGGTGTATTTATATACGTGGAGCATGGATAGAGTTGTAGAGGGATACAGTAATTAGTGCGTGTGGATATCGATTTAAATCTTTGCACATTAATAATGATAGGAATGACCTTCGCAAAGAGTTGATTAAACATGCGAATAAAGTTTTACTTTTTCCATTAATTTATTTTCCAACAACTACTTGTTGTTTCTCCTAATGCGAAAACTTATCCGACTTCGCTGGATCAAAAGAAGCAAGAAGATTTTCCGCTGCTTTAAAAAGAAATAATTTTTTACACCAATTACAACAGATCAATTCTTATCATTTAAAATTTTTTTGATTATTAACAAAATAACGTAGTGCTCTGACTTTAAATTATTATTATTATTAAATTATTATTAATTTATTATTAAAATATCGTATTTTCGTTAAAAAAATTTTTAAACGCAATAAATTTGTTTTGTGATTCCACGAAAGTTTAATGGCAGCGCTAACCACCCATCTTGAAAATTTCTTTTGCATGAGCTGCGGCTCACTAGCCATTCTTGAGGTTTAATTTTCTCCTGTAAGACTCATTAAACACCTGCTTTAGTTTTATTGGCTTAACTGTGGCGTTATATTCGTGCCCTGGAGCCCTCCATGGTATCTATTGAACTCCAACTGAAGTATCAAATTGTATAATGATCAAAGCAACAAAACAACCTGAAAAGAGGCAAACATAAAGAAGAAGAAATGTGCAAAAAATAGAGAGTGATTTATTTCGAAAAAGAATCTATATTTTATCTGGGACCTTTGAAAAATTCCATTTTAATAAAAACACCTTACAGTAAACATTATTTAATCTTCTTCTTTATCTATAATTACTCGCAATATTACAAGGGAAATAATTAGCTTATAACAATCCTCAAATGCCGCATTTAAGGGAATATTTATCATAACTATGAAAGAAAAAAAAAACACATAGAATTGCAAAAACGTACTTTAGTTTGTACAGCTCTGATTAATAGACAAATGATTCTAAAAAATATAGTTTCCAAATAGTTCCGCACTACAACCAAAAAAAAGTAACATTTCAAACATATCCACTCGAAAAACTTTTACCTCGTATGGCAAAATAAAAACCACTTAATGGAGCCCCATATTAAGTATCACAAAAAACAAACCAAGTATGCAACGATGAACAAATAAAATCATACAACTTTTTCTATTGCACTTTGCAAAGAGTAACCAAAATATGAAAGCAAAAAAAAAACTATTGGAAATTATAAAATTTTTGAAAACATCGCCAACCCAAACAACCAACCAACTACTCAATATTTTCACCTATGAATTTCTATGGAGCTTGAATATTGTTTCATGTACTAACACTGAAGTATCACAGTTACGAACAAAATTTGTAATGAATACCTACTTCTTGTACTTAAAAACTTACTGCTGTTGAAAGCTGCTTGGTTTTTTAAAAACAAAACGGCGGCAGCAGCGCTGCAAGTACTTGTTACTCATACATCACAACGAGAAAACCTTTGAACAAAGAAAGAAAGAAAACAGTAAAAGCAGTCAGTATTTTGCTAGTAAATATGTAAATGCATTAACATTTATTTCTTTCACCATTATCTTGTAGTCAGTTATAAACCTCCACCACCTCCTCAACCATATGGAAAACGACAAAAATTTCTAAAGTTATTGTTCTCAGGTGTGAATAAGTTTTTAAGATTCTTACTGTGTAAATGTGGCAGGCTTGTTGAGAAAGAAAAAAAAGACTCGTCCATATTAGTGTCATGAATGTAAGTAATTTTACCTTTTCTGTTGCCATCATCATCATCATCATCACAAAGCCATTAAAAATAGATATTTATAATTTCTTCATTTTTAACAAGAAAAAAAAAAAAACAAAAATAAAACATAAAACATAAAACGCATGCTCTTATTCACGAGAAAACCTTTTATTACTTATTTATGTCTGTCTGTGCGATAATGCATGATGTGCCTGTAGTGTTGTTGTAATTTTTTTATTTCGCAAAATATATACAACATTATTTTTATTCGGGTTTCTTGAACCGTTATAATTGATCCGTGTTATGTTGACATGAATAATTTTGAATGAACTTTAGCACACAATAATGTTGGAGCTGTGTACTCATATGCCTTCTGCCTTCTGCCAAGTTCTATGAATTACTTTAACTGCTTTTGTGTCATCACTGTGATGTGTTGTTGCACGTGAATTACTTTTCAATTATTTAAGGTGACATTTTATAATTTGGTTAGAAAGAATTTTTTAATGAATACATCACCGTAGTCATCATTGATTGTATGCTCTTGTATTCATTTTTATTTCATTGTAGAATCTAAAAGTAATAAATAATTATATTCTTTTTCATTATTTTGTAAAGTGATAATTCAGGATAATCACTTATTTATAAAATTTCTTTTTTTTTCTCTTTTTATATGAAAAACACTTAGTAATTTCAATAGTGTTCTTAGAAAAGTATCTTAAGTAACTGGGTATTTTATCTTTTGGATTTTGTTTTCAAAACGGTCATATTTCAATAAGCCTTATTAAAAATTTATAATACAATAATCAAAGGATTTATTATAGAAAATGATAAGACTGTGTCTTAGAAATAAATCTAGGGCCATTATAATGATTATGGCATGTTGTAGTACAATATGTATTCAAACTGTGACTTATTAAAAAAAAATTTTAATTAATATTCTTCAACTGGCTGCATGCTTTTAGTAAAGCAAAAGATATAAATGTTCTGTTTGTAATCGATGTGCGCCAGGACGATTAAGAATGGGCCTCTTATAAAACATGTATCCCTCCAGAGCGTGTGATATAATTATTGTACCACAATAAAATTTCACATCTCGATTGGCTTGTTATTACCAGTTTTTTCAGTCTCTGTGTTATAGGACACAAATTGTAGTAATTAAAAATATTTGTAAATTTTTTTTAATCATTTTTGTAAAATTTTTTTTGTTTGAATAATTATTTTTTATCTCTAGATTTTTTATTTACATTCGCCATTAAAGTTTAATATTTTTTTCATTTTCCAACAGAAAAATTATATAAAACTTTCTTCCAAAATTTTCAAATTATTTTTAAATACCTTTTGATAATTTCTTATTTATTGGTCAAAAAAATCGATATCGGTTGAATAAAACTGAACAGCAGGTAAGCTCATGGCGGTATGAACACAACACTGGCAAAAAATTATATACATTTTTTTACAAATTGGTTTTGATCATCTTCGGCCCTTAAAAAGAAAAAATCACAAGCGCAAAAACTAGTCAGTTGTTAGTTATGGCAATTTTTCGCAAAAGGTGGCGATTAAAAATCCTTTTTGGCGAAAAAAATTTAGAGTGGCGGGAGCCAGGAAACTTGGCGATATTTTTGACTATTTTTTATGATTTTAATTATGTAATTTTCTTCATTGCGTTAAAAAAAAAAACAAAAAACGTTGAAGCTTTATTTTTTTTTTTGTTTAAGGTCGACTTAAAATGTACGTATATCGGCGAATTTACCAAGTTCGCTTTGACTTTGACTATATTTTTAAAATGACTTGTATATACAAAAATACCAACTTTTAAATTTAATATTGAGTGATTAAGGCGCTAAGGAAGAAAAACACTGAGGATGGAAAGGAAAACCAGCTTAAAATATTTACAAAAAATTGAGTGATGAGAAAAATTTTTAAGCTGTTAGTTTAGTCCTTATAACTAGCTATGAAAAGAGTCACTATCATGTTTCTAACCTCTTTGCTCTTTGGTATAATTACACAGCTTTTTAATAAAATTATTTGAACCATGCAGACCATTAATAATATAATTCTTAAAATTACATGGATAAAAGAGCTACGGTACTACGGTAGATTAGTCAAATATTTTACCAAAAAGCGTAACCAATAAATTCTGAAAATTTTTTATGTCATTTGGAACAATTAAGTAGGCGCTCGCCTATATTTTCCGAGTTACGGGGCTCTAAAATTTTAAATTTTTTTTTATATCAATGATACCTATCATTTGTAAGCTTTTGAAGAGATCTTAAAGGAAATACTAAAATTTTTAAAAAATGCTTAACTTATTAAGAGCCGAGGTCTTTTTATGTAAAATTATACTTATACAGTACCAATTTTTTTTTTAAATTTTCTAATTCTCTATCACCCCAGTATTTGCTTTTTTGATTGTGTTTTCTTCACAAAACTATATTGACATAGATAGTGAAGGGTATATAAGATTCGGCATGGCCAAATATAGCTCTCTTACTTGTTATTACTTATTTAGAAATATAAGATCCTTTCAATACAAAAAGTTTGATGTACAGATTTATAATATTATAAAATGTAATTCGTAATGATTCTGCACACTTTTAATGACACATTATCTAAACACTCTACCAATTACAGTTCTCTAGCTACTCACACGCAAAGAAAAAACATGTTTGACGTAACCATAATCTAAGAGCAACATATTATGGTTAAATTATATGGTTGTTGTAAAATTATATTATATTATAAACAATAATAATATGGTTGTTATTGGAACATATTGTAGTCTTATATAAAAATAAGTATTGTAAATAATAACCATAGCTATGGTTAAAGTACAAACATATTATAATGTCGTCAATATATAAAAATTTATATATTATGGTTAGATAGGAACAATTTATGGTTAAATGGATTCACCATAATATAGTAAAAAAATATATGTAATTAAAGTTACTTACAAAATTATGGTATGTTCGGCTAGTATAAACTTGCTTTATAATGAAACGCATAGCTGTTTGTTGTTTTATTTATTAACAATTTTTTATTACAATATCTTAATACAAATTTTGTTAAATACGAATTTAAATTTACAAAATTGTTATACCGCATT
The DNA here is from genome assembly GCA_937654795.1 of Cistogaster globosa. Lineage (NCBI taxonomy): Eukaryota > Metazoa > Arthropoda > Insecta > Diptera > Tachinidae > Cistogaster > Cistogaster globosa. Next base: position 91,462,475 of record OW569404.1, read on the forward strand.
TAGACTATGCAATTTTTCATGAAACTTGCATGAAATTTTTCTTTGTTGGTGAAGCAAGAAGAGTAAGCAATATGGTATTGCTGAAATTTTGAGAAGATGTTACTGTTGCTTATGTTCATTTTTAAATAATGCATATCGCTGCAACTTAAATAAGGAATTGAGAAAAAAATGCCTCAAAAAATTGCATAGTGTAAATCTGGACTTAGTTTAAGTAGCATTTGTTTCATTCGTTGCTTAAATTTTTGTTTCTGTTCTATTAGTGAGAAATCACAAAATGTTTTGTCTTCATGTTTAGAAACAGCAAAATGTTTCTGTAAATAATTTTTTCAGCTGTGAAATAATATGAGCTTCATTTCGGCCGAAAACCTTAGTATTATTTTCAAACTTGCGAACGTTATTAGCAACTTTAGTTATTCCGCTTGACAAGTTTGACAACTTGCCGTTAATTTCCCTTAACAAGTGCCGGATTATATTATGGAAAAATTTTCACTAATTTAATATTGATGTTTTAGGCAAATAAGACTCAAATTTATCTTTACCAACGGTATTTTTTAAATAACTAAAATAGTAAATTCTATTTAAGCTCAATCTTTCAGAGAAAAAGTAAAAACGGATTTATTAAAAAAAAACCTACTTTCACTAATTTTATTGAATGGAGAGAGCATGTACTTTTCCATTCTGGAATATAAGTATTTCGTCCTGATTTAAATACTTATGAGTATCATCCGCCTAAATATGAATATGAATTTTATTTATTTTTATTTTCTGTTTTTTTTTTCTTAATTTGTTGCCTTGTTATTTTCCCTGAAATATGAAATAAAACTTTTTACATTCAATTACTATTTATTCAAGGAATATTTTTGAAAATGTAACTTTTAATGAAAAAATGTAAGCGTAACTTTTTCCTGTCTTTCCCTGGTAACATTTGTTTTAAAAAAAAACCTACTTTCACTAATTTTATTGAATGGGGAGAGCATGTACTTTTCCATTCTGGAATATAAGTATTTCGTCCTGATTTAAATACTTATGAGTATCATCCGCCTAAATATGAATATGAATTTTATTTATTTTTATTTTCTGTTTTTTTTTTCTTAATTTGTTGCCTTGTTATTTTCCCTGAAATATGAAATAAAACTTTTTACATTCAATTACTATTTATTCAAGGAATATTTTTGAAAATGTAACTTTTAATGAAAAAATGTAAGCGTAACTTTTTCCTGTCTTTCCCTGGTAACATTTTGTGGTTATCGGCGAATTGATACAACAAAGCAACTTTTTTGTTCGAGAACCTGCCAAAAACAAGTAGTTGAGGCGAATAAAATTTTAATTTGCATTGAAAAAAATAAAGCATACAAAAATAACAAATTTCAAAAAAAAAAAAAAAAAAAAACAGAAAATATACGTAATAAAAATATATAAGACTGATAGATTAACTATTTTTCAATAATTATTTTTTCTACAAATAGATTAAATACTATTATTAATAAAAAATTATTAACATATTTTGCTACATTTCTGTACGTTAAACAATCTGACATTAGGTCTGGCAATTTTTTTAAATGTATGCATATTTTTAAATTATGTATGTATGATGCTTACCTCTTTGTATATATTGGAACTGTCATCTATAAAAAAACTATTGCTTTTGCTTAATACTTCTTGTTTTTTTTTCAATTTTGAAAGCTAAAGCTTTATGCATTTATTTTAACAATTTTTTTTTTATTTTTAACACGTAATTTCTTTAAAATATCTTAACACTTTTTATTATATGTATACAGCTTAACCGATAGCTTGCCAACAACACAAAATACTGAACTGATAAAAAAGCCTTCGGCTTCGAAACAAAACCAAAATATTTTTTAAACTAAACATTTTTTTTATAATTTTACTTTGTTTACGTATGTATAAACAAAATAAACATATTTTGTTTTAAAGTAATATATTATGGTTTAAGTTAATATATAATTCTTGAACGGTTATAAAACTTTGGTTGTGATAAGAATTTTAATATGGTTCAAATAAACCATGTCGCCTTTGAGTGCGTTATAACCATTTAATGATTAAATGTTAACAAAAACTTTTTATCGTAACCAAATTATTGTTTCAAACGACACAAGTTTGTTAACAGCAAACATGTTTTGTTACAGAGAGCAAAGAATGATTCTTGCGACCATATAACAAACATGTTTTTTTTTTTCTGCGTGCACTTATGCCTGCGACTTTGTCAACATTGACTATGATATTGTAAAAATGTAAAAACAAGTAAGAGTGCTATATTCGGCTACGCCCTTCATCATTTATCTAAATCTGAAGTAACTCCAATCAGGTAACAGAGAATTAAAAAAAATTAGAACAAAAAGGTACATAAAAATACTATCGGCTCTTAACGCATATTTTGAAAATTTTAGTATTTCCCTAAAGATTTCTTCAAAGTCTTTAAAATGTTATTCATAAAAATTTCAGAGGCCCGTAACTCGGAAAAAATGAGCGAGTGCTACTTTTTTCACTTTATTTTTTTGTTTTTTTTTTTTTTTAATTTTCTATCGCCCCATAAATTTGTTTTTTTTTTTTTTTTTTTGATTGGAGTTACTTCTTTGTTCCAAATGATATATGAAATTAGAGATAGAAAAGTGAAAAATTCCTCGATTTGTCTCAAATTCAGGCCAAATTAATTAATTAATTAAGCATTTAACAGAACTTTATGCAAGTTAATCAACTATTTTAAGCAGTGGACATTTACAACTTCGAAAACAGAAGAAACCTCCATTAAATGTAATCTGCCAACAACAGCGCCTTTAGCTTTTCAAAGATCATATGGGAAAAAGTAATTTTTTTGGATAAGAAAAAAATTTATTTGAATGGACCCGGTGCCTACAACTTTTATTTTCACGATATGCGTAGGAACGAAAAATGTCTGAGTCGCAATCACAGCAGAGAGGAGGCGTTATGGAACGGGTTGCAGATTCATACTACGGCCTTGTTATTCAAGGTAACTAAATGACCGGAAATAATTACAAAACCCTATTGGAACAAACTTTTCTTAAAAGATATTTTTAGTATTGTTGTATAATCGTGAATTGCCTGCCAATAGACACTTAAAAATGGCCACCCTATTCACCCGACCTTAACGTTATAGAAAATATTTGGGAGGAAAGCAATACGAAAACAAGAATGAGCTTATTGTTGGAATAAAAGCTTGATGGGGTGAAATATTCCTCGACTATCTAAAATCTCTATATGAAAAGTAGTATTTATGAAATTATTGTGAATAACGGTAAATTTACACATTTTAAATAAATATCTTGAGAAATTAATAAAAAAATTAAATCCATTTTCAAGTGGAAAAAGGGATGTACGTACTTATAGGACAACTAAAGGGTGCTTCTATTCTGTTGAACCAAAAAAATAAATGAAAAATTTAATACTTGATTACAATAAAGAGAGAAAGTTCCCTAATAATCAATTTTTAAACTATTTTTTGTGTTTATATTATCATTTAAAGTATCAACTATTTTTCTGCAAAACTAAATTTTTTTATTCCAGCTCTATTTGCAATTTATACAGTTATTTTACTTTAAAATGTGTTGGTTCTATGCTGATGAACCTCACTGTAATTTTCGACATGTGCGCTGTTTCCCATTTACTTTTTATGGGTGTGGCCACTCCAAAAAAGCTAATATTGCTTGCGACCATGCATTGTAAGAAAATAGTGATTTTTTTTATACCCGTTAATAAATAATTATTTGTATCGTAGATGTCATACTTATTAAAAATATAATTACCTTCCAGCAGGCTCAAACAATTATTTGACACAATTTTTTTCGCAATCGGACAAGCAAAATTAAGTGAAATATTCAAATATTGAATAATTTCTTCGTACAAATTTGTTTAATAAAAATTACACACAAAAAAAGTTTTTAGACCTATTAAGAGTTTGATTAAATTCTTATTAAAGTTTATTTAATCTGTTTTTATACCCTTCATCACAGAAGGTGGAAACAGGGTATAACTAATTTTGTCATTCCGTTTGCAATTTTTACAATTTCAATTTCCGACCCCATAAAGTATATAAATTCTGATTTTTTATGCATAGCGAAGTCGACTGAGCGATGTCCGTCTGTCTGTCCATGTTAGTATTGAAATCAAGTTTGTCGAGGCACTAGATCACCTAAAGAAAATTTAAATACGGTAACCGGACAGATATAGTGTCGAAAGAGGTGCTATGTCCTTCGATGCAGCGGGAAAAACACCACGCCATATCATTTGGAACAATGAAGTAACTGCAATAAAAAAAAAAAACAAAATATGAGGCGATAGAGAATTAAAAAAATAAAAAAACGTTAAGTGAAATTTTAAAAATTATTATTATTTAAATATAAATATAAAGAAGAGATCTTTAAGTGAATGCTAAAAAGTAAAAAAAAAATGCCTAACACATTAAGAGCCGATGGCATTTTTATGTAATTTTTTCTTTGATTTTTGAATTCTCTGTCACCTCCAAATATTTTTTTTTTTTTGATTGGAGTTTCTTCACTAAACTAGAGTTAGATAAATGGTGAAGGGTATATAACATTTGGCATAGCCGAACATAGCACCTTTACTTCTTTTTTTTATTTAATTGATTCAATAAACTATCAAATTAAAAAAATTTGTTTTAATTTGCTTAAATGCACGATCTGAAAACAAGTGGAAATTTTAGCAGGTGCAGAAAGTTTTTTTTCTGTGTAGCGACCGTAAGTGAGCATAACTTAATTTTTGCATAAAGTTAACACTTTGACTTTTGACACTAAAAATTATTGCAGAACAAAGTCGTGGTCATTAATTTAATTCTATGATTATCGATCTCAGCGAGCCTTTGCTCAGTTAAGTCACTTACATATTTACCACATACCTACTACAACAAAATATGAATGTAAATGTTCTTTTTTAACTTTAATTCCTAATTAAACGCACAACTTAATTTAAAGCTGTAGTTTCCTTAATTCAATAAATATTCTTCAATAAATAGGTACTCATCAATAAATATTTTGTTCAATTTTTTTACTCTTTTATTTTTATTGCATTCTAGTCAAATTGTTTCCAAATAAAATTGAATGAAGGAAAACAAAAAGCAAGTTAAAAAAAACTAGAATGCTAAAAAAAGAAAATAAATAAATAAGAAAACAAAAAAACACAAGCCCATGGCAAACGAACACTGAAAGGCATAATGAATAATTTATGGGAGTACCCAATCGAAATAAAAGCTAACGTTTGTAGTGGTGTATTTACAAGTGTAGCTGTGAGTTCTTTTTAAGAGTGTTGATAACTCTCTCAACAAAAAAAAGACAGCATACTTTTAGGGGTTAAGATAGAAGCCAGACGAAATAAAAAAAAATTATATAATAATGTGTGCATATAATCCTCATAAATAATGCTTGCCATGGGTGATAACCTTAGTAAAGTAATAGAAAACACAACCAACAAATATTCGACAGCAACAGCACATAGAGGACAAAACTGTCTGTAGTAACAAAACACGCCCCTGCCAAATGACACTCTGTTTGCTGCTTTCAAACAAAATGATGATGAAAATAAAAGCTTTTATTTTTTATCTATTCAACGGTTATGATTTTTTGATTGATATTTATTCAGTTTTTTTATTCTTCTATATGAAATAGATATCAATATAAATGAAAAATGGCGGTTAATATTCTACACCTATATCGATCTGTGTTCATGTAAATATGTACTCTAAATATTATTAATTGGAATTAAGTGAAAAAAAGTTTCACGGTTTTAATTAATTTAAAAAAATGATGTAAATTTTATAGTCAAAATTTTAAACTTTAAATTATGAAATCTGATTTTGTTTGAATTCGTTATTTAAATATCTTCGATTGTTTTTATTTTTTTTTTCAGTAAAAATACCAATAGAAACTAATTTTAAAATTAAAAATTTTATAGGGATTTTAGGGCCTCAATAAATTGGTTGGACATATTCCTGTCTTGTGTCAATGCTTTCACTTCGCCCAGGTTCAACCCATTCCGGCCCATTCAACATCAATTTGCTCACTCAACGTATGAGCTGCCCGTCCTCTTCTTCGTCTTCTTTGCGATTTAAAGTCTAAAGCATTTCTTTTGATGTCGTCTCTTGATGTTGTTATACTGCGGCTATTTACTTTTTTAGTTCAGCGAAAATGATTTGTTGGTTGTGTGGCTTCCAAAGCCTGTTGTTAGACACTAATCAAGACTTTTTGCAATATTCTGCGAAGACACTGATTTAAAAATTTTACAAACACCTTCTACATGTTTTGGGAGGCTGCGTTTCATAAATCGAAAAATTAGAAAACAGGGCACTTGCCATTTGTGTTAAACATTGTAAATTTTGTACAGTGAAAGAGTAAAGATGAATTCTAAATAAGTATTTAACGACCAAAAGTTTGTTTCGCTTTTTCTAGACGGTTGCCAATGTGTTCATTTAACCCGGCTTTTTGAAAATTATGCTCTCGAAAAACTATGCAGAACTGACTGACACTTTATGCTTGATTATTTTTTGTTTTAAATAAAACCTGCAAGATCGCGAACTAATTAATAAAAACCAATTTTGAAAAATTTTCAAACTTGGTCATCTCATAGATTTATTAATAAATTTTCAAATTTATAAATTCAGATCTACGCTTAACACAGCGAGCAGGATGGCCTTTAATTTTCTTAAAAATCTCCTTTAATCAATTTACAGCTCTTATAAGAACTCATAATGAAATCGAAATAAGAAAATTTTAAAGTAGCTTACAATAACTATCAAAGATGTGTTGCACAAATATACAAATGGTTGATATATTAAAAATATTTGTGTTGTCTCCATGCGACTGTATACTTTGGTGAAAATATCTATAAAAATAAAAAAGAAAAAAAAAAACACCCTTAACAACACCCACCAATCATAATAAAAACTCTATCATTCCAAAAATTATAATATTTATAAATAAAATGTATGTGAATGTGTAGAATTAAAGAGCAAACAAAAAGCACCCTAAAGAGCAACCAATTGAACTGTATCTAAGATATATTTCATATTTGATATTTAATATTTATAGAAACTTAAAGTGAGAGTACAAACATATTAAATATAAAGTTTATGACAAAAATGTTTGGTAAACAGTGCCTTTCGTCAGAGCTGTAAACGAATGAAATTTTTTCTTATCATTCCTAGGAATAATTTCTACAATTAATTGTGATTTTATATTTTTAGTCCATTCAAATCACACAAAATTTATTCGAATTAAAAATTGAATGTATTCATTTGGCCGCAAGAAGAAAATGAATGAGTTGGAATTGAATTTGAATTCATTATTAATGAAAGTCTTGCGAAGGCATTCACGTTTGAATAGATTTATTATTAAGAAAAATAATAAAAATCTGGCCAGCAGAATTATTGAAGTAACTCGATGTAGATGTAGTAATACACGCCTTGTAAATTTTAATTGCCTGTCTACAACGATTTAAAAGATATCACCATTTTCGTTAAAATTACGTCATAACACCCTTCAACTTTTCCATACTGTTTGTCTAAGCAGATGTAGTAAAAAACACATAAATTTAATTAAATGGCTTAACATTTTTTTTTTCATTTGATTTAGCTGGAAAGTGGAACATATTCACGTTTTGCAATGAAATAACTCCATTCAAATTCTAATTTAGTTTTTAACCGACTTCAAAAAAAGGAGGTTATTCATTCTACCGTATGTTGCTTCTTAACCGATTTAAATTGTTTTATAATTTAAGATATCATGCTTACAAATTGGTTCCGTTTTAAAAATAGATTATAATCTTAAAAATCAAAGGGTGTCTCCATACAACACACATGCTTTTTAAGTGTATTATGAACCGTAAAGCGCACTTCTTTAAAATAAAAAAAATAAAAAACGTGTATAACTTTGGAAATAAGATCAAACAGTAATACAAAAATAAATCTAAGAATTAGAGGGTGTCCCCCTAGGTGATAAAAATCTACTTATATGTGCCTATCTTTTGAACCGTTATAGACAAACGCTTGAAAATTGGACAGAATGTCGATTACTATGACCGTTATAATAACAAATACAAACATTAAATATTATAAATTAAAGGGTGTCCCAATAGTTAATGTAACTTGATGTATGTGGACAAACTTTTGAACTGTTATTGCCAGATAGTTGAAGTTTACAAACAACCTTTATTGCTAAGTCCACTATAATAACAATTATAAAATTTGTATTTGGAAATTAAAGGGTGTTCTCATATTTGAAGTTAATTGACCTATATGGCCCAAGTGTTATACAAACACTTGAAAATTTAACAGAATGTCAACTACTTTGTCTGGTATAATAAGAAGTATAAATATTTAAAATTATAAATTATAGGGTGTTACAATAGTTGCTGTTATTTGCTGTATATGACCAAACTATTGAACAGTTGTAGACAGTTGATTGAAATTTGCACAGAAACTTTATTGCTAAGTCCGCTATAACAAGTAGCAAACTTGAAATTAGAAATTAAAGGGTGCCCCTATAACTGATGTTATTTGACCTATATGGCCTTATCCATGAAACCGCTGCAGACAGCTGAAAATTAGACAAAAAGTCTACTACTGTATCAAGTATAAGAACAATTACAAGTATTTAAAATTAGAAATTAAAGGGTGCCCTAATGGTTGTGATTTGATATATATGGCCAATCTTTTGAACAGTTATAGACTAACGCTTAGAATTTAAACAAATTTTTTTTATTGTGTCAGTAATAAAAAAAAAAACTAAAGGGTGATCACATAACTGCTGAATTTTCTTGTTTTATCTGCATTCATGTTTTGTTCTACAACATAGAAAAAGTCCTGATGCAATCTTTTCTGAATATAATATAATTAATGTATAATAATCGTCCTTAAGAAATATGATTTTAAGTTTGTCTGTTTTGAAGTTGGTTTTTTCAAGAATTATTGATAGAGTGAATGCATTCAAAAGAGATTTTTTTACTAATGACTTCATACAAAATTTAAGTCATTTAACATTTTCAGGAATTTGTAATTCATAATTAACTTTGAGTTTATGATTGATGATTATTCATGAATATTTGAAGGCATTAAAACATTTTTAATTCACGGTGAATTATCATCCGTTTACAGCTCTGCCTTCCTTTATTTTGATGCAAAATAAGATATTGAACGAGTTAATCGAATTCGGCCAAGAACATTAACACCAAGTTAATGTTATTGAATTATAAAATACGCAGAATTGGATAATGTATAGAATAGCGTATCTGTAGCTGGTCTTTACGGCTTCGTTGTCAAATACACATTTTTTAAATATTCAAATTCAATACATATATCAATGTCTGTTGCTATAATTGATTTATTGTTTTTAAAACTTCACTTATTCCAGGTCAATATTAACAAATTTATGTAGAACTAACAGTTATCATGTCAAGATATCGAGCATAATTAGCAGTCAATGTTTAGACAGTCTCATTTTTGTTGAAGTTTGGCTTGATGTCAACAGCCAAAATTTACACTCAACAATAGCATTTTGTGACTTTTTTCTGCCTCCAAATGCGGCAGATTGATTAAATTTACTTCAACCCTTGCAGTGATATTTTTTGAAATATCAGCATCCATTTTTGAAATATTATACAACCCCAAAGTGCCATTATAAGATTGTTTTTTTTAGGGTTAAACGATTTGACAAATTAAAATCTTTCCTTATACAAAAGTAGAAACTATTAATAATAAAACAGCTGAATCCACATCCTACTATCAATAACTAACAAATTATTAAATGTAGTAAAAGTTCTTGCAGAAAAGAAAAATTAATTCCTAAAAATTTCTCAAGTATCTTTCAACGGCAACAGGGTTTAGAACTTAAATTGAAACAAAACTTGACTGATAATTTATATTCACCCCTATTCTGCGTTTCGATTCGAATTGAAATTTTCTCCGTCAGACAACCTTGGTATTCTGCGTTTCGATTCTGTTCAGTTTCTTTCGATTGTAGGTATTCTGCATTACGATCGGAGCTCCGTTTTTCTCAGTTGCTTTTTTGTTAACGGAGGGGTTTTCTTTTTCGTGTTTTTTAGTTAAAAATTGAAAAATGTAGGTAGAAAATGAGATAAAATGTTCAGAAACGTTTAAAAAAACACTTAAAATTATTTTTAACAAATTAAATAAATTTTTATTGTTTTAAATTGTTAATTTTTGTACCCGAATCTGATGTGTTTTGTTTATGTATTACGGGTCAAAAACAGAGCAGTATGAAAAACTGGCAGATGTAATGGCATCTAAAACAGACATTACACGCGGATACCGCCAGCGATCAAAGGAAGAAGTAGCAGCGTTCTGAGAGGAAGTTGCAGGAATCCTCAATGCACTAGGTCCTTCAACAAAAAACGCCAGTGCAAAAATTAGTTGCCGTGAACAATTCATTTTTTTGTTTTTAAATTTTTTTATTTTATTTAACAATTTTTTATTAAACTATATAAAGAAATAATTTTTAATTATGTAAACATACAACTTTTTGTATTAAATTTGACAATTGTTTATGAAAATGATAACAAATTTGCTTATTTTGCTATTTCATTTCCACATTCCACAATGATGCTATTAATTTTGTAAACATTGTTGTCTTCCTCTTTTTCTTTCGATTCAGTTTTTCTTCAGAATACCAATTTACGATCGTAACGGAACTGAATGCGGAGACTTAATCGAAACGCAGAATAGGGGTGATTAGCCGCATATAGATGGAGAAAGATGTCTGTTTTAAACGCAACACGCAGTTTCACGACTTTAAAAGAGGAACAAATGTAAAGTTTGTAAAATGCTTTAGACATTTGGATGGTCAAAATCTCAAATGAAAACAAATTGGATTTCTTCAATAATACCATAGACCGACAGAGTCTCCAATGACAAAGAACTAATCCCTCATCACATACACATCTTAAGAAATAATAAATACTAAATCTTGTAAAGAATCCTTAAAGGAAAAAATGGATGGAGCTGTTGACAGAGGTAAAAGAGGAGTATCATGACTAAAAAACATCAAGCTTTAATTAAGTTTGCATAACAATATACTTAAGCGGGAGACCTTTAGAGTTCGACACAGACAATTAAGATATGCAAACTAGCAATCGTGTTAGCACATCGTAAAGCTGTAAATAAATCATACTTTTTTGATTTTAATTCGTTACAAATTAACTAAATTTTAAATTAGTCCCAATTCGCACGATGCAAGTATTTAAGCTGAGCTGATTAGGTTGTAGGCAACGGGGTGAGGTAAAATTAAATGAGTACAGACTTGCTTGTACTTGCAATTCGCTTTGCTTCCATATTCGTAAAACAAAAAACACAGATGTGTGTGTGTACATTCATGCAAAAATCTGAACAATTTAAGCAATAAGACTTGTAATGTGCGAACGCTAATGAAAGTTCAAAGAAGAAAATGAAAATAAGCAGTCTTTTATTTTCTTGCATCGTGCGAATTGGGACTTACTATTTTCACAACAAAAAAGAATTGAATGAAATTTGAATCAATGTAAACGAATTCGGCAGAAATGAATTTCAACTCGTTTCCAATTCAAATGAATTTGTAAACAGAATTGCAATTCGTTTCTAATTCAAATGATTTTAGCAAAGTAATTTGCAATTCATTTTCAATTCATTTAAATTTAATGATCTTGAATTCATTCAAATCAGTTAGAACAACGAATTGCAATTTAAATGAATAAAATCTAAAGTGAGTTCCAATCAAGCGAATTTAAGAGCAGATATTAAGGTAATGAAATATGGAAATTTTTGCTTCTAAACTAAAACTATTTAATGGTCAAAGGTATTTGCTTACAAAATCAATTCAAATTTTAATCAATTAGCTGAATCGACAAATTTATTTAATAAAAATAATCAATTTTGGGATTTCTCATTTCTAGCCACCTGGTTTTATTATGTTTTTTGTAATCTATGAAATTCGGTTAAAATTTAGGGCTCTGGTTGAATCGATTTAGTACTTGACTTCTTTAAAGAAAGGCAAGTGTTCCTCAATTAGACGGTGGACCATAGTTCGTAACATGATTTGATTCTTAATTGTTAATTTTACAATCTTGCAGATTTTTAAACCTTGACAGTTTTTTTACACTCTTAACTGTTAAATAATACGCCAATCGATCAGACATGGTGTCGAAAGAGGTGCTGTTGGAAACTAGAAAAATCGGTCCAAGTCCTTCTACGCAGCGGGCAAGGCACAACGCCTACATCTAATTTTTCTGTATCATTTAAAAAAGTATAGAATTAAAAAAATAAAAAAAAACATTGAGTAAAAAAAATTTCCGCTCTCCCTCCCGTATTTTCCGAGTTACGGCCCTCTAAAATTTTCAAAATATCAATATGGGTTTCATTTTAGAGCTTTTAAAGAGATCTTTGAGGAAATACAAAAATTTAAAAAAAAGCTTAACCCAAAAAGAGCCGATGATATTTCTATGCAAAAAAATTTTTTTTTAATTTTTTAATTGTCTCTCACCTCAATATTGGAGTTACTTCACTTAACTAGATTTAGATAAATTGTGAAGGGCATAGCATGGCATAGCTGAAAATAGCACTCTTACTTGTTAAACTTGCAAACAGTAGAGATAATAAGACATTTTTTATATAAATTTAAAATAAAGCCCTGTGAAAAGGACGTTACTATTTGGACACTTTTAATCTAATAATTTTATACTTTTTTGTAGCGACTTAGAAATTCAAACCCTGCGTAAATTTATAGTCTTAGACGATTACTGTTAAAAAAAATACATAAATTACGTTACTATCGTGAAACCCTTAATTTTATTAATTTGTTGTATTTATTCTTATAGCAGATATAGCAGTACATCCTCTGTAAAAATTTCAAGCGTTTGTCTGTAACGATTTAAAAGATTAGGAGGCCATATTCAAATTAACAGCCTTTTGGAAATTGTTCACAAAGGAAATATTTGTACAAAGTTTTTGTAATTCTTAAATGTTTGCCTTTTACGTTAATGTTGGAACACTCCTTAAATTAAATTTTTTATTATTTTTTTTATTAGGACCAGCACTCAGGGGATGACCCTTACTTATGCAATGCATTGTGCCAGAACTAGGAAATTAGATTGTGGGATGGCGGATAGAGGGAGTAGTGCTTGTGAACATTTGATTTGAATCTTTTCACATTGAAAGTGGCAGAAAAGACCCCTGCAGGGAGTTTATTTCACATACGAACTGTTCGGCTAAAAAACGAATTTTCTTTGTAATGAGTTTTGCGATTCACTGGCCAATCGACCACAAAGGAATGCACTCTTGATGCAGATCGCGTTGCGCGTATGAAATTACTGTTTTCAGGAACAAGTTCCCTGATTTCATAAGAGCACATCCCGTTGTAGTAACGATAAATAAGTGAAACACACCCCACAATGCGTCGATGCTCCAGTGAGTCAATAGAGCTGGATACCCTACTACTACAGGGTATTCCCTTAATTTTTAGTATTTAATGTTATAGCTGCTCTTTTGCGAAAATTTCATAAGTCTAACCACTTCTAGAGAAACAGAGCTGTGAGAGATGGATAAATGGACAAACATTTTGACGAAAACAACAGAGTTAAACTTTGTGTACGGAACCCTAAAAAATGCAAGACCGTTGAAAGTATTCGAATGTTAATCAAATCTGCGCCATACGGGTGTCACTATGACGTTACCAGGATGTCCTGTTGTTTAATATTTTTTTTTTATTGAATTTTCCATTTTCTAATAACAACTGCAAGTTATTTAAATTGTTTTTAAGTAATGTTTCTCATTCACATTGAAGACATTTCTTCGTTTTTTTATTTTATTCCCTTTTGTTCAAATTTCAAATCAAGTCCATTGCAAAATTTTTATTCTCTTTTACTTTCTTCACTTGCATTATGGAGTGTGGGACTTGGCACTTCAAATGCTGTAGTTTTTTAACATAATTGCAATTATTTGAAATCAGTAGAGAATGAGTCAATTAAAGTTGCATAAAAATATATTTTTTCATTGTTGCTTCAATTGTTTTTTTTTTTCAAGAAAAGAAAGTCTAAGTTATTGAAGTAAAGAAATAATTGGAAATAATAAATAAAATTAACTGTAAAGATTTCTTTTTGCAAAATGTAATTCAGTTTTTCTTGTTTGTGTACAAAAATTAAATTAGTATCTACTAAAGAATTTAATGAAATATGAAAAAGAATTCTCGAGAAATGGGAATAAATTCAAGCCAAATTCGTTAATTAAAATATTTTTATTAAAAAAAAATTAAGGGTTGTAAAAAGAAGATAGAAAAGAGACTCTTCTAATGAGACAGTTAATTTGCACTGCTATAAACATCATTTGTGTCTACATCTGGATTGGATGTTTCAAGTTAGTCTGTGCTCTACCGGTTATCAGAACTTTCTTAAATCATTTCAATTTATCAGATACTTTCACAAATAAAAAATATCCATTCTACTGCAATTTTCTGGATATATTTCGATCGCTTTTCTGTGCCCTATTAGGTATATACAGCTGCGGTCAATATAATAGCACCACTCACAAATTTTAATGACTCCGTTTACATTTGTTTTTCTGTTGGTGCAAATTCAATTCAAAACAAAATAATAAATTCTTTGCTGTTTATGGTTTATTATCATAAGATAATTATTTGGTTTTTTTTCAATAGTTTATAATACGCTAATTAATATAAACAAAAAACTTATAAACTACACAATCAAAATAATAGCACTTCAGTTCAATTTTAACAAAAATTAGTGGTCTTTCTTAAAATAAATCAAAAATTTCACTCAGATTATTGAAAGATAAATTAATTGTATGGTGTGAGTACTTTGTGGCGTGCCCCTTGTTTCCTATTACCGCGGCACAACGCCTTCCCATGAAATTAACTAAATGCTGGAATCTTTCAACTTTGATGGAACTCCAAATTTTCTGCACTGCCTCCCAGAGTCCTTTAACGCTTGTTAATTTTATTGTAGATACACCCTTTTTTATGTCCTTCCACAGATTTTTGATGGAATTCAAATCTGGAGACTGGGCAGGTCATCCCACTACATTGATAAAATTATCGTTGATCCATTTATTTGCCATTTTGCTGCTGTATTGCTGGAAGATCCACACCAGCGGCACTTCGTAGGAAGCATACAGCAGCATAATTTCATTAAGGATTTTTAAGTAAGCCGATGAATCCATAACGGTTTTGATCCAATATATAGGACCAACGCCTTGACACGAAGAGCAACCCCATACCATTATACTATGGCCTCCATGTTTGATAGTTACTAATGCGAATTGTGATCTTTATTCGCTGTTAGGTGACCTACGGACTAAACATCTGGCACCCTTTCCACCAAAAAAGAACAATTTTGGATTCATCAGTTGAGAGCACATTTCTCTACTTTTTCTTTGGCCAATTTAGATGTGCTTTAGCAAAAGTTATCCGTTTTGCAATATGCTTAAAGGAAAGGAGCTGCAAGGCTGTTGTCTCGAAGTCTACGGCGAATAGTTTCTACGCTTGCTGGCACATCCAATGTTTTTTGAGCTCTGCAGCTGTCATTAATTTGATTTGCTTTAGTCGTCCGTCCTAACCGTTTTAATATTAGGGGTGACAAAACTCGCTTTCCACCACAGGATTCAACTGTTTGCTTATATCTCAAGGCATCTATTAGCATTTTTTTTGGACAGCCTAGCAATTTCCTAATTAAGGAATACGATTTACACTCGAACGGATTTTTTTTTATTAGTTCACGTTTTACCGGTGAACAAAGCTTTCCGCGATCCATAAATATACAATTTTTATAAAATTATTACACGATTTAATAGAAAGTTTTTAAAAATATTTTATTACCTTTCGTTTTCACTCATTTTCCACAAAATTTTGCAAAACAAATTTTAAAAGGTCTACTGGTTTTATTTTATTAACTACACGAAATAATATGTGTTGACAAAAGATCTTTTATAACTGACTAATAGTTACGAAATTTGACAACAAATGAACAAACTCTGAAGTAGCGTAAAACATGTAAATATTTTTTACACTCAAAAAAATAATATAATAAATAGGTAAAATTTTAACTTCTTTCGAAGCAGAATATTGCAACTGGTGCTATTATATTGACCGGCACTGTATATTCTGAAGGCATAGCGAAGTCGACTAAGCGATTGAGCAGTTGTGGTGCTATGTATTGTGAATAAGAGCTTTAACTATCTATTAACTATACTTTAAGGCCGGGGCACATAGAATCCGTCATACTTTAAACTTTGACGTATTCAACTGACAAGGCAGTTAATATACATGTTTTCTTATGAGCGTTGTCGCATTCAATACGTGTCCGTCAACGCAAAGTACGAAAGTTTGTCAACTTTTAACTTTTGACGTATGTTGAATACTTTTACAACTATCAACTGCTTCTTCTTCTCTGTTTTCTTTTAACTCTTTTTGTGTTTCAATTGTGTTTTGTGACTTTAATAAAACAACTTTGGTGGCAAACAATAAAATACAAATTTAATTAAATTAACAAGTGAATAAAATGCAAATTAAATTTACAAATGAATAAAAATAGAGAGCAAACTTTGATTTAATATCCATCAGCAAAGTACTCATTGTGCCAACCTCATCCGTCAATACATTCACTTTAGTTGAATACGTTGAAGTTTAACGTATGACGGATTCTATGTGCCCCGGCCTTTAGTTTCTTTTTACTAAGTTACGCCTTTGGTTATGATTTCTGAATATGCGCTAATGTCATTATAATTGACTAATGATAAAGCGGTGTAACAGCATTAGTAAACGTCATTCTTTGTTTTTGCTTACGAAATAAACAGCCTACAGTATAGTAGAGTAGTTAAAATATGGCTAAGATTTTCTTTTATTATTTTTTTATTTTTTTTTAACTATTTGTGATCATAAATTTGAATTGCAAAAAACAATTATTTTTTTCCAATTTTAATTATTAATTCAACAATTATAAATCGAAAAAAATCATTAGCATTAAATAAAGGTTAAATTTTTGGATTTTGCAGTTACTTCAAATAATGCCGATTAAATTTTAATAGTAATGAAAGAAATCCCAAGTTTGCTAAGTATAATTAATGTAAGTATGTATAACGTAGGTTTTATATCACATTTCAAACAGGTTTCTCTTCTCTTCTGACTTGCTGTGTTTGAAAAAAACAAAACTCCACAACAATTAAAATTTGCAAGTCGTTAAAGGAAAAAAAAATGGCAAACAGAAATAACTTTCTAAAATTTAATATTAAATTCAATATTTACTCAAGTTAATTGATGCCCAAGAAGGGGAAATATTATTGACAATAAAACAGAAAAACAAAAGGGAATGGAAAGCTAAGACCTGAATAAAACAAACAGTGACCACCCATTAAGTATTTAAACTTTGAAGGCTCAACAAACTTTTCAAAGTTTTGCTGGCGTTAACAGACAAAAACAATAAATGTTTGCAATGTTAAACACACACACACATCGTATTGAACTTTATAATTTCTTTCCTGCAGTAGAGGGTGGAATTTCTTTATTGGCAAAATGTTAAAGGTTTGCAGATATGCGACGCATGAAATGGGGTGTAACATGAAGGTTTCCCCAATTTTTTAATTTGTTGTGGTCAATTATAACCCGCTGGGAGTTTAAACGGAGTTTAATACACAATTAATTTCATTAACATTTATTCGTTTACATTCTCTAACTATTCTAACAAATTTAGGTATAGAAGACATTAGAATTTTAATACAAAGAGTTACCAGAATATTTAAAAAAATGTATTAAAATCTTGTCAGGAAATAATAAGAGTTGTCATAATTAGACTAATAATTAGAATCAAGGGCTGTAAGATTTGTCAAAAGTAAATTCTTTAATAAAATAAGAACAAGTCACAAGACAATATTGAAAATTCATCATTACAAATGATGTCGTCAGATCTATTGCAGTTATTTGTGTAAACATGCCGCTTGAATAGAATCCAAAATCGGGTTCATTGCTTTAGATGGAAGAACTAAATAATTTAAAACTAAAACACATTGATTTGCTGCACTTTATAAACATATTTTTGAATCGAAATTGTTGGTCATAATAATTTTCTGCAATAAGCAGTCAGTCTATCGGTTTAGAAATTGTTGACTTTTTTTTTAAATATTTCGCTTCAGCCGCAACGTAGGCCGCCATGCTTTTGTTTTATAGAATTTTTAATGATTTATTAAAGTTTTGTTTCTTTAAAGCATTTTAAAATTAAATTACACACAAGACAAAATGCGCATTAATGCTTACTTCAGAATAATTAGTACGATGCTGCACCATCATCTACAATAGGTCTGTTCAGTATCTTTACTAGAACAAACTAGCAATGAGAGAGTAAAGCTAAAGTTTTCAAAATAAGTCTCCCAAATGTTAAAAAAGTAAATGATTGCTTTACAAGCAAAAATTAGCAAAGAAAATTGCTGTGGCTTCGGGAATGGTACGTTAGACTTAAAAACTGTAAGGTATGACCTATTTAATGGTCACCATTTTTAAAGATAATGCACTAGAGTGCACTCATTGTCATTAATGAATGTACTCCTTGTTACTGTACACTAAATACACATCTTAAAATGCAGTAGAGCATTATTAAAATGATATTTTGGACTCAAAAATTTGGCGAAACGTATATAAAGGGTCATCCAAAAAAACGCGCCTACATATTTCTTTGAAATAAAACACAAACTATTTGGAATTTTTTCAATCTGTTTTTTTATTAAAAGTATGATCCATTACAACTATAAGTGGAATAGAATATCATTCAAATGTCCACCATGACTGCGTCTGCAGACATCAATCCGAATATCGAAATTTTCAATGACTTTCCGAAATGTTGCTGGTGTTATTTTACGAATTGCAACTTGAAAATTGCTCTTTGGATCATTAACTGTTTGTGGCTTGTTAGCATACACTCGACTTTTTAAAAAACCCCACAAAAAAAATCTAATGGTGTTAGATCACATGACCTTAGAGGCCAATAGAAATCTGCATTTCGTGAAATTACACGTTGAGGAAATTTTGATCGCAAAAGCGTAATGCTTTCTCGAGTTGTGTGACATGTAGCACCGTCTTGCTGGAAATAGACGTCAGACACATTAATATGATTCAACTGTGTCCATAAGAAGTCTCTCAACATTGATTGGTATCGCTCAGCATTCACAGTAACAGCATTTCCAGCATCATCTTCGAAGAAAAATGGCCCAATGATTCCATTTGCCCAAAATGCACAACAAACAGTAACTTTTTGTGGGTGTAGAGATTCATGAATAACACGACGATTTTCATCACCCCAGATACGACAATTTTGCTTATTGACGAATCCATCCATTCTGATTACTTACACCAAAAAAATCACAAATTTTGCGATGGGTATTTTTCAAAGAATGCCCATTTTCATAATAACTTTGAATGAAGTAAACGCGTTGTTGCAATGTGTACATGTCCATGGTTAAAACTGTACTACCTTCTAATATAACAGAATGGCTTATGTCATTTGAAAAGATGTCACGTGTGAAAATTATATAGTGCTGACATCTAGGCGTCACATTTGGATGACCCTTTATTTTAACACTCTTGGCAAAGATGATACAGTATAGAAATATATTTTTGTTTTTGTGTAAGTCATAAGATCTGCTAGCTTGGTTGTTAAGTTAATTTAGATCTATGACATCAAGTTTTACACCTGTCTCACTTAAAATTGATAAATGTTTAAAATTTTTCATTTATAGATCTACAAGAGAAATAAGATTTTTTATTTTATGATAGTTTTTTAAGTTTTAAAATTTAATTGTAACACTGTGATAGTCTTTGACCAAAAAAAATGAACTTTGATAAATCGTTTTTCGAACTTTTTAAAATTACGTGAAATTTCGAAAGAAAGACAAAACATTCCGTAAAAGAAAGTTAAAAAGGCAAAACAATAAATTAATACAGTCGAATTAAATTTTTTAAATAGAGCAGAGTTACCTATATCCATGAAAACTGGATATATACCGATTTCTTAAAAACTGGATCCAAACTGACACTTCCAAATATAGTTCGAAAAGAATTCATCGACGTTCATTTTTTCGATTATATAAAATTAGTAATTAAACGATTTCATTAAATTAGAAAAAAACAATTATAATTAAAATAAAATCATTAGCATTAAATGATAATTTCTTTCATTGCCATTATTTAAAATAATGCCATGAAATTTTTATGGTAATGAAAAAATCCTAAGTGTAAATCTGTACAAAGTTCATGTATGTGTTCTTCACACACACTCTCGCAGCACTTTTTACTTACGGTCTTGGTCATTCTAAGCTTTTTACATGGAAAAAACTTTTATTTAACAAATCACTGAGCGCGTATGACCTACAACAAGTACAGCTGATCGAATATAGCAGGGAAAAAATGATTTTTCGATTTGAAAAACAATACCAAACTATGATTAAAAAATAAACACAAAAAACTTTTTAAACAATAATTACTTTTTGAATAAATTTAGAAATAAAATAAGCCGAATTAAGATTATTTATTTGTTATAAAATTACGAGGGCTGCTATATATTTCTGGCCTGGCAACACTGAGTGCTGCCAAGTGCAATCCGACATTTTCATTGGAAAGTTTGTCATTTTTAAGCATAATCGTACTCAAAAAGTTTTCACGTACGACCATTATTTGTGTTGTTTACAGTGACTTAAAAAAATGAATATAGAAAAAAATGGAATTAACTCGTGAACATTTTCGTGCCATCATTTTTCACAACTTTCGACGTGGATTATCACGACAAGAGTGCATTGATGAACTTAAATCTTTGTATGGCGATGAAGCACCATCCATAGCACTGTAAAAAATTGGTATAATGAATTTAATCGTGGCCGAAGCTCGCTCAAAGACGAATTCCGTGAAGGTCGTCCAAACATGGCTGTTGTGCCAGAGAACATTGATGCCGTGCGTGAACTCATAATGCAAGATCGACATGCGACATACCGAGAGATAGAGACATCCTTGGACATTTCTTCTACCAGCATACATTCAATACTGCATGAACACCTGGCCGTAAAAAAAGTTTGTTCTCGTTGGATCCCGCACAATTTGAAAGTCGCTCAAAAAAAGGCTCGTGTCGATTGGTGCAAAAAAATGTTGCAAAAATACTATTGCGGTGATTCAAAAGACGTTTATAATATCTTCACAGGTGGCGAATCATGGATCTATGCGCATGAGCCCGAAACGAAACAACAATCGACCGTGTGGGTCTTCAAAGACGAGCAAAATACAACGAAAGCAAATGGTCGCCTGTTTCTTCGGCAAAACTGGTCATGTGGCGACTGTTCCGCTTGAGCAACGTAGGACGATCACTTCTGGGTGGTACACTACAATTTGTTTGCCTGAAGTCATCGGAGAAATTCGAAAAACCAACAAGAGAAGACGAATCATTGTTCACCATGACAATGCGAGCTCTCACACATCGGCTCAAACCAGAGCGGCCAAAATGTCGAATTAATGGGTCATCCGCCGTACAGCCCTGACTTGGCACCTAATGACTTCTTCTTGTTTCCGCACATCAAGAAAAAATGCGTGGTCAATGATTTTCGTCGCCAGAAGAAGCTGTTGAAGTGTTCAAAAACCATGGTTTAGAGGTGTCTCAATCGGAGTGGAAAAAGTGCTTCGACAACTGGTTTGAGCGCATGCAAAAGTGTACAAATCATGCTGGAGAATACTTTGAAAAACAATAAAACCATTTTTGATTATAAATATTCACATTTTCACTATTAGGCTATAAATATATAGAGCAGCCCTCGTAATGTTGTTGTTTTTTTGTTTTTGTGAAATTACGGGGAAATATAAACTTTCGATTGCTAATTAAAATTCAGATTTTTTGGCAGTCTAGTTTTTTTTTTAGTTTTTGGTTTTGAATTTTTTAGTTTGGGTAAGTAATTCCATCTCAAATCAACATGACACTCAAAATGACTACTTCAGATTGATTTCCTGAATCTAAATATAATTATAAAAAATTCTCATCATTTAAAGTATTTTGGCTAAAACCTTTAAAAAATAGAAAAATATCGTTTTTTTTATTGAATTGATCGGAATTTAAATATATCATAATTCTAGTTCTAAAAGCCCGAGAAAGCAGCTCATTTTAAAGGGAATTTCATATGCTTTAAGTTGATATTATTGAATTTTCGATGCATTTAATTTTGCTACTGTGCAATTTTTTCTGTTTTCCTTGAAAAACGTCCGCAAACATTCGTTATTAATTTTTTTCCTAAAACTTTTAGAAATTTAAATAAGAATGAACTTTGCGGAATTAATCAATTCATTTGTACTTTTATCGAAAAGGATATTTAAGTATGAATAACATGATTGTATTTATGTCCCTATTTAGATTTTGACCATGACATGAAAATTCGAGCTGAAGATGCACGGTATTCCGGTGTTTTAGCCATGACGCGTTTCTATGGAACATTAGCAGCGGCCTACACGATTTTCCTAGGGAGCATGAGTCGGGTAAGCCTTACTTCAAAACTGTTAGAAGTTGTCAATAGGCCAATGAGTCTTTTTGTTAACACCATACAGAGATTCATGTTACAACTTCAAAGAGTAGCTTTTAATATAGCTCATTTATCGGCCTGAGATATTGTGAAACGAACAATACGGTGTTGAAGAGCCGATTTCGTTGTTTATGAGATTTTTGCGTTATTATCCAGAAAAAAACGACAGCTCTTAAATGCTTGGTTTATTTCTAATAACAAAACTCATAACATTGGTTTCTGTGAAAACTAAAATCGACAATAACTAAAGTTCGAACATAAAACTAATAAATTGGAGCTTATGACGCCCATGTATTTTGTTGACGTTTTCAAATCCAATAATGACAAGATTAAATTCTACAATACTATGTTTTTGAAAAATAATGTGCTTTTTTCATAGGCATAGATAGGCTTGTCTGTGGAGGCTGAGAGCAACCAAAAAAATTAGCACTCTCTTTTCGTTAAGTCTCTGTCCACACTTTGCAACTTTCGTTGCGCAACTCTCGAGTTTTTTTAAGCCCGATAGAATTTTCAATTATTAAAAATAACACTAAAATATAAATTTTGATGAAAAATTTTTTCTTATTATTTTCAAATCATTATGAATAGACTCACGCCTGAACAACGCTATCAAATCATCCAAGTTTACTTTAAAAATCAGTCATCAAATCGAGAAGATCCAGATTTGTCTATTTGTCGTCAATCGCAGGATTTGTGGCTCTGTCCATCCACTACGTGGAAAATTTTGCGCAGAGATTTTGGCCTACACCCATGTAGGAGCCAGCTCGTGTAGAAATTAAAGCCACGAGACCATTATATGCGTCGTTCTTTCCCCGATTGGGCTCTAGAGCAGTTAGTAACTGACCCGTTGTTTTATCGTCAAATTGTGTTCTGCGATGAGGCTCATTTTTGGCTTAACGGGTTTGTTAATAAGCAAATTTGCCGCATATGAAGTGAGACCAATCCACAACATACCCTACAGACTCCATTGCATCCAGAGATATGCACCGTTTTGTGTGATTTACGCGCTGGTGAAATCATCGCATCTTTTTTCTTGAAAAATGTGGTCGGATCTCACGTCACGGTCAATGAAGATCGTTACTGCACTATGATTAATGATGCAACAAGATGGCCCTACGTGCCATACGGCGATTGCAACCATCGAATTATTGAAACTAAAACTTGGCGATAAGTTGATTTCGAGAAATTGACTTGTGATTTGGCTTCTAAGGTCGTGCGATATGAAACCTCTCGATTATTATCTGTGGGGCCACGTGAAGTCACTGGTTTAGGCTGATAATCCAGCAACATTTGACGCTTTGGTGGCCAACATTGTTCGTGTAATTCGTGACATACGGCCATCAGTACTTGAAAAATGGATCCAAAATTAGACGTCCAGAATGAGCTCCGTCATGAGCAGCAGCGGTGGCCGTAATCTCCAAATCATTCTAATATTAATGTCATCTTCTAATCTTTCGTATAAAACAATTCTGCTTAAAAAGTGCCTTTTACTTGCAATTCTCTTTTGTTTCGTCATAAGTAGTTTAAGCAAAAACAAAATTTAAGCAATCGATGCCGAAATTTTAGAACAAAAATTCGAATGTGTGAACACGAATGTAATTTCGAAAATTGCAGAAACTAAAATTGCATGTCTGGACGACGATTAAAGGGCCTCGCCAAGGATCAATTCTCTACTTACGCTAATATTCGTATTTATTAAAAAAAAATAGAAATCACAGTGTTTTCATCATAAAAAAAATTGAGTTCATTCAGGAATCAGCTAAAGTCCTGTCATCTACATAAAATGGCGAAGTTTTTTTTATCATTGCAATCAAACTCATATTTTTATATTTTTTAATTTTTTTTTGCAAAAGATTTTATTATTTATTATATGATTTTTTTTAAATGTAAATATTACTTTTAAATAATTTTTTTTTGTCGATAAAATTAGTTGTTTGTTTTTTGTTGCTTTCAAAAACAATTTAAAATTATTTTATAGTTTTTGTATTTTATAATAATCTTGAGTTTAAATATAATTTAAATAAAAGGGAGAGTTTTTGTTGTTTTAGTTTAAAATATAATAGTGTTATAGTAGTAGTAGTCATAGTTGATAAAATATGATCGAATATACCTAAATAATATTAAACATCAAATATTAAAGAGTTTATTTACGATTTAAATTTGATTTTTTGTTTTTTTAGAATAATACATTGTTTAGGATTAAGTCTATTAGTTTGATATTTTTCCCAAAACAGAGAATAAATTTCAAGAACAAAGAAATAATTTTAATTAAATATATTAGTAAACTCTTAGAGAAGCAAAGAAAAAAATCTTTAAGCTTTAAATTAATAAAAAAAGTTATCTAATACCAGCTTAAAGACCCTTGAAAAAGTTGACCAGACCTTCTGATTCCTTACACATTTTCAAAAGTTGCAAACTTTTGCCACATTTTATTTTGTTTAAAGCACGTTACTTATTTATTTTGGCCATATTTTTATTTTAGTATTCTTTTTTTTTTTAATTTAATTATTTTTAAGCTTAACATACTAATAAGGCGCTGAAATTTCCTATTTTTATAAATTAAAAAAAAATAAAAATCATAGTTTAGTTTAGGCTTTTGTCATGTCAATGAAACCAAATAAATTTTTTGAAATAATAATTTTTTTCTTTTGCTAAAATAAATTAAAACGAGAAATTTTATTATTTTGTTTATATTTCTACGATTATTAGTTTAAGTTGAACAAATTAAGACTAAATAAAATTTATTTAAACTAAACTTAAGAACTACTTTCAAACAAAATACGAGGACGGTTGCAAAATCACCAAATACTCTTAAGGAGAAGTCAAACAGCGGCCGTTAATTTAACAAAAAGAAAAAAAAAAAACACACAAAAACAAGTTACAAGTTAAGTCAGGTGCAAGTGATATCGTTTAGCTTCTCATTTACATTTTTGCAAAAACTAAACTTTTAAATATTTTTAAAATTTCAATCTAAAAGCCAAGCTCTTGTTTCTACTTTTAAAACAAAAAAGTAAAGAATGGCAAAATTCAAGAGCCCTTTACAAGTTGTCGTTACGTTCAAAGATATTGCCAAGCATTTCTTTGTTAAATGGTCACGAGCTAAATTGCTTGAGCCTGCAGAAACCGACAGACCAAAAGAAAAGAATTTTAACCAATAAAGGCAGGTAAGAACATTTCACCAAAAGGTACTAGCATATTTAATGCCATTTAAATGAGTGCTACTTTTACTTTTTTCTCTCCTAAAAAAAAAAAAAAATATTAAACGCGCTCTGTATACTCCTTGACTATTTCTTAGACAACCCTCGTATATACATATGTGTAACTAATTATTGTATTATTAACATATTTGTATTTTGATTATTGTATTTAATTTAAAATTAAATTATATTTAATTAACTAAACTAATTATTACAGAATTAATATAACAAAACAAATTGACAAAATTTAATATCTTCTTTATAACAATAAACAAACGTTGATGTATTTCAATCTAAAAGTAAAAAAAAAAAACTATAATAAAATATTAATTGTATTTAATATAAACAAATGCTATAAAAACCTTTAAGAAAATTATTACTATTTTTGTCTTTGTTGTTTTTGTTTTTTTTGATTGTGTGAAAAAATTCTTTAAAAAAATAAAATACCAGCGCCAAGTATTTTGTCACATTTTCAATATATTTTTGTTTTCACTTTTGTTTCCTTAAATATTTTCTTAAATTAAACTTATTTTTAAATTTATTTTTAGTTTTAAATTTTAACTTAATTTATGTTAAATAATAATTAATATTTGTAAAATAATTTGTTTTTTTTTGTAAGTGTGTGTGTATGTGTATATGTGTGTGTGTATAATTGTTTGCTAAGTATTTTACAATATTTTAAATAAAAGAAATTTTCATTAAATTTTGTATAATTAGTTTTAAGTTTTTTCTTGTTTACAATTTGAAAAATTTATAATTTATTTTTAAAATTTATTTGTAGTTGATTTATTTCGATTTTTCTTTTACACACTAGGAGTTGTTCTCACAGTCATCGGGTTTGTGCTTCATGCGCAAATTGCTTAATAAATCTGCACAATTATTCACCATCATCATATAATCACCATTTTCTAAATTTGCTTGTTCGGTTGTCGTGTACATATGATTCGCATGTTGATTATTTTTATCATTTCTGGAATCGAAAAGAAAATGGGTATTAGATTTGAAACGAGGATGGTTTTTGTTTAGCATACTCTGCCAAGTCTTTGTCATTTAATGAGTTTCCATTAGGTAATTTTACAATATCTATGATTATTAAATGTCAAAAATCGAAACTATTGAAATAAAAACTAAAAGTGCATGAAACGGCTTAGAGAGCTACTAGAATCATGAAGGATTGCAACTCTGAAAAAATACCTGAAAATTCTTGACTATGGCACACAAGTATAAACCGTAAAAACCTGTCCTTTCTTTAAAAAGTTACTCTTAATATAACAAATTTAAGGGAAAGTGTTTTTGTATTAATATAACGGTTCTTTTTGTCCAATTAACTTCTGGTAGAGGTGAAATATTTATTGTTAAAAGATCTTAATTTGACAATTATGTATTTTGTTTTTGTAAAATTGAGTTTTTAGTCTAAAGAAGTAACGAAGAAGAGACTTCTATCTAAAAATGCCCTGTTAAATGCTGGCAGAGCCTGTAAAGCATTTTTTATCGAAAAAGTTATTTCATCAATATTTAATGGCGTTGAAATGTGTTGAGAATAATAAGAATAATATAGAATTCTAATATAATTAGTATCCCAATACGGGAAGGAAAAACAGTGAAACAACTAATGGGAAAATATATACCATCTCTAAAAAGGATTACAATTGAGTATTCTGGTAGTATCGCATATGTGTGTGTTAGACGTGTGAAAAGGATGTCATCCTTAAGTAGCGAATATATAAATTTTAAGAGTAAAGAAATTTTGATTTATAAAAGTGAGAATGGTAATTTCAATATAACAGAAAAGTTAAGAGAATTAATCTAAATTTCAAGAATTTGTGAAACCAGAATTCATCTACTTCATAGAAATTAAGAAAATTTATGTTAACAATCATTTAAATCACTAACTTAACATTAACTTCAATTTGTTTTTTGTAATTTTTTTAAACATTTTTTATAAACCTAAGCATTTAACTTAACCGATCACCATACAAGTCAACCTAAAAGTCAATAATGTTTTTGTTTATCCGTAACATTACCTAATTTACTCACAGTATAGTGGAAGTTGGGATCTGTAAAATATCAATACTCGATGACAATGGAGTTTGTTATTATTTGTTTTCGAACTATCATCTGGATGTTGAAATATAGTTACTTTCAAAATAACAAAGTGTTTTTATAGTCACATAAATAATTAAGAGTCAAACAAGTTTTTGTTAAAAGATCTTAATTCGATTACAATGTATTTTAACAGACTTAAAAAAAAATGAAGGAGGTTATCAATTTGACTGCATGTTGGTTTTTTCTCATGTTTGTGCCTGCATAATCATGTCATTTCTGAACCGATTTTGAAAATTTTTTTGTAATTTAATAGATATGCTTACAGATTGGTCCCCTTTTAAAAACAGTTCATAATCTTAAAAATTAAAGGGTGTCCCCATACAACATACAAGTTTTTTAACTGTATTATGAACCGTAAAGCGCACTTTATTAAAATTAAAAAAAAAAAATGCGTATTACTATAGCTCCCAATAGCAACAAGTAATACAATAACAAATTTAAAAATTTAAGGGTTTCCCCATAGTTGACGTAACTTGAATTATATACGCCTATCTTTAGAACCGTTATAGTCAAACGCTTGAAAATTAGACAGGATGTCGATTACTATGACCATTATAATAACAAGTGTAAACATTTAAAATTATTAATTAAAGGGTGTCCCAACAGTTGATGTGAGTTGATGTATGTGGACAACATTTTGAACCGTTATAGACAGACAGCTAAAAATTACAAAGAACCTGTATTGCTAAGACCGCTTTAAAAACAACTATAAAATTTGAATTAAGAAATTAAAGGGTGTTCCCATATTTGAAGTAAATTTATCAATATGGCCCTATCGTTTGAACCGTTATATACAAACACTTGAAAATTAAACAAAATGTCCACTACTTTGTGTAGTAAATTAAAAAGTATAAATATTTAAAATTGTGTATTATAGGGTGTTACAATAGTTATTTGATGTATATTACCAAACAGTTGTAGACTGTTAATTGAAATTCGCACAGAACCTTTATTGCTAAGTCCGCTATAAAAAGTAGCAAACTTGAAATTAGAAATTAAAGGGTGTCCCTATAACTGATGTAATTTGATCTGCATGGCCCTATCCTTGAAACCGTTAAAAACAAACCCTTGAAAATTAGACAGAATGTCTATTACTATAACAGGTATAATAAAAAGTTCAAATATTTAAAATTATGAATTAAAGGGTGCCCTCATGAATGTAATTTGATGTATATAACCAATCTTTTGAACAGTTAAAGTCTTACGCTAAGAATTCGAACAAATTTAGTTTTAGTGTGTCAGCAATAAAAAGGGTAAAAAATAAAGGGTGACCACATAACTGCTAAATTTTCTTTTTTTATCTGCATTAATATTTTGTTCTACGACATATAAAAAATCCTGATGCAATCTTTCTCGAATATAATATAATTAATGTATAATTACCCTCCTAAAAAATATGATTTTAAGTTTGTCTGTTTTGAAGTCGGGTTTTTTTTTTGCAAGAATAATGTTTTTGTAAAACTGAGTTTATAACCTTAAGAAATAACAAGAAGAAGTGACTTTTATATAAAAATGTTCTGCCAAATGCTGGCAGAATGGGTTTACAATTGACAACTGTTCTGTAGATATATGTACTACTTACACCTGACGATCTGCTCGAAGCTTATTTAGTCACTTCAAATACGTTATGGTTTTTAATAATAATAAACTATTTTTCCAGGGTATTGTAGAAGGATAGGAACTAGAAATGGACAGCGTTGTGTACAAACTCACTTTAATATTGATATTTTACATGTGGACTTAAAAAATAACAGTGAGGACTAATATTTGATTGATACACTAAAAATTGTTTTTGATTATCACCCTTCTGTTTTACTTACTTATTTTGCGTTATATTTGTTAACATATTTTGTGTCATAATCACAGCATTTTCCAATTCTTTAAGCATTAAAGAATCCTCACAATTACGTAAATTAGCATGCAATTGCAAGACAGTTTGTGTTGTGGTATATAATTTATTGATAACATTATGAACTTGAGATTTGGCTGCAAAAAAATGTTTTGATTTATTAAAAAAAAGGAAAAAAAAATTAAATCAAGACTTACGATCTCCATTACTATCTATAGGGGAGAATTCGAAGGGTTCAAAAATGCCACGTTGTTTCACAACGTTGGGAGAGTTAAGAACCTTATTTTTATGGTCAAAAGCCAAGTTACGAGGACGTGGTGGCACAATAGGTTTAGTATTGGAAGAACTGCCCTGAGTTTCTTCAGAGCTTGAGTCATCTTGGGGAGCTGCTACAATTAATAATTAAACAGATTTTATAAATATTTTAAAAATTTTCTCTTTGAAAAATAAAATACGAACTATTATTAAAACTAGTTTGTAGAGTCCCCTTCCGTCGATTATTATTCCCGTTGGCTTTTGCATTATTGTAAGCACGATTGGAAGCTGTAGATAAATCACTTTGTTTAAAATCTTTTCTAAGAGATAATTTTATTAGACAGCACTTACCAGTTGGTCCATTTGTCCTACTTTGACCATTTGAACCAGATCTATTACGATTGCTGGCTTCAGTTTCTGAATCACTCTATAAAAAATATTGTTTTAATAAAATTATTTAGTTTTTTGTAAAAGAACTTACTTGGTTGAGTACACTCATTGAAGCATTTGTACATAAATTATTGGAAGAACCTTTATTTTGCAAACTGTTACGTTTACTGGCTGATCGGGTTGCTGAACTATTACGATGAACAGCTCCCGTTTTTTGTGAAGAACTAGCTGATTTTCCACCTGTAATAATAAGAAAAAGTATTCAAAGAGAAAATCAATTTTCCTTAAATAAAGAGTTAAAATTCAAATATTCAACTGTGTCACAGACTTTGTTTGAAAGGCTTTTGATTCCGTGGTTGAATTGTGGAAAATATTTATGTAAAATAAATAAAATACAATATTGTAGGAAGCAAAATGTAGAGTTTTAAAATCTGCCTTGTGTTTTTATACCCTTCACCTCAGTGAACAGTATACATTTCCGACCAACCTCATAAAGTCGATTGAAAGATGTTCGTCTTTCCGTCCGTGTTAGTATTGAAATCAACTTTTCCAAGGCAGTAGATAAGCTAGAGAAAATTTTAATACCCCAGTCGATAAGACATACTTTGGTCAATGGCCTTCGGGGCAGAAGCGAAAACATCACGCCTCCCTATAATTTTTTTTATATCTTTTGGAACAAATCTAGTTTAGTGAAGTAACTACAATCACAATTAAAAACCTATTTGGGGCGATAAAGAATTAAAAAAGAGAAAAATACATATATCAAGTGGAAAAATTTTCGCTCGTCCATATTTTCCGAGTTATGGGTCTCTGAACTTTTAAAATTTTTTAAAAAATCAATATGGGTATCATTTAAAAGCTTTTGAAGAAATCTTTAAGAAAAAAATATATTTTTTTAAATGCTTAACCCATTAAGAGCCAATGACCTTCTTATGTAAACAAAAAAAAATATTTTTTTTTCAATTTTTTGATTCTCTGTAACCTAAATATATGATTTTATGATTGGAACTACTTCACTAAACTAGACTCACATACATGGTGAAGGGTATATAAAATTCGGCATAGCCGAATAGAGCACTCATAGTTATTTTGTATTAACTTTTTTTAACTGCTGGCAATGTGTAGGTTTTGACAAAGTTAAAGTTAAAAAAAGATTTCCGTACATTTTATCATGTTGAATGAATTTTTGTAAAAACTTTAAGAAATTTACATAACAAATAATTAAAAACTATTTAAATTTAACATATTTTAATAATTATGTGAAATAAAAACTATACTCGTTACTCAAAGAAGTGGTTTAAATAGTTTTTATAGTTTAAGATTCAGAAAATGATAAGTCTGTTTTCGACATAAACTGAACTCTGTGACATAGTTACTTTGCTATTTCACTAGTATTTCTAACGTCTACGACAGCTCTTATTATTTTTTTTAAAGTGTTAAGTAAAAACATTTAAAATTTGAATACAAAACCAAGACTTACCTTTACCCATATTGCCCATATGTAAATCACTAAGCGAACATGCTCGTCGTATGGATGAAGACTCCTCCACAGGCGTGGGATATAAACTTTTCGGATTGCCTACAAATGAAATAAAACACAACTTTTAAAACTCATCTTTAAATGAGAATAAAATTACAGACAAAATCAAAAAAGAAAAAATAATGCAAAAAACTTAACAACAATTGAATTAAACAAGGATGAAGTGAAAACAAACAGAGCACTGTATAAATATCTCAGCGAACCCAAGAAAATAAAACTCATTAATTAACCAAAATAAATAGTGTTTTCTTTTAGAAACAACAAAAAAGATTTTCAACTAAAACCGTGCTTTAAATCATTATCTATCATTCAGACCTGCAACTTTTTCAATATGTTCCAAAGAAACCTTTTCACTTTCGTCTTCTTTTTCATCCTCATTTTCTGTATCCGAATCGGCTTTAACCTCTTTGGCTATTTCGACTTCTATGCCATCACAATCTAACTGAACTTGTTGCAATATTTTTTTATTAAAATTATACGATTCAGTGCTTTCCAGCACATCAGGTAGGCTTACGTTGCGTTTGATGTGGCGAGCATAAGCACAAAGGTCTGAGTCTGAATTGTCGGCTAAAATACGTCTCTGTTCGTTTTCAATATCTTTCTCGATGCCTTTGGCCAGCATATCAAAATTCATGGTAAGAGATTTCACATAACCTCTTTGCTTGGTATCACATTCGAAGGGACGCATGCGTGATTCGGTGGCTTGTCTTATTTGCTCTAACTTACGCTCTTCCATTTCGATAAGTTTTTGGATGACGTCAATTTGTTTTGCAATATTTTTACACTGGTTAGTGGTTGAACTGTCCTGTACTGGATTTTGAGTGATCTCTTTATTTGCCAAGTTTTTCTTATGTTTCGTATCGCGTTCTCTCTCCTGCTTTATCTCATCCACTACAGCTTGCAGCGTGGGTCTTGTATATAATTTCAAACTGTCCACAGTCATATTATCATGCTCATCATTACCATTTTCGGTAATGAACATTTCAAAAGTTTTCTCCCCATAATCGTTGGGAAGACTTGAACCCAAGGGTGGCGATACATTTAGATTGATATCATTCAGAGGACAAGTGGTAGTTAGCGATGAGTTGTTTGCATTATTTCTTTTCGAACTAGGTGTATACTTAATTTGTGATACAGTATTAAAACGTACTGATATTTTAGGTCTTTCCTTTTGACGCATCGAAGTTGCTCGTCTGGATGCAGAATTATCAAATTTGGATACTTTTTTCAAACAACTTTGTGTAGCCAAGGCTCCCGAACTTACGGATGGTCTCATTAGCCTGGCATCATTACTTTTCTTTTTTTGGGCCAGCAGTTCTGCTTGCTTTTCTCTTTCAAACTTTTGCAAATTTCGTTCGAACTTTCTTACAACACTAGCAGTACGCGAATGACAACGTATATCCGAAGTATCAACTTCAAAGGAGCAGGATTTCTTTAGTGGCTCTTTCACCTGCAGTTTTTGCACTGCTTCGACAGTGGAAGTTAAGGTGGATTTAAGATTTTCAGGTTTGGCGGGTACAGGAGGTTTTTCCTTCACCATCTTCTTTTGGAAGAGTTTGTCATTATTGTAGACTCCTTTTTCCACTTGCATAGGATTCGAGTTTTGTTGCCACCTTTGCTGGGCAAAATCTGAGCTAATACTTTTACTAACACTCGAATTGTACTGTTGATTTTTATATTTTGATGTGGGTATATCGTCGGAAACCTTGGAATTGGCGGTAAGAGGATGTTGAATAGAGGAGTCTGATAACTTAGGATATGTCTTTGAAGTTGGTAGAGGTTTTGGTGGTATCGATATCTTTTTTTCATTTGTCTTTATCTTATCCAAATTGTAACTGGATACATCGAAGCTTTCATAGGGTGAGACATTAGAGGGCACGGGTTGAAGATGTCGTTGTTGCATATAGTGATCAAAACTACCATATGCATTTGGACTAGAGCCATATGATTTTGAAACCATTTGTGCAGCAGCAATTGTCGAGGTGGGACCATGAATAATAAAATTTCTTAATCCTGCATGTCTAGGTATAGGTGTTTGAGGTTTGTCGGCCCCATCCACTAAAGGAGCACTTTTGCAATCGCTCTCATCTGATAAAATACTTTCCATGCTATTGCAATAGCTGGCATCATCTAGGAACTCTTCTGTTAGCAAAGATTCTTGACTTCTGTCGACATTAAACTGATTGTTAGAGGTGAGGAAAAAAGAGGCTGAAGAATGCCTTTGAGTCTCCAAAAATCTAGCCTCTTCCAATCGTTCTGCATCGTTCTTTTGATGCGGATTGTCATTCAGTATGTCTGATAGGGAGACTTTACGTTCGCATTGATATATTTCTTGATAAACATAAAATTCTGAAAAAGAATGTTTGGGCGCCAGTGGTTTATAAGGTTGTTTAACACCTCGAGGGCTCAGGGAACCCTCTGGAGTTAAAGCTAAATCCTTCTTTACGCCCATAAGTAGATTACCACGATGAGTGGCTAAATTATCGGGTACTGATTTTGAGGCCACAATCTGAGAATGTCTAGTGCCTGATTCATGATCATAAACATCAACACCTATATCATCTAAGTCGCCATATTTTTTCGTAATTTCGGCTATCATCTTCTCAGTATCAGCCTGTATCATATCCAATATAGTGCGGGCATCATCAGCATACACGGAATGTCGTTTGGGTTCGGTTATAATTATACTTTTATTGTCCCCGGATAATTCAACTTCCTCATGAACGGGCGAAACCGGACATGACTTGTAGTGTTTCAAAATACTTGGTGTACGTCTATTATTGCCACATGGATTACGTTTAGCTCTAGCAGATGGACTATTTGCCGGTAAAGTTGAGCTAGAAAATGTTTTTTGGTTAGCAGAAGATTTTATTGTCTTAGGAACTATAAAGGGTACCCCGGGCGGGGGATGAATTTGATGCACACCCACATGATGTGGATAGGGCGGATAGTGTTGCTGTACTTGGCGCATTGCCTGACAATTTTGTTGCAGCACTGACTTGGAAGCGGCACAATTGAAGAAATACTGTTGAAGTTGAGTAGATGCTAGTTGTGGAGCTGGTGGTGGTGTGCGAATTATAGGCGGTGTACGATCTGCGTAAATCGGATTATGTGTTGCTGTGCTAGCGTTACTATTATACTGTGAATTATCAATATTGGGATTTATAGCTTTACATCAATATTTATAAGCGAATATTCATAAATTTAGCAATAAGTTTCAAAGAAAATGTATAAAATTTTGTTAACAAATTGGCCAGCATGTTTAGTGGGAGAGAAAAAAAGGGGGAAAGAGGAGAGCGTAAAAGAGAAAATATTAATTAGCCTTAAGTAATGTTAATTATATTTTGCTTAAATATATTTTTCTTAATAGAAATGAATGCAATATGCTAAGGCGGATGTAAATAAATCGATATTAAAAACCCAATAGGTTAACATCGCTTTTTTTTTTAATGTTTTTACATCAAACTTACCTGTCTTCGCATAACGATTTGCTGTCGACAAAACAGAACGGGAACCTTCTAAATTTCCAGCCAAACTTAAATCCGATATGCTGTGACTTCCTCGCAAAGAGCGATATCCCACCTACAAAATTTAATTCCATCAAATTCTTTAGAATTCAAATTAAGTATTAAAGTTTAGATTAATAAAGTTAGACAAGCACTTTGAAATATGTAGTTGGTTAAAAATTTAAATGAACTTCTTTTAATATTTTCTATGTATTAGGGAAATACCCGTTTTATTTAATAGATTTGTTAAGTTGAATGTAGTAATATGAATATAATATGTACATATGCTTTAATATTGTCTATTTTAAGTTTGTTACTCATTCTAGTAGATACGAGTTTTAGTTAAGTAACATGAAACAAATGTTTGTGCAGATCTTTCAAACAATATATGTACGAGTATGTTTGGAATATGTACAACTTTAGATAATTTCTTTCAACGCAAATTTTCAATAACTTATAAGAAAGAGGTTGAAATAGAAGCACAAGCATCGGTGGTTCAGTGGTAGAATGCTCGCCTGCCACGCGGGCGGCCCGGGTTCGATTCCCGGCCGATGCAATCACTTTTTTTTATATAAAAAACGTAAAAAATATTTTTTAATAGTTGTTGACTTTTTATTTTTACTTATTTTTAATTAAAGGCTTGGAAAAGCTTTCCTAAATAATAAATTAATATGAAGTCATAAAATATTGTTTTATTAAATTTTTTTCTAACATTTGCGAATTTGTTTAATTCAAATTTTATATTTAAGTCTGTAGTTGACAGACATACAGTGAAAAAATACTTTTTAATGTGCTGGTGCTGTCCAAAGAGCGAAAAGTTGGTATAAAATGCACTCAATTTGTTTTGTTAAAAATTTTTAATAGGAGTTGATTGCTTGTAACCTCATAAAACTAATACCAAAATAATATGCAAATTGCTTTAAGTGGCTTTTAAATAACATAAGTGCTTTTTTACTTTTTCTATTTAAAATAATTTTGGTAGTAAAATAACGAAATAATAAATAAATATCTTTTTGGTAACCTATTTGAGCTGCCCCTTTTTATACCCTTTACCACAAAAAGTGGACAAAAGGGTATAACTTAGTTTGTAATGTCTACAATATCCATTTTCGACCCCAAAAAGTATATATATTCTGACTTCTTATGAATAGCGAAGTCGATTGAGCGATGTCCGTCTGTCCGTCCGTGTTAGTGTTGAAATCAAGTTTACCAAGGCACTAGATCCGCTAGAGAAAGTTCAAATACGCCAATCGATCAGATAATCAGATAATGTCGTACGAGGTGCTAGTGGAAATCAGCATGATCGGTCCATGTCTTCAAGGCAACAGGGGAAACACCACGCCAACCTCTAATTTTTTCATATTATTTGGAATAATGAAGTGCTCTAAAAAAACAAATATATGGGGCGATAGAGAATAAAAAATAAGAAAAAAGCATCAAGTAAAAAATTGACGCATGTCCATATTTTCCGATTTACGTCCTCTGAAATTTGCAGATTTTTAAAAAATGCTTAACCCGTTAAGAGGTTATGGCATTTTTATGTAAAATTTCATATATGTAGTGCTTACAAATTTGTTTCTTATTGGAACATCCTTAAAGTTGGACACTCTCTTCTTAAGTTTTAAAGCTCTGCATGCTACGATGTAAAAGATAAGTTTATAACAGTAAAATCATATCTTGCATGGAGCACCTTTGAATTTTTAATTTCATACTTTTCAGTCTAGCAGACATTGTCTAACGTAAAATACACGTCAGTTTGCACATTTTTAACTTCATTTACTTATTTATTATTGTAGCGGCTATAACAGCAAAACTTCTGCGAAAGTTTAGCTATAACGATTCTAAGGTCTAAACAGACAAACATTGTAGTGATATAAATAGTTTCGATTGTACCCTCAAATTAATAGCTCGTTTACTTACAGATAACCAATTTTAAGGAATTTCTTTCAATTATTCTATTTTTCATAACAGTTTTTTTTAAATTAGAAATAGCTTAAATTTGCTTCATTTGAAAAAAGAATAATTACTGCAAAATTCAGTAAAAAAAATAAAAACTGTATTTAACGTCATTAGTTCCTAACTCGCAAAAATGCTTACAGGAATATGCTGTCGTTAGGTTGATGTATTTAAATCGTTTTTATACAACTTATTTTTTAGTTTTAAAACCAATTGTATAATCATTGTAGATCGTCTAATTAATTGATTAAATTCAGATGCCTACAAGGCAAAACCGTAATGTATTTAAGAAAAAATGCATTAGATTAACTCTTTTAAATAGAGCCTCTACACACCACAAGCTTCCCTGACCAAAAAAATAACCTTTTAAATACTTTAAATCTACTATTGCAACAACCTGTCTTAATTATAGATTTTTAAAATTATAAATAAATTAAAATTAGGTTAATTTATTAATTTCTTTTGTAAAAACTTTAAGAAAAATTATATGATTAAAATTTAAAATGTATGCGGACGTTTTGCCAGCAGAATGTAATGCAGCATTTTCTGGATCGCTACATCCTTCACCAGCATTCTTCTCATCTATCTACCTTAGGTTGTGTACATTTTTAACATCATCTAATAAACCAACAACGGTTCAAATCCTGATTGAAAAAATAATTAAAAAAATAAATTTTTTAAATTTTTAAACTGGCAAATGGTTTTATTAAACCCACGAGCTTCATATGGAAATAAAGCTTTGCAGACCATTATAAACCTCACACCAAATGACTGGTTAATGAATAGAGTGAGGTAAATTTCTTAAATGGTTAAATAGTTGCATTCACTCTAAAACAACAACAACTAAATTATTGTCAGATTTAAAAGTTTTATACAACAAGAGTGTCAATAACATTTCTATTCATAGAAGCTGAAGTTTTGTAGCGACATTTCTAAAAAGTTTTCCATTGAAATAACGAAAGACAAAATAATATTGAACGTGTTTATTCAACTCAATGCGCTAGATATTTCTTAAATTATAACAAGCCCCTCATCATAAAAAATGCTCTTATTTTAATATTATCTTGTAAAAAAAAATTTTATGGCATAGTTTAAAAAAAGAGATCGAAATTTATATTCAATACTGGGTAATAAATACAGCCTATGATTTGAAGGAATTAATCGTTAGAATATTATATTGAACCCAATAAGCAATATTCCTTAACTCCTAGTTTAAATTACGAGATAATAATTCAAAGATAATTGAAAAGCATAAATACCTGCAAATAGTTGGATATAATAAGCTTTTGTATAATAGTAACTGATGCGTACAAATGATTTTAGTTTATGACACAGATCATTAAAATACATCAAAATAAAAACGGACATAATATTAATATTTGCGATCCTATAAATATTTCTATTCTAAACGATACTTTTCGCTTAAGTTTAATGTATTGCATCCTACATTTGCATTTTCTTTATTTGTTCTGATTGTGACGAAAAATCTCTTAACATGCAAGACAATCATGCACTCGATTGCGTTAATTTTCGATTGTGGGCAAAAGTAGCAAATATCTTTTTTTTTAAATTCATTAAATCTACATTGCAACTTAACAGTACACAGTTTCAGAACTTCGTAGGATGCACCATGTTATGATTTTTAGTTTCTTTTGTAGGAGTTGTTCTAAATTTTTTCCTGTGTAATAAACTAAATCAAGTAATTTAAAAAACCGAAAATGAAAAACACGGGCTTGTAGTTGATCTGTATGCTTTTCCCATTAAGTTGTCCAATTTCTCTTATTTTAACATTTTAAATAAAAATTATTTAAATAAGTAGAGAAGCTTGCGCTACTATTTTTTTACATATTGAAAATCCGGAGGTCAAATTAAATTAGATCGATTATTAACACGTTTTATGCGTTAAGGCAATTTTTCTTTAAGCTTTCTTATTAAATAGTCTAAGCTGTCACTCACTTATCGTCAGATAAAATGAAAAACCTATATATAGTACTAACAAAAGAATTCCATATCTGTGTTTCTATTGAATTTTGTGTTTTAAATGGAAATTTATTTTTATGCAAAAAAGAAGACACGATATGAAAGAATTGTTAAAAAATAATATATCGTCGGTAACAGGCTGACAACTTTTAACATGTTTTTTGTACTTTTCAAAAGACAAAATAAAAAGCATTATTACTCCGTTGCTAAGCCGTGTTAGAAGAAATAAAAACAAACAAAATTAGTAGGAGATATTATTGAAATTATTTTTCAATAAAAAAATTAGAATAAA
This sequence comes from Cistogaster globosa, assembly GCA_937654795.1. NCBI lineage: Eukaryota > Metazoa > Arthropoda > Insecta > Diptera > Tachinidae > Cistogaster > Cistogaster globosa. The sequence goes on from OW569404.1 coordinate 91,502,122, forward strand.
TAATAACCCGATCAGGTTTTTTTTTCGAATGAAGAGTTCTCAACCTGTGACTGACGATAAATTAAATATATGAAAATTTATAATTTAATATCTTTTTTAAAGAAATCTAATATATTGAATGTCAGCCCAAGTATGAATATTCTCACGGAAAAAACTTTTCTTAAGAAAAAATTCCTCCAATTATGAATTCCGTGGAAACAAAAAAATAAAAAAGTGGCATCACCGTAATTTGAAGGAGCTATTTTGCTTTTTTACAAATAATTTCTCTTTCATAAATCATGCTACCTATTTTTTTCCCGAATTTTTTTCACTTTCCGCAGCCAACAAAAATGGAAACAAATTTTTAATAGGAGAAAAGGGAAAAGTGAGAAAACTCGCACGGAATTTCTGTTTATAATTGGGCTGTATATTTGATTGAAATATTTTTTTAGTGTGTTAGAAATGACAACAGCGATCAATTTTATATAATACTTTTAAAATTACACCATTAATAACAGAATCTTATATTTGAAAGCTTTATTTAATTTTTCTGTGTTAAAAAATATGAAATTGTTAGAAGAAATGGTAGAAAGCATTTTTGTTTAAATATTTTCAAAGCATGATTTTCACGAGAAAAGCTGAATTTGTCAAAACTACTAAAAGTGCTCACCTCGGCTATGGCATTTAGCTTTTTACTACCATTTATAAGTGAACCCTACACATCACATACACATACCGACAGACCGACAGATAGTAAATCAAAATAATTTTTTTACAGGTACACAAATAGATTTTTTATAATAAAAAATAAAAAAAAGCTTAATTAAAAAATCATAACAGTTAACATCGACAAAACTTACATTTTCCAGTTTTTGTTTGGCCTCATTTATGACTTTCAGTAGTTCTTCTTTTTTAGTGCTGGTATATGATTTGGTTATTGTAGGCGGGGCGGAACTTCCAGTTTTGCTTGATTCATTATTGTGTTTGGCACTTATGCTGCGTCGACCTAAAATAATATTTACGCAGCGATCAGTTAATAATTGTTAAAAATAAAAATTATTTAAAAGCAAAGCCTTCTTACTAGTACTGCCTCTTTCTAGTAGATTTCCGGGACTATCAGGTAGAGCGGCTTGCAGAAAGCTACTTGATGTTTGTGGAATACTTTCAGAACTACCACCCAGCGTTGAAGCCAATGAGCGTTCGGCATTATCAGCACTGGGTGTTGAACCCTCATCTTCTGTATCCGATGTGCCTGTTCCCGTACCAGTACTAGCAGTATGTGAACCATTACCACTTAAGGTTAGACCGGCCTTTTCGAATTTTTGTCGTCTTACAGATTTCCTTAGTTCCTCTTCATTCATGGCAGTTACTTTGAAATCCCTGCAAACAATTTTCATGATTAATCTTATTAACTTAATTAGTTTTGTGAAACACTTACGTAGGCGTACTTGGTGATATGTTGTTGTAGAACATTCCGTGATCGGAACTGGTCCTTTCGCCATCCGATATATCTTCGATGTCGCCATCATGGTCATTATTGGATATGGTATCGAAACGAAGGCCAGACTTACGTTTATCGGCCACCAATGTTGCAGAGCTACGTTTTGCCCCCGCCACAGTGGCTGTTGCGGTGGTTACGGTACCAGTATTATTACTGCCTATAAATTTCAATTCTCTCCTTGTTTCCATACCTGAATCAATAGAGGAGTCTTCACTTAAATATGCCTGATTGTACATGACGTCCTTGGAGGAAGCACTGTTGTAGTCCGATGTCTGTGTATTTCCGTGTAAGTTGGGTCCCAAGCCGGCTGTTGTCGAAACACTGCCCAAAGGACTTTCGGAATTAGAACGTATATCGGTCAAAGTATCGGCGTCAATTTGGCCACGCTGAGCCCAACGATTGCGGGGTCTATGCGCAGGGCCAGCTTGGCTAGGAGAAGAACTTAAATTTGGTATTGAAGAAGAATTGGCTGATGAAGGTATATTTAGGGCAGAGGGATCACTATCTGCTTGGACACCACTAGAAGCGCCAGCCTTTCGTTTTGCCCACTGAGGCAATTGTCCCACATCGGATAGTTTATAACCAGGTGTTAAAGGCATCATATCACCTTGCAAAATACTGGGTGATACACAAAATTTGAGAGCCTCTTCTACATCGGGCGTAGAGGATTCTGCTATGATGCCTTCAGGGGCAACCAAAGCAGCCGACAATGGTCTGGGTATAGGACCATGACCCGATCGTAGTTTCTGCTGTGATAGTCGAGCCTGCATAGTAACAATCATATCGTGTGGCACTTGCCAGACGAAAACGCAACCATCACCACTTGCAGATATTAAATGACGGCAGTCGTTGGTAAATTTTAGTCCTGTAACCAGTTCACTATGCCCGTACATTCGAGCCATACATTCGTTGGAATAATAATCATATACGGCCAATGTTTTGTCCGTGCAGGAAGTGGCCACATAAATGCCACTAGGATCAAGACTTAATTTAATTAAACTACCCTCATCGGAATGAGAACCCTTAAAAGTTTTTGTATGTTTTGAATTTTGAGTGCCATACACACGTATATTGCGATCTTGACATGCTGTAAGAATGTGTTTGGCATTCGAATCCACTTCCATGTCATAAAGAGTAGTTTTGCCAGACGTGTGAGTACCTCGCAGGAAAATATTGCCCTGTAAATGATATTAAAATTTAAATATCAGTTTTACACTTTTCAAAGTACAAAATTCACCTGAAATGTTCTAAACATTATGGATTTATCAGCACCACACGATATCATTTGGAAATTCAAACCTGCTCCGACAAACTTAATTGAAGTTATAGATGATGAATGATCGTCTAAAGTCTGCAGCAGTCTGTAGTCCTGAGCAACATCAAATACATGAATCAAACGATCACGACTGGCACTGGCCAACAGTTTACGTTCGATTTTGTCATTCGAATATTCCAAACATAAAACTTCTGATTCATGAGCCTCTATTGTTGTTATCAGTTTGCAATTGTTTAAATTATAAATGCGTATATTTCCACTACGGTCGCCACTAGCTAAATGCTGTAATTCGGGACTTATCTTAATGCAACGTACACCATTACGCCCGTCATAACTTGAATTGGTTATGGGAGAACTCTTATCGCTTATAATTTCCAAGTCCTTGATAAAGTTTAACTCGTCATCTATGTAGATGACTTTGAGTAATTCTTTTGAATAGATATTTTTACGGTAGATCTCATTGTTGGCACAGCCCTCTAGACCCCAAACGCGTATGGTGTCATCTGAAGAGCAGGTTACAAAAGAATCTTCGGGTAAAGTGGAAGAAATTTCACGTTCCATATTATATGGCACTGTTTCAACACCCCATATACAAGTAGAGTGATAAAGAAAGGAATGTGATTTGCCTACTCGTTTAATATCTCGCATATCCCAAATGTATAGAGAGTGATCGTTATACACACAGGTTACCTGGATAAAAGAACAAAGTTTAATGTTGTTTTAAATGAAAAACAAAAAGAAATACAATTAAATTTAAGCCTCACCTTTGAACGTTGCTCATCATAAGCCATTGCAATACAATCCGGGTATTTTGCATGTGGTGGTACAGTCATAATATGATTGATATGTATACCCTGAGCAACATCAACACCTAAGTAATGTGTTCTGGGCAATGTGGTCACATATTCCAATGTTGTTGCATTGAAAATTCGTATTATAGCCTCTGCACAACCAACTAATATAAATTGCCCATTTACACTGATACAGTTGGCATTTGAGGTACGACACTGTACCCACTTGTCTAACAGACGTCGTGAACTAAACTCCACCAAGTGACCTTGACGTGTAATAGCATACGTACTTTCAGCTGTGATGCCTTTACCACATGCCACTGCACAGAAATCATTGTCACGCAAATCTCCCAATATGGCACTACGACCCATCAAAGGTATGGGGTCTTTATATTTACGTCCTCCTTCCAAATACCAATACTTTACATGACGATTGCCTACCGTCACAAAATAACTGCCATCTTCGGCAAAACTAACTGCTGACACTTTAGAACTAATTTTATTTGAGGCCATTTTTAAATTCGACTTCCAATCAAATACATTGACAATCATGTCATGTTGTGAGCCCACTGACACCAAATATTTGCCAGTAGGTGAAAAGGCCTACATAAAAGAGAAAAAAACAACAACTTATATTTTGATTTTAGTTTTAATAACAAATTCATTTAAATTTACCACACATGTTACGGCATATTTGTGATCAACGAATTCTGCAATTACACTACCGCCTGTACATTGTTCTAAATTGCCATTGGGTGCTTCTAGTTCCCACACTTTAATGGCTGGATTTATACCACATTCGCCAGTGGCCACATAACGGCCGCAGCGTGAAAATGCTACCGATGTGAATGCTTTGCGGGAGGTATTGACCAAATAGGTCTGTGTCTGTCTTTTGGCATTAAATAAAACAATTGTGCACCTGAAAATAAAAGAATTATTATAAATGAAATAAAATTACGATAATAAAAATTTATGCTTTTTTATATATTTCTAAAATAGGAAAACGAAGGAATGATATGGTCAGTTAATTATAAACATGAAGAGTATTGATTAGCGCTCTTACACAAAATACTTCTTGTCCAAAGTAAATGTTTTCATTTATTGACTCTTGCATAGTGAGCCTGAAGCAACATATTTTAAGGTTAAACTAGCAATATCTAAAGGGCAAAGGAATTTGAAACAAAAATACACACGCCAGTAGCAAAACAGTATTTGAGTTATAATTTTGAGCTATCCAGGTCTTTTAGGAACGGAGCAATGGGATCGTAAAGTAGGGAATTTCGAACATGTTAATTTTTATAGAGCCTGCAGCTTTTTAATTTTTTTTATTAATTTTTTTCTTAAAAGAATTTTCTATACAAAATTTGGTAGGAAAATGGTCATGTGCATATGCTTTCCCCACAGAAATACATTTTATATTTTAATTTTAAATCATAAATATTTTATGTAATTTTTATCATATATATTTCAAGGATAAAGATTTCGACTAAAAAAATAATGGAAAATTGTTAAAAAAAGTATCCAATAGTTTCGAAAACGAAAACTTGAAAAACCGAAATTTTCTAATTTGTCTTCAGGAGTGCCAAGATGCAGATGCATTTTTGTATAAAATTCAAAAAATTTCATTTGTACTGGGTTATGGTATACATTTTTTATTTACACACACTTTTTATTAAACAGAAACTCTATAGCCTAACAGGAATTACTACGACAAAAATTCAATATGTCCTTCTAAAATTATGAGGTGAGTACATTATAGGTTTCTGAAAAATATTAAAGTTTAAAGAACAACATGAAAACAAATATGTCCAAACAAATATTTCTTTATTTTTTGCTTCTTTTTGAACGCATAAGTTTTATCATCAGCGCTTGAAAACATTTAATCAACCTTTAAGGGCTATCTTGCGTTCGCGATATTAAATTAAAGCGTTTCAAACGTTTTTTTCTTTCAAATGTATAATTAGGCAGTTATTTCGAATATCATCAATAAAATCTGCAATACGATAATGTTACGTAAATGAGATTTAAAAAAATCACAACGCTAATGTTATTCATTAAACAGGTTAGATTGTGTCTTATTAAAAAACAGCTGTGTGGGAACCAAATAAAATAGTTGGCCTACTTGGTTGTTAAGCAGAATAGCATGACTTCAAATCCCAATAGACTCAGAGCATTTGCGGAGTACAATAAGTTGCATTATAGCAATAGCTTGTGATAGTCTTGACTAAAATGGTTAAAAGGACATTATTGGTAAAAAGACACCTAGTAGTCAGCGTCTCGTCGGAGTCAGAGACTAATGTGATGTGGATGGCTGCGTAAGTTTATTAAAAGCGAAAGTTTAGTAAGCAAGAGATCATGTCCGTCCAAATATAAACAGAGCCACAGAAAAAACACAAACAAGTTAAAAATGATTGACATTTGAAAAATGATAAACGTTACTCGTACAGTAAGAATATGTTCTCAAGTGACCAACGGTTTGAAATAGGTACATTTATAAAGATACACATGCATGTGCAGATTCATCGTCAAAAGTACTTATTCTGGTTGTAAATAAATAAATCTTAATCTGAAATTTGGCTCCCAGACGTTTTTCCTTTTACCGAGGACACACCCGTCAATTTTTTTTGCAGCAATTCTAAATTTTGTGGAAGAAAAGGAGTTTTTAATTGACTTGTGTGAAGTCGGTAATTCTTAATTGGAAGAAATCTCTCTGCAAAACCATTTGTCTCTAATATGGAGCTTATCTTTGCCATTTTTAAGGACCATCCAAAATCTTAAAGGGGTTGAAGAAGTTAGAGACTCGCTAAATAATGTGTATTTAGCTCCAAAAAAGCTAAACTTGCTTTTTATATTTAAAAACACTCAGCACGAAGAGTGTAAATTTCTATGAGCTTTTAGAGGATTTATTCCCTCTCCCTCGTATATTATTTTACGCTTGTTAGAGCCAATTTTGTTGTCATATAACACATCTACTTACTGTATGCTAAAATATACATCATTATCATCATCTTCGTAATCTAAAATATATTTTTCTTTATTGCATTTGATTTTAATTTTTTTTACTAACAACATTTTGATATGATGTATAATTTCCATAAATTGTTAAATGATTTGCATAAAATATTGTAACAAGAAATTGCAGTATTTAATCTAAATATTTTTGCTACCGATTACATAATATGTCTTAACGTTTTTCTTTCTTTCTCACTACAAAAAGATGAACTAAAAATAAAAAATAGATAAAAAAGTCTGTGCTTTACCGCGATGACATAATTAAATAAAAGGAAATTGATGCGAAAAAAGAGGAATGAAAACTGAAAGTGAACTTAAATAAAGCGGAAATCTTTGCATGCCATATTTAATTGTTACGTTCATTCGGTTGCTGATCATACTTGAACTTTTGCTTCTTTTTTACATTTAATGTTTTATCATGGCAGTTATTTATGAATGAAATGTTAAATAAAAATTTCAATGGGACCAATCCGGGAGCATAGGTTTCCAAGAAAAAGGTTGAAGCAATAGAAATACAAACTTTGAGAAAATTTCAACATTTCGCTTCCTACAATTTGAAAGAAAATAAATATGAAAAGAGCGCATTTAAATTAAGATTATATTTTTTATCCATTAAGTAGAAGGCACAGTTATAAACACTCTGTAAAATTTTGAAGTGCTTGAAGCTAATTTGTAAATCAAATTATTACTCTACGGGCACACTTTTTAATTTTTAATGTCTACTTGTGCCTATAACGGTTCAAAATTAAAAGCCGTATTCGTAAAATTTATGCCTCTATAGACATATCCTTTTTTCTACGTTTATTTTCTTATGACCTTTCGGAATAGGCGATTATCACGAGACGCATTTTATAGCTTTCAGAACAGTTTAATTTTCATATAGAATTTATTTCAGACCGAAGTTAAAAAAGTTACTATTAACATAGTTATTAAAAAATGTTATTGTTAAAATATTGCACAAGAGGCCTGCAAAATTTTGCTACAAATCTATAAATATATTAAGAATAGTTCTGAATTACAGCCTATAGAATAAAAAGCTTTGATATTCTTTACTTCAGGATAAATGAGTTTGTATTTAAAATTTAGTTCAGACCGGAAATATATGACGTTAAAAATATGTCGATTTAAAAAAAAAACCTTTAAATACTTATGTTTTGTGGGGACACCCTTTAGGTTTTAACTTTTTAAATTTCTTTGAAATAGGACGGCCAATATAAATAACTTTTTCAGTAAAAAAAAGTATTCAGAATCTATGCAAAAGTATAAGAGTTCTGAAGTAATCCTCATTAAATCATTAGAGAACTCTGAAGATTAAGAATTAGGGATATTAAACCATTAAGTTTCTTTTTTAATTTAACAAGAACTTAAAGAAATGCACTAAACTATTTTTTTTTTCGTTAGAAAGTATTGCTACATGAACTGGCACTAAGATTAGTTAAAGGCAGTTTGACTTATGAAAATATTGTTTCAACGCTTAAAAGATGAAGACAATTATTTTATTTATTTTTCAAGGTAATTTTAGGGGTACCTCAGGGTTCTGTCCTTTCTCCTATCCTATTTCTTATTTTTCTTAACGACCTTGTACGTCAAACTTTCAACCCTATCTTTTCTTTCGCAGATGACTGAAGGGTATGCCGTTCATTTTCAATTCGCAATAGGCCAAACATTCGGGAAATTGGGGCTATGCAAAAGCGCATGGATAATAACTTTTGGTAATCTCCAAATGGGGCGTTGCGAACAGAAGCTCTCGATGTTCTAGGCATGAAAATTTAATGCGATGTTCGGTGGAACCAGTATATTTTTCATGTCGCAAAATAAGCATTCAAGTGCCATTTTTTTTTTTTTTTTTTGTAAAACGGCTATCTATGTCATCTTTATCGAAATCGAAAATGGAATACAACACTCATCAATGGGCCGTTGCTCCAAAATCTATTTTGGAGTTACACGACCGCGTGCAAGAGATAGTGAAGAAGCTCATCGGTGACAGTAGGGTATCTAGGAGTACTGATTCAGTGGAGCATCGACGGAATGTGGGGTGTGTTTCATTGTTTTATCGTTATTACAACGGATTATGCTCTTATGAAATCAGGGTAATTGTTCCTGAAAACCGTAATTTCGTAAGCGCAACGCGCTCTGCATTTTGAGCCCATTCATTTGTGGTCGATCGGCCAATGAATTGCACTACGCATTACAGAGAAAATTCGTTTTTTTAGCCGAAAAGTTCGTATTTGGAATAAACTAGCTGCAGAGGTCTTTCCTGTTTCTCTCAATGTGAAAAATTTGAAGTCAAATGTCCACAGGCACTACTCCCTCTAATTTCCAAGTTCTGGCACAATGCATTGCATAAATAGGGGTCATCCCCTGAGTGCTGGACCTAATAACAATAAAAAAAAGCAACACCAAAGCGAGTATTAAGTTATGAGTGCTTGTCTTTTTCATCATCTATAAAGAGAAGTCATTCCATTACAACTGCCGCCATGTATCACCAAACCATAACATTGTCGCCATCGTGCTTCAAAATAACACAAAAAAATTATTTTCTTGAAGTTTTGCGTTTGCTTTCGCCAAATTTTTTGTAGACCATCCAAAGCAGAATGTTAAACTTCGATTTATCACTATCAATCTGTTACAGAAGGGTTCAAGCTGAAATACAGTCTGTGCCCAACCTTTTTTACATAGACTATTTTTTAGCTTTTAAAGCATTGTATATTTAAAATAATATGAAATGAATTATATTTTATATTGAATGGTGGTAAATATACGGGGCAACCTTTAAGCAGATCTAAGACTATTGACGGATCACTCTTGAAAACATGGTGTGCCCAAGTTTTATTGATTCATATATGGGTTATTGTGATTAAAAAACTCGGAACTATTTATTTAGTTTTTATCATTAATAAGTCTTCTTTTATTAATTTTCCGATATTTTTATATCCAGTTTAGACTTTTTTTAAAAAATATTTTTCCTGGAAAATAAGACAATATTATGCATTTTATCAATCATAAATCGAAACAAAATGAACCATTTTAATTCAGTTCGTATTTGACAAAATAGAAGCATTTTACTTGATGAAGAGTTAGAAGCTTTAATTTTGATATTTATTGAAATCTTGGGTAAGTAATTTCTTGCAAGCTTTTTATAGGAAAGTTTTTTAAGGCGCTTTGTGCTAAAAAACTCTAAACGCGTTTTGTTTTAAAAGCTAAAACATGCGCTTTTTTGCGATTTTTTCGAAAGGTTTTTAGGAAAAAATGGACCTCTGTTTTTCCATAAGGAATTAAAAAAAAATTCTTTTGTAAAACTGTTGTATAAAAATTGAGAGGCGTTGCATGAAAAGTGGATTTAAAAGTGTTTATTTGTATAGAATATTTTTCAAAGTTTTTTTTAGATAGATCTATAAATAGATAATTTCGAAACGTGATAAGACTTCAAAAAAGGAACTATTCGACGCTTTGTTGTCATTAAATTCTTGTTGTATCAAGTTTACAATCTTCGACGCTTTTTATCTGCCTATTTTACTCGTTTTTAAACAATTTCATTTCATGTATTCAACACACTTAAACAATGTTCAAGAATACTTTTGTTTATTTTTTTTTTTCTCTTATGTTTGTGCTACACATACAAACATAATATTTAAAGTGGTCCTTCTGGTTGGTTTTATTCTCAACTTTTGCTTTTTTATCTTCTTTTTTCATGACCGGCCTATAAAACTTGAACTAAAAGCTGTGCTGTTGCCTTTTGCTTTTAACACTCATATATGTACTTATGTATTTATGTATGTGTGAATGAATTTTATTATAACTGTGTAGCAAGTAAATATTTTAGTTTTTCTTCTCATTGCCACTTAGCTGTGGTGTTTGACTTACAAATGCATTTTCATAAAATCTTTTTTTCTGTTCTATTTAAAACAGTTTGTTAACATGTCATAGTTTTAGTTCTTGTTGCCATTCAAGTTTCTTTTACTGTTACAATTCTTTGTGTTACATTTTTCATAACAATTGTTGTTAATTTTTTATGTCCTCTGGCTGTTTTAACTGAGATTAACTACATCCTTTTTTATGAAATGTTAATTTTTAAAAGAAGAAGAAGAAATCCTGTTGTTTTTGTTAATGATAGCTTATTTCGTAATGTTTTATTTTAAATGTATATTTTTAATTTATTTTTAAAGAACACAGAAGTAATGTGAAAGTATATTTACTATGAAAGGATATTTAAAGAAAAGAAATAATTTATTAATATTTCGACCTTAAAAAATTTTTATTCGTGCAGAAAAACACCTTTTTAAGCCGCCTTTTTATAAAATATTACTGAAAAAATGTAAGAGAGTCAAAGAAAATTAAATATTCCGGCATTAAAATCTTAAAGTCATCTCGTAAAATTATAAAAAAGGAATACAGAGGCTATAATTAATTAAAAAAGTATTATGCAACAAAAACAATTCTATTTGTCTACTCATTAAAGTTATTATCATATTTTATTTAGAAAATGTAAAAAAAAAATATAAATATATAAATAATATTTTGGTAACTGAAAAATGAAAAATATTCGAATAACGAAATCTATGACGATCTATATTCGTTTTATATACTTTACTATTCAAATAAATTTGTTTTATTTTATATTTATTTTATGAAACAAATCTAGTTTAGCCCAAAAGCTCCAAATAAAATACAAAGAAGTCCGGGGCTTAGAGAAAGCAATTTTAAGCAATAAATGTTTTGTGATAAACCCTGCAAAGCCCCATATTTTCAGAGATACGAATCTCTGAAGTTTCTATATAAAATGACAAATATTTTATGTTAAATGGACTAATATGGGTATCGAAGGAAAGCCCATTAGAAACCAGTTGAATGTTATTAAACTTTTTATTATTAATTTTGTTAATATTTTCACTTTGTTAAACAAAATTAGCTACTTTTTATGCAGAAAATAGATGAACATAACTATGTATAAATTCCGGGGTACTTGCTAAAATGAGACTTAAGGGCTGGTTTTTCATTTTTATTGCTGGGTTAATAATGGGTTAACATTTGATTGCGAAATGTATGGCTCTTGATTGAATTTTTAATAGGATCTTCCATGATATCCATTCTGTGCTATTCTGAAATAAAGTGTTCGAGATATTTATAAACACCGGCGATTTTGTTAGTTTACATTTTCTTCCTAAAATTACTATTTCTACTCTAGGACAAACTTTTATTAAAAAAAAGTATCTTAATAACAAAATTCATTTTATTTTTGGTCTAAAGTTAGGTAAAGGCTAATAAAAAACTTATATTTATTAAAGGCTTTTATAGGAGCTGTAAATGAGTCATTTTTTTTATTTTAATTCGTTATGAATCAACTAAATCTTAAATGAAAGCAAAAAAGAATTGAATGAAATTTGAATCCATTCAAACGAAATAGGAAGAAATGAATTTTAATTCGTTTTCAATTTAAATGAATTTGTAAAAAGAATTGTAATTCGTTTCTTTTTCAAATGGATTTTCCAAAGAGAATTGCAATTCATTTCCAATTTATTTGATTTGAATTGATTTTGAATTCATTCAAATGAGTTAGAACAAGGAATTGCAATTCAAATGAATCAAACCAAAAATGAGTTGCAATTAATCGAATTTAAGAGCCGATCTAGGGGTAATGAAAAATAGAAATTTATCCTACTAAACTCAAAAATATTCAATGATCAAAAGTCAAAGAAAAAATGGAAATGCCTACTGGTAAACACGTTGGCTACAAACCTGGTTGTTTCAGGGTTCAAAACCTGTGGCAATCAAAATACAAAAAATGTTTTTTTCTGTTTAATGGTATAAATACATAATCAGAATGAACAAAAAAACGTGCAGTCTCCTTCGTCGGTACTTTCTCATAGCAGATTCGCCGGCGAAGTAAAATAACTCTCTCTATATCTCTCCTTTCACCACCTGTCTTATCTCTCATCTATCCCTTTCCTAAAGAATGTAGCACGGTTACGAAAAATAACTAAATAGGTTTTAATGCCTGAAGTGCTACTTCTCTTTAAAAAAAAAAAAAAAAAAAAAAAAAAAAAACAAGCTTGGAATTAATTGCTTATAGCTTTTTATAATTTATTTGACTTAATTCAAATTTAATTCCATTCAATTAAATTGGAAATTAATTGCAATTCAAGTTGACAAATTCATTTGAATTGGAAACGAACTGCAATTCATTTTTACTAAATTCGTTTGAATTGAGTCAAATTTTATTCATTTCATTTTTTTGTGTGAAAAAAAATTAATTATAAAATTGCCAATTCAGTGCATAAAGGATTCGCGAACTAATTAAAAAATGAATGATTCATTTACAGCTCTGGTTTTTAAAAGGTTTATTAGGCTAATAAACGTTTATGAATACTCTTATGTCGACTTTTGCTTATTAAAGGCTCATAAACTCGGAAAGTACATTTATAAATTAAACAAATAATATTTAACATTTTGTTCCGAAATTTACTTATACTTAAGTCTATTAGCTTTTACATATCTTCTTATGTATTTTCATTCATGTTTAGAGAATGATTTTGACAACTAAATTTTTATAAATATTCTAAAACACAAGTCGCAGGTAACAGGTTCGCTTAAAAAAATTACTGAATATGGAGTAAAACCAATTCACAAGAGACCCGCAGACTGTATTTCAACCGAAAAAATGCACCGTTTGGTACCAGCGTGTAGTTAGTGGCATTACTGAATTTTATTTGTTCCAAAACGAAGTCGAAATAAGCGTTACATAGAATTAATATGGGCAACCATCAAATCAAAATGTGGCGATAGTGGTTTTTGTGAAATGAACCCGTTAGCTAGTTGTGTGATTTGACACCTCTAGATTTTTTCCAGTGGGACGAAACGAAGTCGCTGGTTTATACTGATACTCTGAGCTACAATTAAAATCTTGACTGCCAACATTGTTCGTGCTATGCATAATATTCGACCAGCAATGCTAGTAAAAACAATCAAAACTGGACGTACGAAATGCCATTTTGAAAAAAGAAAAGTCGTGGTGGCCAAAAGTTAGTGCCATTATTTAGTCTTTAGAATAAAATTTTTTTTATAAAATTAAATTTTTATGTTTGGTTTTTACAATCTTAAGTTTTATCAGGCTTTAAAAAATATCCTTTACTTTTAAGACAGTTATAGCAATTTTAAATTAATAATTTATCAACAATAGTTCGTCTGAAAAAGTTAAAACAACAGAAAAACAGAAGTTGTAAAAAAAACTTTTAAACGCAAGTTCTTTACTGTAACAGTAAAAAAGGTGTTTAATAATTAATATTGTATGGAATTCATTCTTAAAATTGTATGGAAGAGGCAAAAAAAAAAAAAAAAAAATAATAAAAATAAACAAAGAAGCAAAATTAAATCAATTTATTTAAGCTAAAAAGAAGCAACAAAACAATCTTAACAAACTTAGAGTAGAAAGTCGAATGTGCACTTAAAATATTTAAAAAGAAATGCTAAAACAAAAAGACAACTAAAAGCAAAACAAACATAAAAATTAATAGAATGCAGATAAAACAGAGCAGTAATGGGAATACGTTCTATATAAATTTAAGTATAAAGGTCAAATAAACATAACTATTTGTTCATTATAAATAATAAATCGTAAAACTTCTTATCCTTTACAAATAAATTTTTTACTTTCTTTAGATTTTAACATGGAAATATAATTTATTAATTCTTGATTTTTTTTATGGACGAAAAATTGCAAAATAAAAAGGCCAAAACACTCTTTCCACCTTTAATTATTTTTATACCATTACCAATTTCTACAATATTTACTTTTGACCCAAAAAGTAAAGTCGATTGTCGTCCGTCTGTCCGTCCGTGTTAGTGTTGAAATTAAAGTTGTCAAGGCATAAAATGAGCTAGAGAAAATCTAAACACGTTAAATCAGCAAGATCGGTACATGTCCTTCGAGGCAGCTGGAAAACACCACGCCTGCCTCTAATTTTTCGATATTATTTGAAACAATGAAGTAAGGCGCTCGCTCTTAATTTCCGAGTTATGGGTCTCTGAACTTTTCATAGAAAAGTACGATTGTGCCTCATATTTTTAAAGATATCAATATGGGTCTCATTTAAAAGCTTTTGAAGAAATCTTTCAGAAAATACCTTAACTTTGTTTAAAATGCTTAACCCATTAAGAGCCGGTGACATTTTAATGTACAATTTTTTTACTTTTTTAATTTTCTGTCACTTCAATATTTGTTTTTTTTTAATGGAAAGACTTCACTAAATTAGATTTACGTTCATGGTGAAGAGTATATGAGATTTGACATAGCCGAATATTTCACTGTTACTTGTTTTACTTTGGGTTAATTCATGCAATTAAACCTTAAAAAAATTAACTGTTAATAATTTTTTAAGATCGCTTTACGATTATAGGGAGGTATGCAATCTGCCAACACCCCTGAATTTCAGTCGACTTAACTTACATAAATTACAGCTAACTTGACAATAAAATAAAAATCTTTTGTTTGCACAATAATTTGTGTACGATAAGAGCAAAAGTCGAAATGTCAGAATGCGCCGAGGATTTATTAACACTAGTCAGCTTTTTAAACTTATCTCAAAACGTAAGATTCTGAGATAAATAAAAGGACTATGCTTCGTTTATGTAACCAAGGTGGGAAATACTACACACCAAAAAAAAAATTATTTTTATTTTTTTAAATAGAAACAGATACGAGTTATTTATTTACACTTGCACTACTTTACACCACAAATTGCATAAAAAGATCTAACCCATCCTGTGTAAAACATTTTGATGTGAGAAGTTATTCACTTTAGTTCCAGAAACGGAGCACTGGTTGTGCTTAAAAGGATGTCAATTCTGCAAAGCCCGAAGGAGCTCTATGTTATGTTGCACAGTTGAAGCTGTAGATGCTGACGACGTTGTTTGTATGCTTCTGCGAATTTTGCTAGTTTTGCTGTTATTCTATACAAACCGTAGCTAACTGTGTCATAGTATTCAACAGCGTAGTAATTCCTACTTATGTTTCTGCCATTATTAAAAACTTAAAACTTCATATGAAATTACCGAAGGCAACACGAGAAGAAGCTTTAAAAATTATCGACAGACGTTTCATGTTCACCGCATACAGATTTCTGTGAAGGTTCCCCACCGACTAGAAGTTAATTAAAAAAAGCACGTCGTAAATGTAGACAATTGGAAAAAACAACCAGCTCAAGTCTGATTAAGGTATTTATGGAACAGAGATAATTTTAAAAGTTTCATTGAATTTGCTGTCTTCGTTGCAATGACGTAAAATTTCGTTTAAACTACTGAACAGTGGCGGAAGGGAAATATTTTAAATAAAAATTTGCAGTTTCTAAACGGTAGGACTGCTTGAAAAAATTAAAATTTAGTTTAATCGACATGTTGGTTCATAAGGAGAGTTCGAACTTTAAGGTCCCATTGTACGGCACGTGTTAGAAGAGTAGTCACTTTTAACCCGATAAAGGATCTAACCTATTAAATTGACTCCTATTATCGTGTCGAAGCTCCCATACTTCATACGACCCTGTTCTTGTTAACACAGAAAAAGAACATTTAATTTAATTTTAACAAATGTCCTACTCACTGGGCTTTGTAAAATAAAAATTTTTAAATTAAAAATAGATCTTAATCAAAACACGCTTTTAGTTTAAAAAACTTACCCAGCTGGATAGGCCAAAAGACCGCTAATGGGTGAACAATCCAATGCTGCATTGCTGCATACAGTGAGGCCTAAAACTTTTTTAAGTTTTATCTAAAATAAGAAAATATAAAACAAAATATAAGAAATTAGATAACGTTGTAATAAAATGCATTAAACTATTTTTATTAATCTTAAATTAAAAGCTATAAATATGACAGTTAATTGTAAAATTTTTTTATTGTTTTTAATTGCAATTTTTATTTAACAGTTTGTTTATTTTATTAAAAAATTATATTTGTAAAAACGTTACTATTCGAACGAGCGGTATTTAAAGCTGGTTTTTCTTTTTGTATCGTAAAGTAACCGATTTTAGTTGATATAACTAAATTTAAAAGTATAAATCAACACAATTGCCAACTTCATTGTGTAACTTTTTTAATGATCTTTGTAATCACTTAAGTTTCATGGAAAATAATTAGACAGTTGTTTTTAAATTAAAAAATAAAATCATTAAAGAAAATCGAGATGTAACAACTTTATACTCGCTATTACTTATTTTTTTAGATTAAGCTTAAGCTTTAAACGATTATCTCTTAATCTACTAAGGAGATGTGTGTGTGTGTGTGGAAGTAATTGCCTGCTTGTCTGTCATCATATTAAACTTTTGTGTCGCATTGGGTTGGTTGAAGTTTAGCTAAAACATGTAAGAGTGCTATATTCGGCTATGCAAAGTCTTATTCACGCTTCACCATGTATGTAAATCTAGTTTATTCAAAAAAACAAATATTGGGATGACAGAGAATAAAAAAGTAAAAAGAAAAAAATCACTGGTTCAACCCCTGGCTGGGACTAAAATTAAAAAATAATTTTAAAACACGCAAGGCACAGCGCATATACATTCATACCGAACTCATCAACAGTTGATATGATACTGGAACAGCATCTATAATGTTGTGAGAAAACAGGTATGAATGATTAAAAATAAAATTTGCATTTCGTGACTATACCGAAGGTGTAGTACAAAATTGCAACAAATGTACAAGACGTGTTGTAGAGAAGACAACAAAGAAATGCTTTGAGTTGTGTGTGAATTTCCTTCAACCAAATTAATATTGATTAGTTGGTTAAATGGATGATATTTACAATATACGCAAATCAAGGTGTTGGATGCAAAGAATGCTGATGATGTATTTGGCGGTCCTGAAAATGCGGCGTTACTTTCTGCCAGCGTCTAATTTTACTTGTTTTCTTTGGAAAACGTCTGTGTACATTTGAAAAATAATTTTTCTTAATAAAAGTTAAATTAAAAAATAAACAAAGGTTTAACCCCTAGCTGGGACTAAAATTAAAAAATAGTTTAAGAAAAATTAATTTTACATAAAAGTGTCATCGGCTCTTAATGGGTTAGGCATTTTAAAAAAAATTTTAATATTTTCTGAAAGATCTCTTCAAAAGCATTTAAATGGTACCCATATTGATATCTTTAGAAATATGAGGTACAATCGTACTTTTCTATGAAAAGTTCAGAGGACCATAACTCGGAAAATATGGGCGAGCGCTAATGTTTTTTTTTTACTTTTTAATGCTCTATCGCACCATACATTTATTTATATTTGAAGTTACATCAATGTTTCAAATGATATGAAAGAATTAGAAGCAGGCGTAGTGTTTTTCCCGCAGCATATTGGCATATTTAGATTATCTCTAGCTCTTCTATGCATAAGAACTCAAAATATGTATTCTTTATGGGGTCTTAAATGGATATTGTAGAAATTACAAACGGAATAAAAGACTTAGATAAACTCTTTTTCCACTTTTTGTGTTGAAGGGTATAAAAGGCATAATTTTTTTTTATAAAATTCAGTTTTTATAATACAAAATGAAGAAAACATTGTGGTGTCACTAAACCAAATTATCAGTCATCGAAAGACATAAGACTTTAGGAAATCAAAGACAACATATATGAAAATCAGGGAGCATAGATCATCTGACGTATTTAACTGAGGGCTTATAAAACCGAAAAAATAAGCAATAAAAATAACGTTGAACTGAAATTGGAAAATGAATGCATAAACTTGAGCATCAGATCCAAAATTTACTTCATCCCCATATTTATTTTAGAGACCGCGGACTGTAAGACAAATATTTTTCGGGTGTTGTTTTGTCTTATTTTCCTTGTTTTTTTCTTATTTCCATATTTAAAAAATTTGGTGCTACATAAACAGATTTGGGTGAAATGAGTTGTACATCTCTGCAGAAAACTAGTTTGATCACTGTACTTTGCGGAAAGCTAAAAAATGTTTATAATTGTTAAAATTCTATTTAGAAACAAATTAAAGAATTTTTAAATCGTATGTTTTTTATATTTATTTTATATCTGCTCGTAGTAATACGATGAAGGCTTTTAATTTCTTATGTAATATTCTAAATTTCTTGAAACAATGATTAAACTATGCTATAAGTTGGGAGAAAAAAGTTTTAAAAATGCAGAATTGGAAGCATTTGCTGATGAAGAAGCTTCTTCTAAAAGTATACCCTACCCGGGCCTCTATTAATACCTCTCTATTAAATATTTTGAAAACAAATTAGAACCATGTTATAACTTAATTCTTTGCAGACGTTGTACAAACTGTTCCTTACCAGTTCGAACGGCACTCCCCTTCACTGATCACAACTACCTAAATATGTATTTCATGAAAAAGTAAAAAATGAAAGAAAAGAGATCTAGTTTTCTTAGCTCCTAACTCATAGACACTAAGACCGTCAGCTGGTAGCGGCAATAGCTAGTGACAGAAGTGCGTCAGGAAGTAGACTTCTAGCAAAGGTGTTCTTTACTCCGATAAACAAGAGAGTAGCTGGATCTGTAAGTCATACATAAAAATATTAAGAAGAGAGTAGCATATACCAAATACTTTAAAGTTAAGGAGAATGCAAAGGAATTTTCGATGTAGTATAGAGTTATGAGTAGTTGGAACCAAGCTAGGTGGACAACAGAGCTTCTCGTGCAATTTAATGCTTATAGTAGCGATTGCCCTAAAGAGTGCAAGAGTGGTACTTCATACATTGGTAACAACGACAAGCGTCCATCAGCGGAAAGACAACTCCATAAGTTAAAATATCGGGAAAAAGCGACGGTGTAAGGTCAACTACTTCAAAAACTCTAAATCAACAGAAGCAGTTATGGTATGACAGCGGCCTATATCTTTCAATGGTTGCGGCAGAAAAAAATAAAAACAGCTTAAAAAACAAGGAATAATCTTAAAATTTTATTATAGAATGCATCAAGTTAATCGGATTTGTTTCGCCAGTAAATATTATACTGTTGTCATACCTTTTGGTGAAGACCGTCGTTACTGGCTGTTTATTTGGTACGTTTGCCGAGCGCTTTCGATGTAAGAACATAATTTTCAAGCCGCGTTTTTATTAGTACTAATTAGTACCGACGACGGTCTTTAACGAAAGGTACGACAGCAGTAGAATGCATCAATTTCAATTACCATCTTACTGAAAACATTCATGGAACACGGTTTATGTAAACTTTACCTGAAAGAGCTGAGGCAGCAGAGAAAATTGTCTTTCAATTTAAGCTGAGTATTACAGACAAACACACTTAGAATGTGGGCGCTAAGCTAAGTTCTGTCAGCTTTGAGTAAAGACTCAATGGGTTGGAAACATATCTTAAGCAAAATTTGTCTTCGACATCTTCAAGAATATTATAGCAAATCTTGTGCTTCATAAAAAAACTAAAAATTTAGGTTGTGACGCTAGAAATAATTTATGTCAATCAGTCTCTCTAAATTAAACAAGACTTATTTTTAAAATTCTTTTCTTAATAATGTCGCTGATTTTAAGACACAATTTGAATACAAACAATTTTTTTTACTGAATAAAGACAAGACTATGAATTGATTTGTTTGTTTGTTTTGTTTTTTGTGGCTATTTGTCTGCTTTTGTATTTTTTTTTTAATTTTTTGTTGTACTATTGTTGAATTTTATGGAGACAAGTATGAAAAAAAATGAAAAACGTTGAATAATGCGTATAAAACAAGTTGTTAACACGTTTTACTATTCACAATAAACAAATCTTAAATGTCAATATCGATGGATTCATGTTTTATGCATTACACAATTTTATTTTATTTGTATTTTGTATAGTTTGCGATATTACAATATACGCACCAAGCGATAATTGAAAAAATAAAAATATAATTGCAAACTAGAAATTGAAAAAGGTTTTAAATCATGAAAATTGACCATAAAAGTTGTTATAAAGAAACACATCGTTTATGATGATTTTGCAAACCAGAGTTGTATTTAATTTTGATTTCCCGCTTTAAAATGCATTCGGTGTTGCTTCAGAACGGAGAGGATAATGGGGATATTCGTTACGAGAGTTATAAAATTATTTGAACCATTTAAGAATTATTTGAACTAGTTAAGAATTTTCAGTTAGGATAAAACTCGATGTATATTAAATTTTTTTAAAGAGAATAGCCAATTGTATTCTGGATTGTTAGATTACTTGAAAAAATTTCATTTGTAATTAAATTTTTGAAATCAATGTTAATACAGAATTAAAATAAAAATTTGTAGGGCACTTCATTGACATTTTACCTTCACTGCATTTGTCTTAATAAAAAATAATTATATCCATACTAAGTAAATTAAATAATTTTCTAGCAAGTGTTGAGGTACGGTCAAATTTATTTAATATTTGACCAAGACCACTTAATTATGGAAATTTTTTTTGATGTTTGGAAATATTTATTAGGAAATATAAGATTCTTCTCGATATAAAAGATAAGTTATTAAATTGATTATATTTTAAAACGTCGTTCGTCATGATACGTATAAGGAAGGGTTGAATAAACATTTTTAAAAAAAGTGGTTATGCTTTTTTGGTTAATTAACTAATCTGACCGCACCTTTAGATAAAATCAAGGCAGTTCAGAATGGATTATAAACTAAAACTTGGTATCACTCGAGACATCCATTTAGATGAGTAATTAATCCGCCCCAAATTTTAGAAGGAGGAGGTACCATTTGTAAAGATTATAGGTTTTTAAGATAGTTTTGTGGTAAAACTTAATTTAAAACAAGTATGAAACCTAAATTCGGCTATGCCAAGTCTTATATACCCTTCACCATTTATCTAAATCTAGTTTAATAATTCCATTAAAAAAAAAAAAACAAATAAAGAGGTGACAGAAAATTTAAAAATTAAACACACATTTACATAAAAATGCTATCGGCTCTTAATGGGTTAAGCATTTTCAAAAAAATAAGTATTTTCCTAAAACTCTCTTCAAAAGCTTTAAAATGACACCCATATTGATATTTAAAAATTTTTTAAAATTTCAGAGGCCCGTAACTCGGAAAATATGGGTGGGCGCCAATTTTTTCATTGATGCTTTTGTTATTTTTTTTAAATTCTCTATCGCCCCATATATTTGTTTTTTTTTTTTTTTTTTGATTGGAGTTACTTCGTTGTTCCAAATGATATAGAAAAATTAGATGTAGGCGTGGTGTTTTGCCCGCTGCCTCAAAAGACATGATCCGATCTTGCTGATTTCCAATAGCGTCTCTTTGGACACTATGTCTGAGCGATTGGCATATTTAAAATTTTTTAGCTGATCTGGTGTAATGGCAAACTTGATTTCAACACTAATACGGACAGACAGACGAACATCGCTCAATCGTTTTCGCTAAGCATAAGAAGGCAGTATATATTTTTTATGGGGTCTGAAATAGTTATTGTAGAAATTAAAAATGGAATGGCAAAATTAGTTATATCCTTTTTCCATTTTCTGTAGTGAAATTAAAAGTCAAAAGCAACATTTTTGAAAAATTAAAGTTAGCGACAGGCGTGTAGGGCTGCAAAATAATGCCAGAGACACACTGAAATTCTCAAAACGGCACATGTTTTTACTCAATGTGGCAACATTAATATTAATATTTGAGCTCCTATTTATGAGATTAATAGTTTTAAAAAGGTTTGAGTTAAATATGATCAGATTGTTAAGTACTTTTTACTTTTCTGAAGTACGATAATATTTATGGTTGCTGAACTATTTGTTTGTTACTTTCCTCATTGAATTTATTATTTATTGTTATTATTATTTATTATGTGTAGATGGAAAATTAAAAAGTTAAGTACGTAAGGAATTATTAGTAGAGAACAATAGTTTTGAAATTTTTTGTTTATTTTTTAAAAACAAATAATACAATAAGTTAATAAAATAGCATTTACATACATTGTTTCAGCATCAATAATGTTAAAATTTACATTAGTTTTCAGCATCAACATTATTAAAGTAAACGTTTTGTAATGGATATATTTGCAAAAAATTACATACTTTTTCCTTGTACTTATTTCTTTTTGTAACACATTACGGTCAATAACCATTTTAATTATTTGTAGTGTTAAAGTGTGTGTGTTTGTGATTTAGTGACTCTTAAAAGCGGCCGAAAAATATTTCTTTAACTTTTGTATGAAAGGCAAAGAAAAATCGTAAGAGAAACAAAAAACAATTATTCATGGTATAATGCCATGGCGGTGGTACAATAAATACAGACACGGACAGAGAAACAAATCATGGTGACAATGGTAATACTAAAGAAAAAAAAAAATGAAAAAAAAACTAAATGCAAAAGCAAAATCTATTGACGATAATGAGAACGTTAAATGTGTTTACGATATAATTATAGAGGTGCCTGAAATGGGAACGCAGAATTATATTTATAGAAAAAATTTTTTGTTACATTTGAGAAAGCTGGTGTAAATATTTAAAAATCTATAGTAGATTTATCATTTACGAGCAAGTAAAAAAATTTCTAATATAATGATTTAAAATAAAACATGCATATTGCTTAAGGTCCCTATAATATTCCCATATATAAAAACGTTATATAAATCACCTAGATAAGTTCGTTTTAGTTTTTGTGATAGAAATTTTGTAAACATTTTATTTCCATACTAATGTGAAAACATGTAATTAAAGAAACAACAGGAATAAAACTGCCAGATCTTTTTATATTAGAAAAATCTTGACGTTTTTACTCGCTTTTGTGTGCGTTGTTTAACAATGTTGTCCAAAAATTGTACAAAAACGAATAAACAAAAATTATTTCAACGAAAACAATTCTTTACGTTTTTTTCAGTTAAAAGAACCCAAAAAGCAAATAAAATGTAAGAAAGATTTTAGACACTTTTAAAACTGTTTAAAAGATTTTTATGACATTTCTTTTAAATAAACTCCAAGATGTGCTTTTTTGTCCTAAATATTAATTTTTAGTTATTATTTCTTTCATCTAACCAGTTGAAGGTTAAAAAATAAAACCGGAAAAGTCTCTTAAACACTTAGACTAATTTCTTGTGTAAGAAAATGTTTTTTTTTTTGTAAAATGAAACTTAATAAATCGATGTTTATTTAAATCGTTTTAATATATTTATATACAGAAGCTTCTTGCTAGCAAAAATGCGACGCTGTTCCTTTAACTATAAGGTCTCTCAGCTAAATATTTTATAGCTATCTGAAGTTTTAACTATTTTAAACTTTCTGCGAAAACTTCGAATAAATTATAATATTTTTTGTTAATTGTTCTACTGTTAACCGTTTTACAGCACATTTTATTCCTCTCATTTGACTTTTTAATTCTATTTTATAAATTTTGAATATTATTGCTTCCAAATTTCATGAAATCTGCCAGCCACTTTTAGATAATCTTTAACATTCTATTGTAATTTTTTTACTCATTATTTTGTTAGATTTTTTTTCTTTTCTTCAAAATTTTTATTTTAATCACTCAAGTCATAATTTATTTGAATTATTACAATAATTGACAAATAATGAACAGACATTAAGTTTTCTTTATTTTTTTGCGAAAGTTTTTTTTATATATATTTTTGAAATTTTACATTTCATTGCTAAAGATAATTTTTAAATGATGATTTACGTGAATGACTTGAAAGTTTTAATTACTTGAGCTAAATAATTAATTGCAAATGTCATTTAAATTTCTTATTTAATATATTTTCGAAAGTGTGACAACAAAAATAGGAAAACATTTCGCAAATTATTTTAATGAGATTATTGTCGCAATTTAAAACCAAAGTTATAGCGACGTCTGATGCTCAAATAATTATATTTCGATAGTCTAAGAGTATGCTTGTATTTAGTGTAATCTTTTTAAATGCAGGAAAAAAACTATGCTATAGGTTAATCCGTGTAAAGAACAATTTGTGATCTAATTTTCATCAAACCGGTTTGGCCATTTAGGAATGACAGAGCAACAAGCTTTCATATTTATAAAATTTCTCCCACAAAAATCTAGCCACGGAGACAGAGATTTGTCATCAAACCTGTGGCCACAAGCAATAACAGCTCAACTCATTTTTTGAAAGTTTTCCACAGCATTTTAAATTTTAATATTGTTGCGTTAAATCAGGAAATATTGACTTTAGCTGTTTAGGTTTTAAGATAAAAAATACTCAGTTTTTAAGGTAGAAAGATGAAATTTGACTTGCTTTGTAGAGTCGAGTGTTAGAAGTATAATATTAGCAATAACTTAATTTGTTCTTAACTCGACTTTAGCTGTTATTGCTTGTGGACACAGAAACTACTTTAAGTGTTAAATGCAGTTTTTGTAGATCATTTTAGGGTGAAGCAATAAGACGTCTAAAGCACTTCATTAAACTAAATAACATTTTTAAGTCACGCTTAAGTTTGCATATTACTTTGTGGGATTTCGCCGTACCGTTACAGAAATTTAAGTTTTTTCTTTATCTTTATAATAAAAAGTATTTTTTATAATTACTTGGGTGAACTTTCAGACCGTTTTCCGTCGATGAAACCTTAGAACTATCGATGCGAGTTCCTCTTCTTTAGTTTTTATTTAAAAATAAAGCAAACTTGAATTGAGCAACTGTGAACCATAACAGTGTCTTAAGTTTACAACCCTGGCCCTAAAGTTATACTTCATGTAAAAACAGAATACAGAACGTACTTTTATTTTATCCTTTTTAAATTTTTATTTTCTGTTAATGAGGTTAGTCACGAATACTTTTTATCAATATGTTTCTGCAAATTTGTACTATTTCCGTAATTCCATTTGCATTCCATAATATGACTCTTTCTAAAGAAAACAACAACCTACTTTTAAAGTAAAAACTGTTTAAATTTGCCTAATTAATTTATAAATGCTTTGTCTAGTTTTTTTGTCTTTTTGTTTAAAAGCACCTTCTGAAATAAATAATAGAAATACAAAAATATTTCTATAATAAATGACGATTGTTAACACTTGACTACCTGTTTGTACAAATTAAGTTAAAAGCAATTAATAAATGTTTTTTTTTTGCATTAAATATTTAATAATAATTTGTTACTAATCACGCCCTCTATATTTTTTTGAATTAGTATTAGTAGAATTTAAAAATATGCAGGCATTTAAAGCGAATGCATGCACTATGGCTCATATTACACAACATCATCATGGCTCAAGATCAAGGTAATCTTAACAAATAAAAAATAATAATAATAAAATAATTGAAAATTAATTGAATAATAAATAATAAAAAAACCCAAAGTGTAATCATGTGTATCGATAATTACGTATTTATTTCCTTTATTAAATGATATTTGATCTCACCATAAAATATTTTTATTATTTTAAATTTGATGATGTAGTCCACTTGTAAATAATATCAATTCTATTAATAAGAGTACCTTAACACTCTGTTTTGCTTTTACTATTTTAAAATATTTTGCACAAACTTGAAACGTTGAGGATTATTATCTTTAAAATATAAATGACTACAACAACAAAAAAGGTTTCAGAGAATAAATATATTAAAACAATTAATTTTGCTGTCAGTATTGACATTGAGTTTTTCTAAATTTGTATTAAAAATGTAACAATTTGTTTACAATTATTTCAAAGTATTTTTTAAGTTAAAAAAGTAAAAACAATGAGAAAAATAATTTGTGTAAAAAGCAGAAGATCAATTAATGAAATCCTGATTAAAAAAATTGTGTTTCTATTATTTTTTTTTAATTTCGTTTGCAGTGCTTTTTCTCGTATTTTATGGTTGTAATTTAATTTTTATTAATTTAATATTTATTAATTTATTTTTTTATTAAATAAAGTTTCTCACATATTTTTCTAATTCTTCTTGTTTTTATAATTTTATTCCAATAAACTTTTGAAACTTTTCTCTAAATTTGAAACACTCTCGGCGCCAACAGTTTAGCATTTTTTTTCAGATGTAAGCGATTTTTAAGAATTTTGGCGTTTGTTTTTTTTTTTGGTTTAGATAAAGAATAAGCTTTACCGTTTTTTTTTTATAAAAATTGATTCTAATTTTTCACAATCATCATTTTTTTTTAAATTAAAATAATAATAAATAATATAAATAACAAAAATGTATCCGAAATGTATAAAAATAATAAAATTATTTTTGTTGAGGTGAATATTTAAACAAAATAAGTAAGAATGCTATATTCGATTATGTCGAACCTTCACCATGTAAATCTAATTTAGTGAAACAACTCCAATCAAAAAAAAAAAAAAAAAGAAAAACAAAGTATTATTGGGGTGACATAATTAAAAAATAAGAAAAAAAAATTGTTTACATAAAACTGTCATTGGCTTTTAATAGATAGAATTTTCCTCCAAGGACTCTTCAAAAGCTTTTAAATGATACCCGTCTTGATGTCTTAAAAAATTTGGTGCAAAATCTATGAAAATTTCAGAGGCCCATGTCTCGGAAAATATTGGCGAGCACCAATTTTTTTTTCAAGTTGACGTTCTCTTCTTATTTTTTTTCTATCGCCCTATATATATATATATATATATATATATATATATATATATATATATATATATATGTTTTTTTTTTTTTTTTGATTGGAGTTACTTCACGTAACTAGATTTGTTTGAATTGATATGTAAAAATTTCAGGAAGACGTGGTTTTTGCACGCTGCCTCGAAGGACCGATCTTGCCAATTTTCTCAAAATTTTTGAAACTATTTCTGATAGATTAGCGTATTTAAATTTTCTTTAGCTTATCTTATGCCTTGAGAACACGGACAGACAGTATATATACTTTATGGGTTCGGAAATGAATATTGTAGAAATTATTAACGGATTAACAATTATAAATATTAACTTTTTTCACCTGCCGTGAAGGGTACAACAATTCCAGAGTATTTTGCGAGTTACTCTTTGTTATGTTTAAACGCATAGAATGATAGCGTTTTTAATTAAAACTGCAAATCGCGGTGTGATTTTTACGTTTTTTCTAAGGAACGGCTTCCTTAAAAAATATTTCTTTTACACTGTAAAAGGACTTCAGATTTTCGTTATTGACTAAACTTTATTTTATGTGTCTAAGGACTTTAATTTTTATTAAATAGAAATAATGTTTATATTTGTCTTTAAAACAAGTCACGAATTACAAATTCTAAAAAAATCCTAACAGCAAAAATTCATTCCAGCAAAGTAAGTATAAATAATTTATATTTGTCCATGTTTCACAGACACTGAGAGTTGTTTGCAGAATAAATGATTATCAGGCTTTGAGCAAAAAAATTTAAATCATTTAAATTCTGCTTAATTTGCAAATTTTTTTGCATACATGATGTGCATAATTATTTTAAATTATTTATTCTTTTTAACAAAAAGGTATATTTTTAAATCCCTTAGGATTGTAATTGGTACATGATACAAAAAAAACTCTACAAAAAGAATGTTTTTTATTTTTAATGTCATTGTATAATTTTACAAATAATTTTTAAGTTCCCCTCAATTCGTATTTAAATTGTTTATTAGTAAAAACAAATTTATTATGCAACAAGCAAGAACGCTGTAGCCTAAATCTAGTTAATGAAGTAATTCCAATCTAAACGATATTGGGGTGACAGAGAATTAAAAAAATAAAGAACAAAATTTGTTTACATAAAAATGTCATGGGCTCTTAATGGGTAAGCATTTTTGAAATATTATAATGTTTACTGAAAGATCTCTTCAATTATTTTAAATGATTCTTGAAAAATATGGTGTAAAATCGTACTTTTCTATGAAAAGTTCAGGGGCCTATAACTCGGAAATAAGGGATCGGAAATGGAGAAATTGCAAACGGAATGAAAAATAATAAGATTATTAATTAATTTGGCTGCTGCTGAATATACTAATGGGCCTTAGAATCCGCACCAGTAATTAATATGAAATTGTTTGCTGTGAAAAAAAACATAACCAATTGTTTTAAATTAAGCATATTTGCTAAAACTTTAATCCCAGTTCAACAACAACATTGCTAAGAACTGATATTTTGCTGCGCAAACCTTTCTTTGAAACTGCTGTTTGAAAGGTGAAAGGAATGAATTAAAAAAATTATGTGACAGTGTTAAGGAATATTTTATGTCAGTCTGATTTCAAGATTGTTGATTTATTTAAATACATGTTTTTTTTTACATTTTCAACCTGCAAACTCCAAAAGATTAAGAAAACTTCGAGCTACTTATGTTATCGTCATCTCCTTGGAAAATATTCTGGAAAAACCACTTGTCTCAAAACGTAAAGTAGATACTGTTTTGAAATAACAAAACAAAAGAATATTTCTTTTATTTCAGCTGAAAAGGCTTATAAATACTGGCATTTAATATATAATCTCATTTTAACTATATCCACTTTTACCACACACAATATTTGCCATCCATAGTAAAAAATTATGTATAATTTTTTTTAAACAAACATTTGTTTGAAGTTAACTTTAACTTTTATTAAATCTTTCATTGTCTTTATAAATATATTCTTTATTTTTTTTTAAATTTGGTTTTTATTTTGAAAATAATTTTTTCTCCAATTAAATATTTAGGAGCTGGTGTATTTAGATTTACTAATTGTGTGGTAGGTCTAGTTTCAATAAAAAATGTTATTTAAATTAAGTAATTAAATACGAATTTTATATTTTTATGTATAGGAGAATATTTTTTGTTTAGGTGGAGACTTTTGAAGTTTATTTTTTTTTTAATTTTTTTTGTAATGGCCTAATACCTAATGAATTAACTTCGCAGTGTCATAAGGCTTTCTGGCCACAATTAAGAAAAAGCTGCTTAAAAAATTTATTTTTATTACAAATTAAATTTATAAAAATATAATTTCTTAACAAAATTTTTATGACAAGCTACCACCTATAAATGATTTTATGCCTTTATTGATTGTAAACCAAATTTGTTTTCCTTGATTTTATTATTTTGAATCTTTTTTTTATTTTTAAATATATTTCAATTTGTGTGGGTGAAATAAAATTATAAAAATTAAAATTGATTTTTATTTATTTGGTTGATTTGTTTATTTATTTATTTATTTTCAAAAGCGTGTTTCAAATAGTAGTATAATTAAGTCATAAATTAATTAAATATGTATTCTTTTGTAAGAAAAGTATAAAAACGAAGAATGAGGTAAAAAATAATTACAAATATTTTTCTAGAATTTGTGTGATTTAAATCAAGTGATTGATGAACAACTTCCGTCGTAACAGAAGTCAGTTATAAAAAAAGGTTACAAAAAATTAATGCAACTAGAGAATTCTTAATGAAAATATTATATCTTTTTTTATTTTTCTGAAATTCACCTTTATGGAGGAGTATAACTTTTAAAATATATTCCCCTTGGACCTATTTAAACTTTAAATACATTTTCAAAGAGTTCATATGTTCTATAATCCCAAAAAATGAAATTGCACATTTCGAGTTTGGTTATGTACTTCAGCTGGTTTTACGATGTGGACTTTGTTTAAATAATGGTCATGTGATATTACAACGAAATTTGATGGATTAAATGTATCAGATGATCGAAATATATCCTTACCTATCCTAATCTATGTTGATAAAGATATAGATTTGTTATTAAGTTAATCGGATAGTTTTGCCGGTAAATATTAAACTGCTTTCATACCTTTTGGCAAAGATCGTCGTCACTGGCTGTTTAATTGGTACGTTTGGCGAGCGCTTTCGATGTGTAAAGATCATTTTCAAGTACTGGAGAGATAGTGTAAGGTGTTTGTTGTATAAGTAGTGGTGGGTGCAGGTAATTTTGTCCGTTAGGATGATGTCTATTTAAATGGTTTTATTGAGGTAGATTGCCTGATATCTGTCATGTTTATTGAAGGTATATTACTTTAATATTTCAGTGTTTTTTTTATCGAATAGGTAAGTGTGACCATCATTAAAAGTTCGTGTTTTGTATATTCCATGTTTTCAAGAAAGTCTAGTTTTCGTTCTTTTTTACTAGGATTAGTAAAGTCATACAGCGGCAATGAAACAAAGCTAATGGAAAAATTCTTTCTATCTAAAAAATATATTTTTCAAGTATTAAGCTTTATGAATAGAATAGAGCAACAATAATGAAGATAGATAAGTTTGATAGGGGTCATATTTATTTTGTATTAAGATTCAGAAAATAATTATTCGGATTATCGCGTAACACGTATCGCGTGTGAAGTGCAGAAGTCGATACTTTTGCCATTATTTCCTAAAAGCGAGATTTCTCACTGAAATTTTATATGTTGGCTTAAAGTAAATATAAGAAATAAAAGAAAAATTAAAAATTGTAATATAAACATGCCCATCACCGATACAATTAAAATTTTTAAATGCCCATAACTTGCTCACATTTTGATTAATTTTGATGAAATTTGATGTGTAGACTCAGTTAATAAAATAAGAACGATCCACCAAAATATGAGCGGAGAGACTTCAACAAATGGACGTAACTTGAGAACAAATTTATCGATTTGATTATTTTATTTTTTTTGTAGTGGAATGGTTGGACTACTCCGTTTAAAAAATAAAGTATGGCAATCTTTCCAAATTACGTTAGAACTGACGCATATGTTTCGACGATAACATCATACATATATTTATTACAAAACAAACATAATTTAAGAAAATCGAAAAGTTTGCAGATTATTCAATCAGTTTTTGGCAGTTAAAAAACGACGTCATTATTTTCGTTCTGTGTATTGTAATGCGGAAAACAGAAAAGATGCATGACATTGTAAGTTAGGAATAGTCGCTTATGGATATGATTAACTACTTTTAATTTTTAAATCGTCGTTTAATTAAGACTTCTTTTTAAGTGAGAGGATACATACTTTTCTTTAACAAACGAAAATATGTTACAATTTATTATTCTGGTTTTTGGAGGAATTTTAGTGATGCAATTGATTAACAAATTTCTTGCTATCCATTTATAATCACGGCCAAGCTACACTGTCAGCACCAATTAAGACTAATTTATTTTATTTTCTTTTTATTGCTTTTTTAAATTACACCTAAACTATTAAAAAAATAACAAAACTTAAACAATAATATGCAACAATGTGTTAAAAACTCTGTACAATACGACCTTTTAAACGCCTCCATTATTTCAAAAAGCAAAAAACCATGTATTAACTTATAAACAAAATTAATATTAAGCAAATAATCAGAAAAAATTAAATTAACTTACACACACCCGAAACGCATTAACTTCTTAAAACAGAGTTGCCAGAAATTCATCACTTGCGTATTCTATGAACATATAATTTATGATAGAAGACTTTTAGATTTTTCACAGCTACTACGTTTATTGAACAAAATTATAAAAAAATTTAAGTTATTTCTATAATTTCTATATTAAGAAGCGGCTATGGTCCCATTACCATTTTTCATAAGTTAATTTAAAGTCGACAGTTCTATCTTGTTCTGAGTAAACAATTTTGAATTATTTTTTTTTTTAAGTTTACGATTAACAAGCTCTCTTAGATTTTCTATAAGATTGAGATTTCAATTTTTATTTTTCAGCCATTTTGAAATCATTTCGTTTAGCATTAATACACTAATAGAGAAAGCAAGATTTGATTAAATGCACTGTTACTGCCGCTTAATTCTAAGCCCACTGCAGACTTGACCGACATTGTTCGACTTGCGTCGGCGCTCATTTTAATTTCTAAGAGAACCTATTTACTCTTTTGCAAAACTTGTTATACACATCTTCGTTTTTCGTGGGTTGGTTTTGATCAATCTTACATTTTCTAGGCGTGCAGTAATTTTTGTTGAACTTTTTTTTTAATCAAGTTTTCTCTTCATTTAATCAATCAAGTGAAATCAATGCGCAAGGATTCATATAGTGGAATTTTTAATGCTAAAATATAATTTTAGTTCTTTTAAGCACCATATTTTTTTCTCTTAAGATATACTATTTGAATTAAAAATTTTTTTCACTGAAACATCTTCTAAATGCCATTAAGAAGCAAGTGATCGATCCCTAAATAGTTTTTAATAAAATCAAAAAAATTATTGGTCGAGATATGTGTCCTTAAACTACTTTATTTTTTATAATCTTTAAAAGTGAAAAAGGGTATATCTTATTTTAACATTCCATTTGTAATTTCTACAATATCCATTTCCGACCCCATAGCAGAGCGAAGTCGATTGAGTGATTGTTCGTACGTTTTTGTATTCAAATTAATTTTTCCAAGGCACTAGATGAGCTTGAGAATATTTAAATACTCCAATCGATCCGATATAGATTTGAAAGAGTTGCTATTAAAAACTAGCAAAATCGGTCCATGTCCCACGAGGCAGGAGTGGCGTTTAGCCCTCTAATTTTTCCATATCATTTAAAACAATGAAGTAACTTTAATAAAAAAGCAAATATATGAAGCGATAGGAAATTAAAAACTAAGGAAAAACATCACATAAAAATACTGTCGCTCGCCTATATTTTCCGAGTTACGGGCCTCTGAAATTTGCATTAAAGGGTTCGATTGTTAATATAGTCAATATGGGTATCATTTCATCTGGCAACCATGCTTCCAATAAACACATGTTTTAAATTGTGGGCGTTTATTGTTTTTTAACGTTTTTTCAGCACGAAAAACATAAACAAAAAAACGCATTTACAAATGTGTGGAATATTTAAGCTAATTTTAAGTGACTTTTCTGTTTTCATTCATTCAATACAAAACAACAAAATAAATTGTTAAAATTAAATAAATTAAATTGTTGCTGTTAAGTTGTGGATTTTATTTCGTTGCCTTTAAGATGATCTCACAAGTTGATCTTAAATACTTTTTCGTTGGCGCATCTTGTCAGTAATCTCGTCATTTGCTTTTTTTATTTTTTCAATACAACTTTTAAGATGAATGCAAATTGAAAAAAAAAAGAAAAATTAATAAAAAAAATATATAAAAAAATTATTATTATAGTGTGATTAAAATTTATATAGTATTAATATTATAAATTTAATAAATAATACACAGTGAAATTAAGCGCAATAATATACAGTGTTGTGCAAAACAAAAGCAACAAAGTTGGGTATCGAAATGGTTTTACAATAAACAAAAAATCCTAAGTACTTTACAATTATGTATGCTTAAAACTGGATAAAAAATAAATTAATTTAATTTACGTCTTTACTAAAAAATCAAATTAAACTATTCAGGTTTCTATAAAAAGCTGTGCAAAACAAAAGCAACAAATATATATTTTGTATACGATCCTTTTTTGTTAATAACTTCTGCACACCTGCGTGGCATAGATTCAATTAGATTATCGAGTAAATTCTGTTAAATACTCTTCCACTCATCTTCTGGAAGAGTTTGTTACAATTTTTACATCGTTTTACTAAAACGATTCAAGTCCTCGATTGGTCGGTACAATCGCCCGACTCTTTTCAGCGAACTTCTTGACCAACCTCGATGTGTGTTTCGGATCATTATCATGTTGAAACATCCATCGAAGAGGCATATTCCACTCAGCATGGGGAACCATCTTCGTTTCATGAATTTTTTTATACATGAAACAGTCCATTGTACCATCAATTTTGTGAAACGGTCCAACTCCATTTTCTGAGAAGCATGTCCACACCATCACGCTGCCACCCCCGTGCTTAAATTTAATCTTACAATTCTGGGGTTCAAGACGTTTGCAAGGCAATCGTCGTACTGTGGACATACATCTGACTTTATTAAGTTCAATTTTGATTCGTCGCTGAAAATTTGGTTTTCCATATTTGAACGGTCCCGCTTAGGTGTGTTCTAGCAAAATTTAATATAAATAAATAAAAGCACACAAAATTATTAGTACTTATTCAAATAACAACAAATAAAATCAGGTAGTTATCTAAATACCTTTTCTGAATATGTTTCCTGGTTAGCAATGGGTTTTTTGCTGGTCCGTAACTTTTTAAATTATTAAATTAAATGTTAATGTTTTTTTGAACAATAATTTTTTAATGATTTTGGTGTGGCGAAATATTGAAATAAAAAATAATAAACAATATTTTTATTTTAAAATTGACCTATTGCTTGTTTCATTGTAAAATAAAATTAATTTTTAAATTATTTTCTATGACACGTCTACGAATTGTGCTGTCGTGCACATTTAACTTTATTGGAAGTGGGAAATGGATTTTTTTTAAATACGCTCGCTCGGAAGTTTTTCGTGGACGCCCTGCTAAATGGATCACAGTAAGATTTCTTGTCGATTTATATTTTTTTAAACAATCTGCAAATAATAGATGTACTAATGTTATACTTTCTAGCAACCGATGCTTGCTATTCTCCTTTTTCGAGATCATTAATTAATTGAGATTTTAAGGTTTGGCAACATTTATCTCTGGCCATTCTAATAAGTTTTGCCAGTGCAGTAAACTTAGGGAAACTAATTTAAAAAATGATTTATAAATTAATTTTACCACTAAGTACTAGTTTACAAAAATATGTTTTGTTATTTTTGAAAAAAAGAAATGGTTGCAAATGAGTTTACAATTTGTTGCTTTTGTTTTGCACACTCTTTTTTTACGTTTAAATGTGTTTGGAGGATTTTTTTTAAGAGAGTTGCAAGTTTTGGACTACTAAAATTCACTTTTATTACTCATTATAATAGTACACAAAAATATACAAACACTTATTTTTTAACGAAAATTTGTATGAAATATTTCTGTTTTGCACGACATTGTAAGTCAATTGTTTTTGATGAAATACCTTTTCAATAAAGATTATAAAAATCATTTTTTCAATTATATATGCGCTTTTCTGTTAAACAAATTGTTAAGTACAGAGGTTAAAGAAATTGGACCCATGTAGACAGGACATATTTTGCACTAAAATTGATAAATGTTCAAAAATACGCTGATTGCCGTTTCAAGTAAAAAAGCTATAGTAGTAAACAGAAAGACAGAATAGATGTTAGAAAATAATAATAACCTAAAATAAATTCTGCTTACTTGACAGTTGAAAATTTATCGAAGAATAGTTTTTCGATTACACGTGACCCCAAAAAAGGAGGTATTGAATTTACAAATACATATTTAAATAAAGGAAAAGTTTCAATACAGTCCCTATTAAGTACTTTTATGAGCCTTCAACCATACGCCGCATATTTTTCTGAAATTCGACAATCGCCTACATGAAGAAGTAGATGACAGGCTTAACAAAGTGTAATTATCAAGGTGCAGTTCAGAAAAATTCTCAAACAGTTAAAAAAACGGAAAAGTTATTTAAATAATATTATTTGACTCAATATAAAGCAGGTTTACTAAAGCCAAATATTATTCAGGCCTTCATTTCAACTTGTTTCTTCTTTCTTAAACAAAAATAGTTTATGATTCATTTTTTCATTTTTCTTTTTTTCTACATAAAAAAATAAATGCTGCCAGCTAAATATCAAGTTTAACTATTTTCCTTAGAAGGTGTTCAACGCTTAAAGTTTATAAATTAAAGACATGTCTGAATAATTTTGCCCGACTCTGTATATTTAACTTTGGTCAATAGCATTTTGTTAAAAAAAAGAGAGTGGGTTTGTTGTATGCGCTGCCTTCAAAGAATGAAATGCAAATCGGCAGACCAGATTATTTAAAACTTTGTGCCCACCTTAGTACGCCACTGTCCTTTTTATTTCACAGTAGCACTACGTCATCAGTTTATTTTGAAAGCATTAATACTGTTGCGCATTTTCGAGTTAATTATAAATTATAATTTGCAAAATTTAATTTGTTGTCACTGCTTGAACAGTCAATGGTTCTATTGATAACCGGTTCATGAACAGAAAAATATTTATATTCAAAACGAAAGTAAGTAATTAATCGATTCGCTAACTATTGTACTTTGTACGACGCTGTTTGAGATATATAGATATAGGATTGTTGTTGACATTCTGTTTTACAGTCAGGGACTAAAGTTTAAATACAGCCGTAAAATATTAAGTTAAAAAGACACCAAACGTTTTTGCAAAATTTTAAATATGCAGTTTAATTAATTTGCATTAATATATTTAAAAAGAAAAGTACACATTTTATATCAAAGGCAACAGTAACTCTTAAATAAACTCGAAAATTGATTAGACAAAAACACGCTTCAATAGAAAAATATTGTAACATTAACGAAAGAAAAATGACAATTCAATATTTAGTTGGACACTCTGACTGTCTATGACTGCCAAAGATGACGTGGCATCAAGTAGCACAATTTTTTCTTAATTAAATCCTTTACACACTCTTTCGCGTTCAAGTCTGGTGACTGGGGCGAGCTATGAAGTTGGCGCGGTGCCTATACATCAACTATTCTTTCACTAACTGCCATCCTTAAATTAGCGCGTAAAGCGCAAGATATCTGCCAAAATTTCTCATGTACATACAAAAAGTATGTAAGCACGGCGTCAACGCTTAGCAATTGGAAAATCCAATTTTGACAGCGCGTAAGGTAATGAAGTTGCCTGCAAGCTACTGTTTACATATTTTTTGTGGTATTTAGCGAAACAGTAATAATATTTAAGTTTTTTTCGGGTTTTATTAAAAATGATAAGTAAACATTACTGTTCACAACAAAACGTTGCGCTTTTATTTAGGTATGTCATTTCAGCGTAAAAGCCATGCGTTATTTTGCGTCGAGTCTTACGCGCTAATTTAGGTATGGCTGTAAACGTGAAGTGTGCTTCGAATCATTGTCTTGTTGTTAGATTCAATGATGTCTGAGGGCCAATTTTTGGACAGAATGCTGTAAATAATGTTGCAGTGGAGTCTTATGTTACTGTTGGTCTATTATACCTTCTATAAAAGCCAAGGTGCCAAAACCATATGCTGCTATTGCTCTTCAAGCCATATAATTGCAACCCCATGCCTTTTATGGAATCAGTGTAAAGGACAGAGTTAGATTTCCAGCTGACTTTAACGCGGCTATCGCTTACGAACAAAATAAACTTGCATTCGCATCTGAAAATAATAGTTGTCCGAATTTTCATATCTTTGCTTTTATATTAATTAGCAAACTTCAATCTTAGTCGTCCATTCTTTTTACTTATTAACGGTTTTTTGCGTGGAACCAAAATATTGAATCTAACTGGGTTTTCGTTGAAAAAAGAGTAATATTTGATATGTAAAACAACTTTTGTTATGTTTATATTTATTTTTAGACTCACATTTGCCTAACAAATCTCCATACACAATTTTTTTGTAAAATGTCATTTTTTTTTACAGGTTCATTTTTAAGTCTCTGACTGTATGTTAAACTTTTAAAATGGAAGGCAATAACATTTTAATAAAAAAATTAAGCTTGTACAGAATAATTATAATATTATTACGAAAATAAATTAAAATGAACTTAAGCCAAATTAAATAATTAATTTGTTTAAAATATCATACAGTTCAACTAATAATTTCAATATATTAAGACTTAAATTAGAGAACGATGACAAAATTCTCGTACATTTTTTCTGTTTTCCTCCCACAATGTCAGTAAGCATATGAAAGGATGTTGTACATGTTGTATCAAACAATTGAGCGAAAATTACCAACAACATTCGGGCAACTATTTTTGATTTTGACAACAGAGAACACATACAATAGGTTTTAAACAAACATTTTAAACAAAAACTAATTTTATGCTTGAGGTTTTTTCGTGATTTGATTCAAGATTAGATATTTAAGTGTAGCCATTTTAATATTTTAGAGCACCAAATATTAAATTTAACTTTCGGCAATTCTTTGAAACCATATTTAGCATTTTCTCTCACGTTTTGCCATTTTTTTTCAAACAAAATATTTTATGTTCAAATTAAATACTTATTTTCAGCATAATAAATATATGTAGGGCATAACTTTGTGTTAAAACGTTAACAGTAGCAATTATTGCTGGCAAAGTATTAAGTAGTGGTTATCGAGTCCGAGTTTTTATATTTTTTGCTGGGTACTTAATAGTCAAAAGAAGTTACTCGATAGTTTTGGAGTTAAATTTTTTTAACTCTAATGTATGGAATATTTTACAGTCCAATTACAGCTCTGTTAGAAAAAAAAACTGCATGTATGTTTAAATAATACGCGTTCATTTCTTAATTTCTCGTCGAAAAAAAAATTCTTAATCAACTAAAGAAAGAAAAAAGGTTTTTTTTAATATAAAAAATGAATGCTCCCCTTAAAAGTAATGAGAAGTGCCGAGAGCTCAACATAAATGTATTGAATCGCATGAGTAATTAAAAATAATTAATTTTGCCAGCACTAGTAGCTATAAAACGGAATAGCAATGTAAAAATATCGAATGAAATTTTAATAAAATTGAATGAAAAATATTGTTTTCATGAAACACAAATGTTCGATCACAGAAACCTAAAAAAAACTATGCATAAAATAAATCAATCTTAATACTTTTCACACTCTTGTATATGTCTCATTTATCCTGAGAAAGTTAAAACATATATATTTGACCAAAATGCCATTTGAAAATAATGGTTTACTATACTTTTAGATGTGTATTTTTTATAACAAGACATTCATTAAAACACATTCATTAATGATAATTATTTAAAACCATTTAATCATTAGTCAATGGTAAAGATTTTGTTTTTAAACTAATTATCAATGAAACCTTTTCATTAAAAAGCATTACCATTAAGAAAAAAAAGATTAGCTTTATTTATTATTCAATGCTTATGAAATCGTCAATTATTTAGTACATCTACATAATAACTCTCATGTATAAAAAATATACTCTTTTAACTTTCAATGTTATGTCTTTAATAACAGGATTTCATTTAAAACAATCTTTAATTTGTTATTAAGTATAAAAGGCATATGTTGGCACTTAGTTTCTTAATTTAATTTAATATCTTTTTGGAATTTTTCAGCAGCTTTTAGACATCAATTTAACGCTATACGTTAAATAAAAATATATCATGCAATTAATGCATTTTACCCCTACAAGTTACATAAAAATGTCGAACTTTATTAAAAAATTAGAATACCATGAACTTTCGATCGCGGAGAATAAAACGTATTGGGTGATCAAGGTAAAACATTCTGCTATTGAAATGTAAACACGTGTTATTTTAATCGAACTAGAGATGGTAAGTCGAATATGGCTGAAACCAAAGGTAGGATTTCTAAATTAAGGGCAATATAAATAAAATTTTAGGTCAAGAGATTTTTATAAAAGAAATCAATGACAAGGTTAAATATATTAATATTACACAATATATTGTTTCTTTTGTAAACAATAGTATTTCATTTACTGGTTGGAGGAATCTCATTAACTTTATATTAAAATATTTTTTCCTGAATTGTAGTTTATTTGATGTTAAATTCGTATTCGGTTGACAATTCAACTTGACCTTGAAAAACTGTTTAACCTAATGTGTTAAAAATTACTTATAATGCGTTGAATACTCGTATTTGTTAAGAAAAAGGGCAAAAAATAAAAATATTAAAGTTTTTTTAAAGCGCATTGAAAAAAAATACAACAATAAATGATCATGTTACAAGTGTTTGAAAAAAGATTAATTTAATGTTTACTATTAAAAAATAAAAAAATAAGACCAACATAAAGAATGATTTAAAAATATTTTTTTTATATTATATTATTTTTTTTTTTTTATTTTATTTTATATTATTTTAGTTTTTTCAAAATCATGCAATGGAAAATTTTTCTTGTTTTTAAAACATGAAATTTTAAAATGAATGTAGAAAAACAGAATGGCTAATGATATGCTGTTTTATATAATTTTTTTATAGTTTATTTACAGATTAACAAAAAAAAAAAAAAAATAATTTACAATAAAAAAAATTAAGCAGCAGTTAGCGTTTGGGTTTCGGAATATTGTTTGGGAGGAAGATTAGTTACAGTGGACTATTAACAAAAATGACCTTAAGTTTGTCATCGTACCAAAAGTTACTGAAGTTCTATTTTCATGTGTGTAAAACGATACTAAAAGTGCGAAGTAAAAATGTTTAACCGATAACTAAGAATTTAAAGATGAATTAAGGACTACGTCTAATTTATATGTGATTTTCTAATATGTTTTGTCTGCCGTACTACTGTGCAACATGCTAATAGAAATTGTACGCGGTAAAACCCAGCTCTAATAAATTAAGAAGAAACAATAATAATAATGTCTTCTGTTCCGACTATCATCTTAAGACATCTTCTTTGTCGAGTTTTCTTTCATTGCTAGTAAGGAAATAACGCAAGAGGTAAGTAAACACACAATTTTGTGTAAGTTTTCCATACAAAAACAGTTTTTGTTTTAAGTGCACAACTATAA
This sequence comes from Cistogaster globosa, assembly GCA_937654795.1. Taxonomy (NCBI): domain Eukaryota; kingdom Metazoa; phylum Arthropoda; class Insecta; order Diptera; family Tachinidae; genus Cistogaster; species Cistogaster globosa. The sequence continues at coordinate 91,542,906 of OW569404.1, forward strand.
TCTTCAGTGAGTTTTTAAAAATCCACTTTACGAAAAATAAGTTCATTAATAAAACTAAGTGTACAAAGGGAGAGAGAAAGCTCAAAACAAAGTTTTTGTTAAATAATCCTTTTATTTCTTTCTAAATATATGAGCAAAATTTTAAGAGAAATCTTAAGTGTCCTAGAAGCAATCGAATTAACACTTCAGTTTTGTCATATGTGTAAGTGTTCTGTGCTTGTTGCTTACCGCAGATATACAAATTAACAGGTCAATCACCAATTGTATTTTAGTTTCGTAACGTTCGTATGCAAGCATATCGTCACAGGTTGATGATATATTTTTATTGACCTGTTGTGCAATTCTTTAAAGAAGAAAAAGAAAGGTATGAAAGAGAAACTCGGGATAAAAAGTTCGTATTGCTTTCGAAAAATCCCCAAAATAATTTTTTCATCCGAACACTTCCACAACGGCAACAGAGTTTTTCTTTATCAAAAAATCATTCAACAAATGAAAAAATATAAATGTTTTTATTTGCGTATATGTAGCTGAAAATGCACGAATATACAAACAATACACAGTTTTGGTGAGCAGTGTTGTCATAGAAGATTAGAAGATTTAGCCACCAAATGGGGATTTTCTTAAGCAAAATCGGGATAAAATATTCTCTTTTGGGATTAATGGCAATTTATAATGCTTCTCGAATTTTTAGGGTATTTATATTTTACATTATTAATTTTCAATAATTTTTTTTATAAATTTTTTATTAATATAAAAATGAGTAAATGATAAACCTTGCAAACGTAATTCAAGCAATAATGTTTTAATCATAGTACTTGGCTTTGATTAAAGTTATTATTTATCTAAATCTAGTTTAGTGAAGTAAACCCAATCAAAATGACATCGGCTTTTCATGGGTTAAGCATTTTTAAAATTTTCTTAAAGATCTCTTCAAAAGCTTTAAAATGATACCCATATTGATATTTTAAAAAGCAACAATTTTTTCACGTGTTGTTTTTTTATTTTTTAATTATTTATAGCCTCATATATTTGTTTTTTTTTTCTGAGTGGAGCTACCTCATTGTTCGAAATCATATAGAAAAATTAGAGATGGGCGTGGTATTTTGCCCGCTGCGTCGAAGGACACGGACCGATCTTGCTGATGTCCAATAGCACTTATTTTGAAACTATATCTGATCGATTAGCGTTTTTAAATTTTTTCCTAGGTGATCCAGTGCCTCGGCAAACTTGATTTCAACACTAACAGGGACGGATTGACAGACATCGCTCAATCAACTTCGCTATGCATAAGAAGTCGGAATATATATACTTTATGGGTATATTGTAGAAATTACAAATGGAGTAACAAAATTAGTTATACTCTTTTCCACTTTTTTGTGGTGAAGGGTATAAAAAGGTTGCAGTTTAGCATTTGTCATTACGAGTGAAGATGTCATGATTTTTCAGTTATAAAAAGTTTATAGCAAACAGCTGTTGAAATCAAATCTTAATTTTTTGCTTAGGATTTTGCTCCAAATAAATGGTTTAATCTAAACATAAATTTTGAACACCTGCTTGCACATATTTAAATGTTGCTTGATTAAAAGCATTCGTGAGGCAGGTATTATTTTTGTTAAATCTACTTTATCTACGACGGGATATGTTATTTTAAAATCATTACAATAAAAATTTATTAAAAAAGATAAAAATATAAAACTAATTACAAAAAAACTATATAACTATTTGCACCATTAACTGCATTTTAATATTAACGGCTGAGTTATGAACAATTTTAATAGATTTTCTGTTTTCTGTTTGTGTATTCGTATTGTTTATTAATATAAATAAATTAAAAGTAAATAATTTGAATTAGCATAAAGCCCTACTGACCTTAAATTCTTACAAAAAAAAAAAAAATAAATAAATAAAAAAATTGAATGTTAAATTAACTTCAAAGCAAATATTTTAAGATATTAGATATTTTGCTTGTTAAAGAGGTTTTAGAAAAATTCGAAAATTCAACTTCGCTTAAAAAAAGTCACGGAAGCACTTCTTTACTTAAAAACAGCGCTTTAAATATTAGATGGGCGATCACTATTTAATTTAATATTAAAGAGGTTAGGTCCAGAAGCTTCAGATTTTTACTTAGTGTAAAATAGGCGATCATAAACGGTGTAGTAGTCAAAGTGGAATAATTTTTTAGAAGAGCTTACTCAATGTTTGCAAGCCATTATTGGGTAGCTCTGTTTAGAAGACATATCGATTATAAAGATAAGTATTACAGAGATCAAATCATACGTCTTAATAACCTTCGAGTAAAAGTGATAATGGGCAGTTTAAAAAATATCTATTCTTAACATACCATTTTGGAAATGCTATGGACAATTTACTTGGCAGGATAATGCTAAAACAATGTTGCCAAGGCGCATTGATACCAGGTGAATGCATAAGCTTTTACGTGAATTTTGTTTTTGTAAAAACTTTTGAGCTGTCAAAAACATCTGGCAACATGTGTGTATGAATTTATATATATTTTTAGTGGCTTTATTATTTTTCACAAATACATGCACACATATTGCCAGACGTTTTTGACAGCTCAAAAGATTTTACAAAAATAAAATATACGTAAAAGCTAAAACATATGTTGACCGCATGATCTAATGCAGTCACCTATTAAATGCGCTTTGAATGTGGCCATAATTCAATATGATCTGCAAAGACGGCCTCGAACTTGTATAGAAGTACTTACTTAGAAAAACTTTGCCCAAAATGAATTTATCGTCTAGGAAGCACATCGGAAGCATTTCTTCTAGTGGTTAGAAAAAAAAAATGGTTTACCAAATATTCGTTTTATAAATTGTTTAATACTAAAACTGCCCTTATTTTTTGTTTGTTGATAAAAGCAACGCAATTAATTAAACATTAACAAAGGAACAAAGGAACAAAACAAAAAAAAAAAAAAAAAAAAAAAAATATACACACACAAAATGTATTGTGTTTGCGTTAAATTTGACACCTGTCTACATTTATAAAGATATTTTTAAAAACTTAATTTTCTGTGAAGTTGATACTGCTTTGTTTTAAATTCTAAAACTAAATGAAAACAGAAACATTTGAAATCTGTTTTTACAACCTACATACGTTGTCGCTGCCAGTTTTATTTGACAAAATGTACACTTGATTTGCCACCAGAAACAAGCGAACACATGATTCAAATTGAATTAAATCTTTTATCGACTTGACGATTTGAGCTTGAAAGCCTTAAGATTTTTCTTTTTAACAATTTAATATTAGTTTTGCTATATTTAAAAACTTGTCTTAAATGAAAGAAAAAATATAGAATTTAAACTACTACAGCCATTTTTGAAATTGCAGACATGTTGGCAGCATCCGCTGTTGTTATTAAATCTATTATAATCGTATTTTTTTAAAAATATAAATTAAATTTTTGCTTAGATATTTTTTTTTTTCATATTTATGAATTAATTTTGTTTTAGTTGGTTTGAATAAACAGCTTTTTTATCTTTTCTTTTTTTTTTGTAAAATGTGGGTTTAATTTGCTTTGGTAATTTACCAGTTTTGTTATCAATTTTTTGTTTCATTTGAAACATTTCAAAACAGTGTTTCAAGTATTTTTTTGTTTAAAAAATTTTATTTTAAATTATTTTAATTATACTGTAAACTTAAAATTTGGTGCGTCAAATTATATCAACCTCTTTTCCAGTTTTAATGTGGGTATTTAAGTGTAAAAATCATGATTGGATATTGTGTGTAGTTACTGGTAAGCAAACTGAGCAGATTTTTTTTGTCCTTGATAAGTTTTCTAAGAATTGTCTGAGTATGTAAAAAACAAGAAAAAGCTTAACTTTGACCAAATTTAATTTTTCTCTAATCCCACTTTTTACACGAATAACTCCTCTGCAAAGATAGACTTTCAATATAAGTCTGACCTTCTTCTATAAAAAAGAGCATTTTCGAGACTCTTTGACAAGAAAAAAAAAAATATCGACGCACAATGGAAATTCTGGACAAAGATATGGAAATATATCTGTAGTTTCAAGCCGTTTACTCCAATTGCATTAGGACTTCACAAGGCGAAATAAGATATGTAGTGGTTTTTAAATTTGAAATGTGGGCATAGCAAATGTTTTTTCAATTAAGGACCCCACTGTGTGACGGTTTATCTTTATGAATTATAGAGAATTTGTGTACAGGGGGCAAATTATGGCATTCGATATCGATCGAAATTTACATTTAAAATCTACTGAAATTTCGATCGATATCGAGTGCCGTAATTTGCCCCCAGAATCCATTAAAAATACCGCTTCACGACTGGCATTTTTCAGAGAAACAAAGAAAAAGGTCGATACTCTTGACTTAACTCTTTGCTTATCACTAAAAAATTAAATATGGTTAAAAAAAGACACCTAAAAGTTAGCTCTCAACATTATAACCAACCACAAGTAAAAGCATAACGTTACTATATTTATCAAGAGGATTGTATGCAACTCAAGATCCGTACGTACAGGATCTTCTTTAAATTGCAGTTTTGTTTTATAGATCCTTAAGAGAAATCAAATCAATTTAAAGCTTGCGTCTATATTCGCTACCAAATACACAAAAATTGGCACATTATCATTTCTAAAGAATATTTTTTTAGCATCCATTAACCACGTAAAACAAATAATTTTAGACACGATTTTAATGAACTTTGTTCTGCAATTACAGCAACAAGTATCACGTCATATATTTGTTAGCGATAAAATGTAAAAAAAAAAGAGAGCCGCAGTAAAAATTTCAAAGTAAAAACAGACGATAAAATACTTAGCAGCTTTAAAGGGGAATTATAAAAAATTGCACGCAAAAATTACATCATGTAAATAAAGTCTTATTTTGCTGTTTTTACGGCTGCCGATCGGTTAAATATATTGTATTAAAAAGCCCTAAAGTGTAAAAACATTAGTGAGAGCACGATCGATCACTTCAAGCTCTCTTTGACTGTTAAGGCCGGGGCACATAGAATCCGTCATATGTTAAACTTTGACGTATTCAACTGACAGGGCAGTTAAAATACATTTTTTCTTATGAGCGATGTCACAATTAAAACGTGTCCGTCACCGCAAAGTACGAAAGTTGGTCAACTTTTGACGTACGTTTTGATAGTTATCAATTGCTTCTTCTTTTTTGTGATATTTTAACTTTTGCTGTGTTTTAATTGTATTGTTTTTAATAATTAATTTTAATAAAATAATTTTGTATTGAATAGACAAAGATTTATAGAAATAATTAATTATATTAGTGATGGAACAAAGTTTTTCTTAATAAATGCATTTTTGTTAGTGAACTTGCAACAAATACAGCAACTTATATAAATCAGGTTCACCGAACGAGTAGAAATTCTTAATTATTATTTTTTTTTTTTTTGCTTTTAAAATAAAAAGAAAATATGCTTGTTGTATCAAGTTAATTTTATATTTTTTAAACTTTTAAAACTAAAACTAAACATATAAAAATGTGTTTAAAATAAAAGAGCGAGTGTTTAATATTCAAAAAACGCACAAAAATGCTTCACATGAATACATTTCTTTTTCTTGTTTTGTATTTTATGCCACAACAAGTTGAAATTATATTCATGTTTGCATTGGCTCTGTGACTCGTTAACTTTTCCGGTAACTGACTGATTGGCATAACATAACACAGTCAAGCCATTGCATACATATGTGCGTGCCATTGTTTTTTCTTTAAACAGAAATCCAAGTCGATCGACTGTAAGCCGGCTTCTCATCATCGAAAAGTATTGTTATTCACTCAGACAATTACTGGTGGTTTTAACATGATGTTCTCTGCAACTCTTAAATTATACAAAAATTATTCTTGCTAAACTTTTTCTCGTTGTTTTTTGCGCGCATTCTTTAGTAAACGTTTTTTAATCGTTATTCTAACTTATGTAATTTAAAAGTTGTGATAATAATTACACAAAAAAAAATTTTTATATCCAAAGCAGTAGTGTTGCTAAATATCTGAGTTAAAAATTTTGTATAGAACTTGTGACCTATGAAACTGTCAAACGTTAAATCAATAGACTTGGCCGATTTTGCTCAAAACATTTTGCCTGACCATTAAAGACACAAACTTTTTATTATTTACTTTCCGATGCACAGTTTTATATTTATTTCTAATTTATTTATTTATAGTGATTTTAAACAAATTGGTAAATTTTTCACTTTTCATTGCTGTTCTTTCAAGGCAAAGGAGAGTCTTGTAATTCATAATGTTTAATGAATGCGTTCGTTTGCACTCTAAGCGAAAGAACCCACGACTTTCTGCTTTTCTATACACTATACACTATACACAATATGCCAATTCTTTCTATCCTCACGAAGTAAGACTTGGATGAATAAGGGAAAACCATATTTTTATTTAACGCCTTAAGCATTACATCCACCACGGCTACGCAGCAACTGTTTCTTTTTCTAATCAAGGTCCCTTAATGTTTAAATTGCTACTTTCTGTTTATCAACCTTTTTACGAATTCATTAAGTCTGACTTCTCCCTTAATATTATCTTTTTTGTCTACTCAAAACTCTGATAGGATTTGAACTTATAAGCTTCTGTTAAAAAAAAACGCTGACCGCTGCTACACTTGAATGATTAATATTGCCCTTTGCCTTTGCCTTATAGTCCACTGCTTTTAAGGAATAGTATTGCTGCTCAATCTGATATCTAATTTTTAAGTTCTTACAAAGGTGGCAATTGGGCTCATAATATTGAATGACATCCAATGTAAATTCTCTTCAATCATAACTTTTCTCAATGTTGTTTTATACATACTCCTGATATTTGAGAGCTGAATTGTTTTATGTGAAGGACAGATCTGTATGAGGAAAAAGGACAACCTGAAATCAGTGTATCGATATCAACTCCAAACTATTCATATGTAAAGTTTTAACAGTGACAGTAGGATAAATAATAAATTAACTGGGTAATAACCGGCGAGAATTTGATTGCTGTATTTTACCTCTTGACAAAAATGTTAAAGTTGCGGTCAGATTAGTCAAATATTTGACCAAATAAGCGTGACCACTACTTAAACAAATAATTATTCAATCTATTCTGACACTTATTATCACGAATGACGATTTAAAAAATAATAGATGTGATATCTTACTTTTATATTAAATAGTATTTTATATTTCTTTAAAAGTTTTTGAGAAGGACAAATTTTTTTCTAAAATTTTGGTACTTAACTAATCTGACCGTATCTTAAGACTTCTATTGATGTTAATTAAGTCTATAAAAAACAATTTTCTTTATAAGTTTATTTTGTTAGCTGAATTTTAAAAGCTTTTATACTTAAGTCAAGATTCAAAGATCATCAACTCAACAGAAAAAGATGTTCAATTTTTTCGGGTCATATTACTTTGCACGTCAAATATTTCCAAACTTAATTGCCGCCGGCAACTATTTTGTTATGGCTTGGATATTTGCTTCTAAACTGCAAAACAGAACAAACATTAGGTCTATTCAGTAACTAAAAATTGTTACTAGAACGTGTTTACGTACTCAAAAAAAATTTGCAGGTAGAAATTTAGAAAAGAGCGTAAAAATGTGAAACAGAAAAAATTTGTTGCAAGTTTTGGTTAGCAAGAATTAGCCAAACAGCTGTTTCTTAATTTTGTTTACGAAAAAGTTTGCTCTAAAAATGTCTGATTAAGAAATTTTTGTAACATTGAAGAAAAGTATTTGGCAATTAATTGAAAATAATATTATTTTATTGTTTTTCTTTAATTTTAATTTTTGTGTACAATTTAAAGAAGAGTAATACAATTATAATGTATAATTATAACTAAGTCATACTCATGAATGAAATTAAAATTAATTTTTATGTAAATATTTTTACATCTAAATCACAATAAGAAAGAAAGTTTTTTTTAGAATTAACTCCAAAAAAAAAAATTATTTTCATGACGCGCTCAAACATCATAAACGCTGTTGAAAATTACCTAATAATTTTAAAGATTAAAGATTTTAAGTACATTCTTTTGCTATTTGGTTATTTGGAGTAGTATTTTCAATTTTTTCATGTGGTTACCAGTTTTCTGGCTTTTAGTGGTCTTTGTTTTATACATTTTTGCACTGTAGTACATTTCCTTTAAAAATGGTATTATTTAATGTTTTTAAGTCTTACATATCATTTCCAAAGCCACAACAATTTTCATTGCTAATTTTTGCTTTTAAAGCGTTCATTTACTATTTTACATTTAAAAGAATAATTTTAAAAATTTCTGTTTTACTCTCTCGTTGCTGGTTTTTGCTAGTCAAGTTACTGAACAGACCTATTAATTTTAGATTCTTTTGTTTTTGTTTTTAATTCTCATAGTCACGTATTCAACATATGACTCAAAAACTTAAAGCTTAAAAAAAAATATTAAAATCAAATTTAGTGCATTCTGGACAAACTGAACACACTTTTACTTAAACTATAGAGTTTTAATATTTGCCATCGTAAAAAGTCAACAACTGTAATTTGTATAAAACGGAACTAATGAGGGGTAGCTACACCTTTAAAAGAAGTTTGTTAAAACTCATATCTTAAATTTGCTTCCAATTTGTTTGCAAACAGAACGAGTCAAATACTTGGTTAAAGGTAAAATTTTAACGTCTAGTGAGTAGACCATTCAGTGCTTTTTTTTTAATTGACTCAAGTAAAATTTTTTTTGTATAGATGTACTCAAATTTGTTTAAAGAAGCATGCAGGGCATACAAAAAATGATTTCCTTCTAACTGGGTAAAGCATGAAATAAAGAAAATTATATGACTGGAAGAGATGCACTGCAAAGTATCAAAATAAGTGGACTCTAAAGCAACTAAAAAAAAACTACTGTATAACAGAATAAATGTTTACTAAAAAAGAAATTATTAAGGCTTTACAGCTTCAAATTTAAATATTGTAGGCGTTCGTTTAATTTCAAGAGAAATGATGAGTACTCACATATGAACGAAGGTATCAACACTGACAATGAGGATGAATATATTTCCATTTAATTTTCAACTATTAAGATACAAGAAATTCTGAGCTTTCAACATACGATAAATATTTTTGTAGACTTTCTTTAAAATAAACTTTCTGAATAAAGTGAACATGTCTTGCATTAATAAATTCACTTTGTTGCGAGTATACTGCAATAAGAGTGTGTATATTTGTGTTTTTACTTTAAGATTTCAACATTAAAATAGTATTGTCAACAGTTTGTTGCTTAAATTAAAAAAAATTTATAATTTTAAAGTCAAAATTAAGACGGAGCTTAAAAAAGTATGAAATGGAAAACAAACCTATTTTTCTTTTGTTGTAGTTATTTTTTTCACTCGATTTAGTGGCAGCAAATTCACTGCACATGCATTTAGCTGTACATTATCATCTGATAAAAGGAACCCTTTGTAATATCTGTTGCTTTTTTGCTGGTATATAATAGTGAACTCAAAGCAAAAAAATAAATTTACACTAACTATTGCATCATTCCCATGATTCCATATACATTTGGTGAAGAGCAAACGCTGCAACTTCTTTTGCAGCGTTGGAGCACTTGAAGCTGTCAATCACTCCTAATTTTTTCGATACGATAAAAATTTGTAGCATGCGATAAAATAATTCCATGCACATTCAATAGTAAATTGAGACTTTCGAAATAGTATTTTTGTAACACGTACTTATTTATTATTTATTTATTTTAAACTAAGTTACATTTTCAATACTTAAATAAAACTGTCTCACTGTTCAGTTAAAATTTGGTGTCTCTCACAGTTTGATAAAATGATTTATTGTCTCAGTATGTTACCGAGCTATTGATCCTTTAACATAGACGAATTTATGCAAAGTAATCGTTTTTGTTAAACTAAATTTTGAAACTCACTGCAGATATTGTATAAACATTTTTATCGCATGCTATATGTTTTCAAAATGCATTTAACTCGTAATACTTCACTTGACATCATTTGATTCTGATTTTTTTATACAAAAAATTTAAATATTTTTGCTAATCTGATTTGCTTACGCTTCTGTCATTGTATGTTAACAATTTTATACATTTAAATAAAAAATCGTTAATTGCATTAACTATAAAAAATATATTGTAGAAAACAAAAAACAATATAATCAAGTATGATTTCATTTTTATATTTTTATACATTTTTTTCCTTTTATGTTTAATCGATCATTTATAATCGGTTAGGAATGTTTATAAAGACTAAACTTGAAGTAAGAATTTGATTATTTGTTTTCAATGAATTTATTGTGATTTAAATGGAATTTTGAATATTCAAAATATCAATTTGATTTTAATCTGTTTCTGATCAGCCGCCTTAAAGAATTTTTTGTTATTAAATACTTAAAATCGAAAAAAAAAGTTTAAAAACGTTTTGCTTGTTTTTTTAAAGGTATTTTGATTACGAAAAAAATGTTAAGCAAATTAACATAAAGTTAAAATAAATTAAGTTTATGGTAATAAATAAAATTTAAAATTTGGCTAAACGAAAAGTGGTTAACATTGTCAGACAAATTAATTATGGACTTCCTGTGTTAGAGTGATTATCATAAAAATTAAATGTGTAATTTTAATATCTGGCTGAATTTTCCTTTAACTGAATATTGGCGAAGTAATTTTTCTATTTCTTGTCTGATTTTCATACAATGATACAAGCGAGACATTTTTCATTTAAGGAATAACTGAGAAGTGTAGTAAAGAAAGAAGAACAGTTAACAGCTAACTATTCTGTTAAAATTTGCGAAAATTGTTTAGCAACTTTCTTTATTTCAATACAAAAAAAAATTACAAGCCGCTAGTAGTGCCGACAGCACGTCTGTCTTTTTTCCTATTTACAATTTTGCATAAACTCAGTACATCTCATATCATTTCGCAGTTGAAAACATCTGTTGCCAGAAACATGTTGCTGTAAATAAACATGAAACAGAAACATTCACTGACATTTTTTTAAAGTAAAAAGAGTACAACTTCAGCAACGTAATTTTTTATTTATTTCGCTCTAATTTTTTGTGTTCTTCTGACAGCATTTTGAACAAAGTGCTGAACAGAATACCTTGCTCAATTTCTTAAAATACATACACAAAGAGAATATTATTTATACAGAAAAACTGTTAAAAACATATTTTAAAATTTTATTGACTTAAAAATACCTAAAAAGAAACGTTATAAGGTCATGAATATCAAGGTAGTGTAAATTCAAACACCCAACGTTAACATTTTGTCTGACCCTATTTTTTTCATTCACCAATTCTAGTTTTGCGATACTATGGAGGCGTTTTGTCGAAAAAAAACATGGTTGTTTATGTATAACTTTAAATGCGACTTTTCTTCAAAAAAAAAAAAAAAAAAAACACATTATTATTGTTTATAAAACAATTAACGGTTATAAAAATGTCTTACTTTTAGAAATATAATTAAAAAAAAAAAAAATAATTTCGAACAAAAGAAAAAAAAAATATATTTTTCTCGCTGCCATCAATAAAATTCATCATATCACAAGCATCATAACTTAGTATATAAATTTCAAAAATATTTTTCTATCAGAAACTTATGTGACAATGTGTTCTTGAAAAACATTTCCATAAGAATATTTTTCTTCTAAAACGTATCCTTATATCTGCCATTTACTAAATAAACAGATCAATGCTTAGTTCGAAAGAATTAATGGTTATTTTTTATCGCCCAGAGTAGACTTTACAAAGAAAATCATCTTCAGCGATGAGGCACACTTTACTGCAGTGAATACCATAACAAGCAGAATATCCATATTTGACCAAGAGAGAATCCACAAAGAGTGACTGTTTAATGCAGTTTATGATGTCGGCCTGGCAGTTACCGTAAATGGTATTCGCTATCGCGAGATGATAATGGAATTATTTTGGCTAGAAATTGAGGATATGACCTGGATGATGTGTGGTTCTAACAGAACATACAGGTAACAAAACAATGGCTCATTTGGCCGGTTTATCTCAAGCCATGGCGGTTTTCTGTAATTTCACACCGATAGACTTCTTTATTTAGCGATATTTTAAAGAAAAGTTTGCGTTAAATAAGACAAAATTAAATAAAGAGATAAAAGATGAGATAATCAGGCACATTTACGACATTAAACCGTAATTGTGTCTCAGAGTCATTGAAAATATGGGTCATCGAGGCTGCGGTTAGCACAGATTGTCATAAATCATCCTTTTTCATAGTAAAAAATATTAAGATAGTTTTCTAAAAACTTTTTGTTTTATTTACCATTTACATCGTGCGTTTTGGTTGGATCACCATAAGTTACCCTAAAGGCAAAAAATATTTCTTAGGCCCAAACTAAAACAGTGGAAAGACAGCATGTTTTGGAATTATATTACCCCTTATCAAAATATACCTATTTAAGAAATATGTGTTAGGAAGATTACGAATCACTAGAAAAAACTATGGGTCAAACCATAGATATTACAACAGAAATCGAGCTGTGGAAAAAGTGCTACAAAAAAATTATTTGTAAAACAACTTTAACAATGCACTGTTTATTTTTTGTTAACAACTGTCTAGGCTTGACTAAATGTGATTGCTAGATATAGATTATAAATATTTAATGTTTGTTTTACTCAATTAAATTCAATTGAACTATAAAACTTTTATACATCATGGTTCCATTATATCCACCATATGTTTCTGTTTGATTTGATAGTGAGTCATATAAAAAACTTACTAAACATTCCAGATTTAAAAATTAATTAAGAAATACATCACATACCTGAAAAGAAAAAAGGAGAATAAAAATTATTATTACAATATGTTATTTCAAATATTTAAAAGGTATAAGAAAGTAGTTAGTTGTCAAATCAACCTTCCAGTATCAAACTTTGTCTAGAAAAATAAAATCAAACACAGTCTGACTACGATATGAAGAAGTTCGGTCTCATTAGTTTTGAATAGGGAAGTAAAAAAAAAAAAAAATATCGAATGTCGAATCACCGGATGCATAAAAATTAATCGCCACATATTCGTGACAAATTTATGTTCGAATTTATTATTTTTTTCAATAAATGTTATTAATGTTTCAAACACATTTACACTAAAATAAAAAAAGAACACAAAACAAAAATTATGTGAATTAAAAAAGAATAAAGGTCTAGAACTCATAAAAGAAAACATATAAATTCTGAAAGTTTTCGAAAATAATAAAAAATACAAACTACTGGCAACGTTTTAGGAAAAATTGCTATTCAATTTTTATTTTTCTTGTGCTTTCGCGTTACATTAAAAACTTAACCTTTAAGAATAGCGCTTGCGATTCTGTTTATTTAGCTAAACGATTAAAAAGTGAACTTCCGTTTCTTTCAGGGAATTATCTTAGATACCTGTGATAATTATGATACAAGAAGTTTTAAGACCAAAGGAGATAAGTATATCAAATGTCTCGGTTATTTTAATTAATGCTTAGGGCGAGTTATTTATCAGTAAGCCGATTTTACGTAAGTGTTTACGGGATAATTGTTTCGCTGACATTTACTAGTAGTTAGCAATTTATAAGGTCACTGCTGGGATTTGAACTCATGACTCGTGAGCACATGTAGGAATTATAAAAGCGATTTCACAAGCTCAATTAAAATAAATATCGGTCTCTATATTTCCTTAACAAAAATATCGCAAATTGCTATCGGTATCCAAAAAGCGTATTCGAACCCCAGCGCTCTCTAGGCAATGATGATCAAACCCATGGCAACTGCGTAACTCACCGAAGGCTTTCTCTATTAAGTAGTATGAAGACACTAGGTTCTCGCGGGCTAACGGATTCCATTGTAACATTAACTGGGAGGTGGTTAGCCTAGGAAAGTTCCAATTTTCTTACTTCGAACGCCTTTAGGCAAAATTAATAACTTAAATAAATTTAAATGCATTTAAAATAATTTATAAGCCCACTTTATTGCAGATGATACAAATCATAATAATGCTAAACTCATCAAGAAATTTCTGTAAATAAAAAAAATAAATAAATTTATTATGTATTTGTTTTATAAAAGTTTATGAGAGTTTGATTTCAATGCTTTAAAAAACTTATTTTAAGTTTTTATGCAATTCTCAATATTGTAAAGACCTTTCTTAACAAAACGTAACTGTTAAAATTCAAAAGAAATCCCATTTGGATCATCTAAATCTCGTTAAAACTATTCTACATTTAGTCATTATTTAATGAATAGAACTAAGATTAGGTGTTAATGAACACATAACTCTTCCCAATTTCATAAATCTCTTAAATTTATGAAGTCATTGGTAAAAAAAGCTATTAAAACTATAGTTTAGCATTTCGTTAAAAACTATAAACTCAACCTTTTTTTATTGCAGTAAAAAGCAAAACAAGTTAAGAATTAAACATGGCTAACAGTTTTAAAAATACAGGGTGCTTTTTTAATGGGCTTATTAATAAACAATATATCGTATATGCTTTGAAATTAATCGCAGAAGAATGCAAAGTTTAGTGCGGCTTACGCGGTGGTGACATTTTTAGACTTAATTTAGTATGTCCATGGAGATCGTTAACGCACCATAACCAATGACCTCTTGTATGGAGTGAGATTATGTTTCAACACTACGTGACATACGGTGACTGCAACCATCAAGTTATTGAAATTAAAATTTGGCGAAAAGATGATTGAAATAAAATGAGACTCTCAATTGGCCTCTCAAGATCATGCAATTGGGTTACGCTTATAAGCCGAACTTTGGAGGCCACCATTGTTCTTGTTAGTTATGATATACAGCCAGAAATGCCCAAAATTCTAAAATGCGCCTTGTCAGCCGGTTTCCCCATATGCCCGAAATCATTTTAAATGTCAATGTGATGTATTAAAAAAAAAAATTTATTAAAATTTAATTTTTTTGTATCATTTTTACAATTTTAAGTTATACTGGGCTTTAAAAAAGCACCCTTTATTAACATTCACTCATATCAAGCGCATAAAATGTCCAACTGTTTTTTTTACTACATTAATTAAATTATGTTTGTTCTAGCAGACATAATTTCACAAGAAACTTTAACAGAATTCATAATTTTATTTTCATACGCCACACATTATTAAAAGCATACAAAACTGAAATTTTAATGTATCTTTCGAAACTGTTTTTAATTTACAACATTTTCCAGAAACAACATTAAAATTCTCAAACATTTTATAAGTATTTGTTTTTTATTTAAACTTTAAGTATGAGAAGTTTTTAAAGCTTTAAATAGTTTGTAAAGTTTAAAAACATTTAAGATTTATAGACTGAGATATATGAACGATTTTATCTGTTGAGTATAATAAAATGTATCTGCAAAATGTAATTAACACCATATAACACTTTATGGTTAAAAACTAGGAAATTTCACTTTAAATATAATTAAGATTTAATGATTACAAATTGGAAAGCAAGATTTGTAATGAAATGTTGTTATATAAATACAATAATTAATTTAAATTGCTATGTCTTTCCTCCTGTATCAGTTGTCGCGAGTGTTTTATGTGTTTGTGTTAACGTCTGTAACTTTCAAGGGCCTCTTAATATCTGATACAATAAAAATGAGTTTGAGACTGCAAATGCGATGTGATCAAATTTGACCCATGTGCAAGTCATCGATTTTAATCGACTTTCAAAAAGAAAAGAGTTATTTAATCGGCTAATTTTTTTATTTGAGGTAGGCGTGGTGTTAGCACCTCTTTCAAATATATGTCTGATCGATTGGCGTATTTAATTTTTTTTAGCTGCTCTAGTGCCTCGGCAAACTTAATTTCAACACTAACACGGCCGAACAGACGGGATCGGTAATAAATATTGTAGAAATTACAAACGTAATGACAAAATTAGTCACTTTTTCCACTTTTTGTGGTAAAGATTAAAAAAAAGAAAAGGTGCCCCATGGGAAAGTTGTAGTCAAACACTTGAAAATTACGCAGAATGTGTACTTCGGTGTCCGCTATAACAACACCGTAGTCTCATATTTTTGTGGTTTGCACCATTCATGATTTGCATACCATATCTTTTCTCGGCGTTACGTTTTTTCTAGTTTTTATTGGGAGAAGGTTAGGTAGGGTTGCACAGGTTGTCGGTCCCTCATTTAAGACCAATACACTTGAGCTCCAATGCTCTCTTTGTGGATGATGGGAGGGTGGGACAGGGATCCTTAGGTCCCTACAGAGCCTTACTAGACGTAGAGCAAAACCATACTGAATCCGGCATAAATAAATTTATCTGCAGCTTTGGACACAGAAAAACCGATCTTTCTTCTGTGAGGGCTAGACAACGGCAAAGGAGGTATTTTTATTGAGACAAAGAGCCTGATACAAATATGGGGTGAAAACTTTTATCCGAACGTTACCAAAGTTTTGTTTTTGACTTTCGAGTGAGTTAATTTAAGCAGATGTTGAGTTTTTTATTTGTTATTTCGGGTAATCTAAACACATTCAAATATAAAAATTATATTTTTACCTCATAAGCAGCTACATCCTCTTTGCCGTACATGGCTACTGGTGATGAATTACGAGGAGCAAACATTTTTAGAATTTATATAGAATTTTTTTTATGACAAAAAATCTAACAAATTCTCTCACTCACTTAATTTGCGTGACATTAAAAAAAGTTTATTTAGTACTCGTTTTTTCATTTATATCAAAGATTTATATAAAAGATAAATAATTTATTAATGATTAATAGTTGATTCAACTTAATTCTTATTTCACAATTAAAAATAATATGGCACTTTTTTCCAAATTAAATTATTAAAAGCGGGCATAAGATTAAGAATAAGAAGTTTAAATCTCGATAATGATTTCATTTCACTTTCTGTCGCGCTTTGGTTTAATTTCTTTTTTTTTTTCGATGACTGATGACTGGACGCGGTTCAAAAAATTTTGTATCTTTGTTTTCAACAATAATTTTTAAGTTTGCGCTGTTTTTTGCTGTTACTAGATAGACTCTGAAGTCAAGGCCACTTTAGCACAAAATAATTTGTATAAATATTTTTTAGTTTTTTTTTAAATTTAGTTACTTAAAAAATAATTTTTTAAAGTTGTTAATTTTGTTTTATACACTACCCTTAAAGCTGTTTTTAAAAATACAACAACAAACAATTTTTGTATTTTTAATAAACTTTAATATCTTTGAGATACGTTATTTTAAACTTTTATGCTTCTTTTAAACTTTTTGCTTTATTTAAAACTTTTGTAAATATTTATTACTTATAGTTTCGTATGCTTAAGGCTGTAAAGCTTAAGTTTTTCAATAATTCGTTAATTACTAATAAAAAGTTAGTCCTAGGATACTTTTTTATTTTTATATATTTTTTATTTTTTTTATTTTTTAAGCTTTTTAATGTTACAATAATAAAAATAACTCGTTAAAATCGCTCGAAAACAAAATAAAACAGTAAACGTATTGAAATTAATTTTTTATTTTAATTTATTTATATTTTACACTCGTGTTTTGTCGTTAGCTTGGTTGCTGTTTTGTTGTTTTTTTTTTATTTTCTCACATCTTAAAGATACGTTTATTAACACGGCTCAAATCAAACTGATTGTCTTGATATTCTCTATATGTTAAATGCTTAAGCTTAGGAGCAAAAAATACAAAAAAAGTACAAATCTGAAATATAAAAATTAAAAAACAAAAAAAAAAAAAAATTCCAAGCAACCAACAAAATCATGCTCTAACACCAGATACAATTCCACCAACTAAACGAAATACAGTGAAACAACGTATTTTAAATAACAGAACATTTAATATGATTTTCATTTATTCTTTTATAAAATCTATCATAGAAGCTATCAGCTCTTTAGAAGCCCTTTATACTTAATTATCGCGATAACTAAGCTTCTTAGAAGGCTTTCAGCTGTGATCACTTCAATATTTAATAAATCTTTTTTGACCAAAATAGATAATTTTTGTCAAAAAAATTTAATTTTTTATATGCAAAATTCTAATCCTATTTATCTCGATAACCAAGCGTTCTCGAAAGAAATGTGCTTTCATCTGTGATCACTAGAGCTCTTTATTAATTCTCTTTTTCCAATTTCTTGCTTTGTGGCTAAACTTGTTTCTAGAATCTCCTGTTCACTAAGTCTTCGCTTTAGAAGACTCACGCAGCCATCTTTCCTGTTTTCTTAACCAGGGACTTTTTAAACAACCCAGTAAGAATTATAACACCCTTTTTTTCGTGTGATTATTTTCTTCACTAGCTTATGCTCTTTCCATTGGATCACGATTTATTTACTTGCCTGTGGTGAAGGTGTTATCAAATTTAATCAGTTTTACAGCGGCTTCACAACAATTGAGTTCTTTTGTTCTATATAAAATCCCAGGAATGTTGACATTTATTCGCTCTTTTCTTAAGCCACTGTTGGGATTCGAACTCAAGATCTACTGTATACGCTTCCCTTAATTAATTAACAAGCTTAATTAAATTAAATTAAAAGCTTTTAACTGAATTCAATTTGTTTTAAAAGGTTCCGCACAAATAAAAAAGAGAACTGCAAGACAGGCATTGTGGACCTCTTGTCGAAAATGGCTTAAATCGGTGATAACAATTTTTAATTCTTTCTTGGTTAACTAAATATTTTAATCATGTTCTAACAAAAAATTAATAAAAATAAGGCACTCTTTTACTAAGTTTCCTAAGCCCACATAGCCCCGCAGCTAAAACTTCACTTCCATCGCTGCAATCAATTTCTTAAGATTAAATATATATCAAGAGCAAAATGCATAAATTCAAATGAATTTAATCGAGCCTGTATGTGATATTGTCTTGTAGAAGCCATATTTCATTATTAAAATTGGATTTTAACATTTTTTTGACCCACTGTCAATGTTAGACACGACTATACAAGCCAAGTGTTAGCTGATTGCTGGCGTATTTTTAAATAAATGAGTGTGTTAGCTGTATTATTCATACTACTGGTAATAGCAGTGCTCATAACCTCTATAACATGTTAATATGCGTACTCTTTTGTAACAGAAATACAACGATAAAAATAAACAAAATACACAATAATAGAAAATAAGAAAAACAAAAACATTAAAAAGCAAATCACCACAACAAATAAAGTTAATTTTATTATTAGTAAAAGAGTCATGCTCCACCATCTATCTTCTCTTTCAATTAGTTTAAAGATCGTACTCACTCTCCTGACTGTTGAATGTTGTCATTCTAAAATGTTGCTTAAGCCGTTTGTAAGCCAAATGACCAAATATTTTAACATATAGAGAAATTAATTTTGAATACGACAATTTAGTTACTGGTTCCGATAGAGCTTTAAATTATAAAAAATAACACTAAAAGTTAAATTTTGATGAAAAATTTTTTTATTATTTTCAAATCATTATGAATAGACTCACGCTAGAAGAACGCTATCAAATCATCCAAATTTACTATAAAAATCAGTCATCAATTCTTGCAACTTATAGACGACTTCGTGATTGCATATAAAATCCAGCTAATAAAGGAAATAAACACACGAGATCATTATATGCTTCGTTCTTTCGCTGATTGGGCTCTAGAGCAGTTAGTAACTGACTCGTTGTTTTATCGCCAAATTTTATTTAGCGATGAGGCTCATTTTTAGCTCAACGGGTTTGTTAATAAGCGAAATTTCTGGATATGGAGTGAGATCAATCCACAACATACCCTACACACTCCGTTGCATCCAGAAAAATGTACCGTTTGGTGAGGTCTACACGCTGGAGGCATCATCGCACCTTATTTCTTCAAAAATGAGGCCGGATCCTACGTTACGGTTAATGAAGATCGTCACCGCACCATGATTAATGATCTTTTGTTTGAAAATATGGGTGACATTGATCCGGACAAAAGTGATTTTAAGAAGATGGCGCCACGTGCCATACTTCGACTGCAACCATCGAGTTATTGAAATCAAAACTTGGCGATAAGTTGATTTCGATTGACACCTGTGGGGCCACGTGAAGTCACTGGTTTATGCTGACTATTCTGCAATAATTGATGCTTTGTAGACCAAAATTATTCGTTTAATTTGTGACATACGGCCAGCAGTACTTGAAAAAGTTACCCAAAAATTGGACGTTCAGAAGGCGCTTCGTCATGAGCAGCTGCGGCGGCCAAAAGCCCAAAATCATTTTTAAATATTAATGCGATGCGCTGATCTTTCATATAAAAAAATTCCTGATTATAATAAAATTTTTTGTGTTATTTTTTACAATTTAAAGCTCTATTGGGATTAAAATAACACCCTTTACTTGGAAATTAGTAACGTCTTATTAGTTTTTAACGCATTAACTTCTGTTGCAAATAATAAACCAATTCTTTTTCCCATAAGTCTTTTCTTTAAATTTGGAAAAGAAGATTGCTGCCAAAAAAAAAAAAGGCTTTCATTTTACCGTTGTTATTTATACCCAATTTTTTATACCAAATTGAAATCCATGGGTAACTAAACTGTAGCCTCAATTAGTGGGTTTTTTACAATTTTGTCGTAGATTTAGACGTTCTCATCATCTTTATGGTACGGCAACGTTCGTATATTTGCACTCGGAACTGTCGCTAGCCTAACTTGTTAGAGGGGTTTAATAGTGAAAACGCGTATCAATGTCAGTAACTGGCCCTATCCATACATGACGTTGTTCTTACTCCTGGATGAAAATGTACGACTACCAATACATTTTCGCATTATAACAACCTTTTCTTGTTGAGGAACTACAGACTACTTTTATCCTACTTTTGACGGTCAACTGAAAGCTCTCTAACATGCAACGTTCCTGAATGTTGGATTTAAGCGACTGCTATTGGCCACAGCTTGCTAGGTGACCAGTGTGCAAACTGGTTGTTCACATTTCCAAACTTTCTACCTTCCGGACTAACACCGGTCTACGGAGACTATTAATTTAACGTTATGTACAGTCACCAATAGTTTCAAATTGGCAGGGGACTCTAAGCCGCCCATTCTTTTAAGTTTTAAAGCCTTGCAGTGAAGTAACTTTCCAGAATGACCCTCGTAAGCATCTTAGCTGGGTCGTACTTCGTACTTCCGGATTATTTACTCATTGGTCGAATCAAGAAAAAACCTTCTTACACAGTGAGAAGAAGAAGAGCAAATGTAGCTAATCTCTTTACATATTCCAGGTAGCGTTTAATGAAGGAAGTTTTCAAATTCAAAGAATGATACCTTAAGAATGACAAAAGACGTTGATATCAAATTTAAATTTGAAAAGTTAGTTGTGAAATACGCACACCTTGAAATGGCTACCACTAAACCAAGAGGTGCATTTTAGAAAGGCCAAGCTTTTGTTTATCCTATGTCTGCAATAAGCTGCGGCACGTGCACTGTAATATTTGCATGCTTTAACTGGTTATTTTTTTTGATAGGCCTGCGTCTTACCAAGGACCGGTGGCTAACATAAGCCCCTTGGCTATAAGGAACTTGTAAAGAAAATCTATTGCAGCATTAGCTGAGATGTTAATAACACTGTTCTAAGCCTTTTATGTATGCAAAGGGCGAAGACAGTATCTACGTTTTAGTAAGAGTTATATGTAAGCAAACAGTCGAATGGGACCGAAACTCCTGTGCAATGAATGCAACGGCAATGTGAGCTGCATGTGATGCTTTGAACTGCATCAAAAAATCAAAAATATTTACCAAAGACATAACCGCTTTGTTATTTGCGAAACTTTGGTCAAGTGGGTATTTTAATTGGTATTTTTAATAAATGCATGAGCGTGTGGTTTATTTCTATTTCTTTATAATTCAATTTTAATTCTAAAACGCTAACGTTTTTACTTTATTTATTCGTTTTTCGTCACTTTTTACATTTTCTAATTTAAGGTTAAGGGTATGTTGTTGTTCTTATTGTTGTTATAGTAGGTATTTTTTACTTGGAGTCATCGTTTGATAATTATTATGTTTTGTACTTTTTAGTTTTCTTTTTCTTCTCCTTTTTGAGATTCGTGTTTTTCAAAAGTTGGTTTTTTTTATTTCTCGATCTTCACGTTTGATTTTCGTTTTCTTGTTCTATAACTTAACCTAAACATTATTTGCGTTTCTGTTTGCTTAGAAAAGTTGTTGTATATGACTTCATAGTCCGTCAATACAGATTTGTGTCTGACTGCGTACCTGCGTGCCTGCCCGGCTTTGTGGCATGTCTTTTATTTCATTGCTGTTGCTGTCGTCAGTAAAACTCTTTCAATAGCAATTCATGACAAATGACAGAAATAAAATGTTATCGTTTGATATTGTTGTTGTTTTTGTTGTTTCCATTAAGCTGTTTTTTTTTGTCAAGGGGGTTTTTTACAAGACAAACTACTGACTTGATATGGGGTTTTGGTCAATCCAAAGAGAATCGAAGGAAGTGTTAGCAGATTTAAATTAGTCTCTAAAAGGCCTAAAAAACTTATTTTAAGGTAAATATTGTTGCAAATAGAAATGTTGAAGTTATTTTTAGAAATTTGTTTTCTTTTTTTTTTTAACTAAAGAAGTAATCATGTTTAGTTTGTTGTTTTAATTTGGAAGTTGCGTGAAGTAAATAAATTTGTTAATCAATTAAAAAGAGTTTAAAACAACTTGCTGTTAAATTAAAGGAAATAAACTTAACTGGTTTAAATAAACGTGAAAATAGAAAGACAGCCTTTCCCTCTGTTATTTAAATAGAAATTTATTTAAATGATGTTTTGTAGTTAGTGAGTTTGGTCAGAACAGAACTGTTTAAACAGAGCGGAAACCGGCTCATTTAAGTTCACTTGGCATCTTTATAATATCTGAATGGTAGCTGCAGTTCATCCTTTGAATCCTCCAGATCCTTATCCGATACCGTGCTGAACCGACTCGATGCAAGGTTAAATGAGCTTCTGTCGTAGTCCGAGAGATCTGCAAACTTCCGGCAGTATTGGAGGAAATTCTGGAGGTAACAACGGAGATGTTAAATAGTCTTTTTCGCTATGTGGTTGACAGGATATCTATAGATGTATCCCTAAGACTGCAGTAGCCTCAGTAGATTTCTTATATTCTATGGTACCCTATAGTCAGTTTGCAGATCTGAATCAACCTTTGATCTTAAATACGCGGCTGATTCAATGCGGCATCTGATCATGCTATAAGCAGTGCGCTCTGGCTACGTAAAGTCTGGGTCTTGGAAAATGTTAGCAGCAGATCCCTTAAAGAGACGCATATTGCACAAGTACGTGAGTGAGGCTCACTTAAATAAATTTTCTTGGTGCAGGAAGGGGATGATTAATTTTTCTATATCTGCAGAACAGCAACAAAGGGAAACACTAAATTGACGTGCGAACTTCTTAGAAATAAGTACATGGTCCAAAAATCTTGAAAGGAGACGATTCCTCTAATAAAAGTAATTGTCAATAAACTAATTAACATAATATTTTTGAATTACGCACACTGCTGGTAAACTGTCTGCTATTTAATGACCTCGAATACAAATTATTCAGAAATATATTTTTTATATATAACCATGATCTCGCGTAGCCCATGCATGATTTACGTATAACAAAGCACGATAATATTCCGTTTCTAAGAAAAATACATTAAATAATGACAACGAAAAGAGCAATATATAAGTAAGCAGAAGTTGGAAAGCGCTTTTTATTGGTAAATTCGTTTATAAATTCTGAGATTATTTAAAATCTCTGTTTAATTGATCCCAGTTAATGACGTTTTGTCCACTTAAACTGAGAAAATTCATATCCGTTTTTTAGATTTCCAATAAAACATTAAAAATAAAAGCAAATCAAGAAGAAGTTTATGCTAATGGTTAGATTTATCAATTTTTAAGAATTACTTGAGTTAAAATAGGATTTAAATCAGTACAATTTTAAGCTTTTTACTGCATGGCTTTCCAGTTTTCCCTCGCAATATTTAATTTCAAATCGCCACTACAAAAGAATTGTTGCCTATTTGACATTTATTTCTCGCCCAGTTATGTTTATTTTTTAATGTAAGGGGAATATCAAAAAACATCACTACCTTAAAGGGACCCCTTTTGACAACCTTCTGTTCTAATAATTAAAAGCACTGAGTCACGTGCTATCATCAGTCTTTACTCTAGACTTTAGTGATTCCAGACTATTAACTGGTAACTGGCGGCTTTTCTTCCTTCCTTCTCATCACTGAGTCCTAAGCTTAGATCACTCATGGCATCAACATTTAACAAGTTCTGTCCGTGGTGTTACGTCTTATGCCAGCCAGTGCTGGACATTCACAGACTATGTACGCTTTCGTCTTAGCTTCTCCCAGCCACAGTCTACAACAATCATCTTCTTTGATCCTTATCCTAGCCAGATAAATACCTCAAATGCAGTTATTATATTTAAAGTACAATTATTATATTATATCTGAGCACTTTACAGGCCTTTCTTCCAGGGGCTTTTTGAATTATTACATTTAGTTTTCGCGGTAATTGAACTTTTTTTGTTACTTAATCCGTGAAATGTCCGCATTTGGCCCCTATGTGATTCAATGACAAATGGTATCATTGATTGAGGGATAATAAACGCAAATAAATTCTTCAGATATTAAAGAGCATAAACTTAAAAAAAAAAAAAAGCTTGATCGTATAGATTCCGTTATAAATGAAGATACAAACCTTGAAGTCGTATCCACAACGTTTTATCATAAATTTTTGTTTTGCTTAAAATTAGGTCCTAGAATGCCAGCAAATCACTTGGGAATTTTGTCAGATAACGTTACATCTGTACTGATGCATTAAATGTGTATCCCGATTTTAAAGGAATAGTTTTTTTATTCACAGATATAGTTGTTTTTTATTACTATCGTAAGTATTATTTAATTACTAAAATTATACATTTCCAATGAAATTTTAATTGCTGAAATATGGTGGCGAGTTCAAAAGAATGATTTACGTTTTATTTCAAAATTTTCTAACCTGCTTATAAAGAATTGACTCAGGCATTTTTTAATAAATAATAAAAATAGTAAACTTTTATAAAACAAAAAATCTCATCAAAAACACGTGTAGACAAAACAAAAGATCTGAAAGTAAAGCCAAACTTTACTAATAAACCAGGCAAAAACTTTCAAGTTGATACTTGGTAAAAAAAACTATCAGCAGATCTCCTTAAGTAAATAATAATAACCATCTCTCAAATTAATTTTTGAACTCTATTATGAATTCCTTTTCTGTAGCACCATAAAATCAATAAAATGAATCGTTTATAAAAGAATCGACCTCCAAAAGATAAGAAAAAATCCCTGAATATTAATTTTTATTTTTATCTATAAGCAGCACTTTAAGCAGTTTAAGATTTTTATTAAAACGTTAAAACAATTTTAAGGTCGTAACAACCATTTTTTTATGTCAAAACAGTTGTCAAGTTTATAAGTATTCGAGTTTACGTTTTTATTTAAGACCACGACTTCACATGTAAAATTGTCAAGAAGAAAACAAACATTAATACAAATAATTAATTATAGCGACACTATTTTTTCTTAGGCTAGAAAAAAAAACAGTCTGGGTCAGTTCTGAAGAAGCATAAAATATTTGACAGCATTTATGTCAATGACAACAAAAATACAATAAAATGTTACAAAGAAAAAAATTACAAACAACGAAACTGTAACTGTTAAGTGTTGTAACTGTCATAATGCAACTAAACTGCTCCAAATGTTTTACTTCACAATAAAAAGCATAAATAAAAAGAATTATGACTAATAATTACATTTTTTTTTGGCTGACACTTTAAAAGCTAAAAAAAAAAATAAATTAAAAAAGTTTTAAACATTTCGTCGCTCAAGAACAAATGGATTAACAACATTAACACGATGTTACATAAAACAACAACAGTAAATACAGGCTGAATTTAAAATTAAGTTGCACCGTTTCCTATTCAATAAAAGCATTAAACAATAAAACTAAGAAATTATTTTTAAATTGTTCTTTTGGAATTTATTTAAGACACATACGACGGCATAATTCGTCACAAGTTAACACCTCTTAACTCACAAAAACATCGAATCGGGTTATTATTTATTTTAATTTTTTTACATCATCCCACAATAAATATCACCCGCAATCGAGTTATTAAAATCATTGATATTGACTATTAAAGGTGAAAGCACGTTTAGATTGCCATTTCGCTACCGCTCACTTAGCTCTTCAAGAAACTTTTCACTTACATTTTAAATAAACTAAAGATTTTTTTCCAAACAATAAAGTAAAGACAAAAATCAAAGTTTAAGCAAAAACAACAATAATCAACATTGATTTTATTTTTCTTTATCCTTTAATTTTTGTCTCTGCTTTATTGTTTGGACAAAAATCTTTAGTTTATTTAAAATGTAAGAATGTAAGTAAGAAGTTTCCTGAACGGACATAGACAACTCCTAAAATTGGTAAGTACCAGCAGCATCCTGATATTGGTAAACTTTGCACCAGAACTCGTACTTTATTATCAAAGCACTGAGTTTAATTTGTGAAAGGATTTTTTTAGGGATTCTAAATCTTTTAAAAACTTTTTCGAACTGCCGATCAAGCATTTCTTTAAGCAACAACTTTCTTGTAAAATCAATGTTACATTTAAAACAGTTTTTTGTTCAATAAAAAGTGTGAAATTCTGTGCCAATATGAATGTTATCCTTATTTAAAAATGCATTTCCTTTTTTAATTTTTTATATTATTTAATCGCTGTTTCCTATATTAAACATATAAAAAACAGCTCCAATGTTTTTTTTCTTAATTGCAATGTTATCATAAATAAAATCACGAAAAATAGCCAATAATTCGCCAAGTATTTTAAATATCGCCAACTATCTCGCCTCTCGGCATTCTAAATTTTTTATCGCCAAAAAGAATTTTTTTTACTCCACGTTTGCAAGAAATTGCCGTAACTGACAACACTGCTTGCAGCTTAAGCGCAAACGAAGCAACATTGTGACAAATTTAAGCACCTATGTATTTTTGTTAAATGTTATCTGATTTCAAAAATTTTAATTGCTTTGAAAATATGAAGAAATAATGTCCTTTGTTGTAAATTTGGAGTTGGAAAGAGGAAAACAATTCTAAATTTTAAAATTGACATAAAAATATAGTTAAAGTAACCACAATCTAAAAGCAACAAATTATTATTGCATTATATAGTTGTAGTTAATAATAATTTTGTTGTTATTTTTATTGTTTATCATAAGAATATTTTTAAATGCATCTATGATTACATTTTAAGTGTGAATATATAGCAGTGTTTTTTTAAGCCTAGAACTTACGAAAGTTATTAATTTACTCAGCTTATGAGACGTGAATTTGTGCTGTATATGGAGCCAAACCTGTACGCAATGCGGTTTACACGGTTTACATCTTGGACCATATTTTTAAAAAAATATAGCTGTTGTTGATCCGAAAATGATGTGGTTCTAATAGGATAACGCTATGTGCCATACAAGGCTAGCAAGCTTCGACTTATTTAAAATCGAAATTATGTTGATAATTAAATTTCAAGAAACGGATCTGTCAATTGACCTCCAAGGTTGTGCTATTTAATATCTCTTGATTATTTCCTAGGAAGCCAAGCGAAGGCTGATAAAGCAGGAACAATTAATGTCTTGTGGGTCAATATTGCAATATGCCCGAAAAAACAACTTCAAATGTTAACGCCATGTTCAGATCTTTAAAATTTATACACCCTTAACCACAAAAAGTAGAAAAGGGGTATAACAAAGTTTTTCATTCCATTTATAATTTCTACAATATCAATTTCCGACTTCGTAAAGTATATATTTTCTGACTTCTTATGCATAGTACAGTCGATTGAATGATGTCCGTCTGTTCGTCCGTGTTAGTGTTGAAATCGAGTTTGCCGAGGCACTAGATCAGCTAGAAAAAATTTAAATACGGCAATCGATCAGACATAGTGTCGAAAGAGTGCTATTGAAAATAAGCAAGATCGGTCCCCGTCCTTCGACGCAGCGAGCAAAACACCACGCCTACCTCTAATTTTTCTAAAACATTTGGAACAATGAAGCAACTCCAATAAAAAAATATATGGGGCGGTAAAAAATTAAAAAAAAGAAATAAAAAAACGTAAAGCAAAAAATGTTTAAAACATCATTTAAAGAGATCTTTAGGGAAATACTAAATTTTTCAAAAAATTCTTAACCTATTAAGAGCCGATGGCATTTTTATGCAATTCTTCTTAATTCTCTGTCACCTCTATGTCTGTTTTTTCTATTAGAGTTACTTCACTTAACGAGATTTAGATAAATGGTAAAAGGTATATAAGATTTGGTAAGCCGAATATAGCGTTGCTACTTGTTTTTATTAAAATTTAATTTTCTGGATTATTTTTACAATTTAAAGTCCTTGGGGCTCAAAAATACTCTCTTTATAATCATAATATGTTAAGTTACTATTAAACTTATTTAACTTAACTTTTTTATTTATTCTGATATTTGGTATCTATAGCTTTAGGGACTTTAATACGATTTGTCATGGACGCAATGGATTTGCATTTTAACTTAAATAAAATTTAAATATCTCAAAGTAAGGAACTGTGTAAACCGCAGAGAGTTTAATAATAATTAAATTGAATTTAAGAACTTCAGTAAAAAACGTTTAAAGTGTCATTGTTTAATTCAAATACATATAACAATTTTTGTTGGCAACACTATAAGAAACAGTTGTTATAAATGTAATATTTTTCAAAAAGATTTACCCACTTAAAATCCAAAATTGGTAACAAACTCTTATTAATTTTGCAAAGACATTTAAACAGACAGACACAAATAAAATGCTCATAAATACAAGATGTCAGCTGTTGTTTCCTTTTCAACTACCGTTTTCTAAAGTTGTTTTTATGGTCGTTCCTTGTCTTATACTGCTGCTGTAGCAATTTTGTTCAATTTACTCTACACATTTTGTTGCAATGTTGACAGCGATAATAACAACAATATCGCTTTTATATTTTGCAAACACAATATCTCAAAAGTGTTTTGTTTTTTATTATCACCAAATTGCGAAAACTGCAGTTTATTTAATGTTTGATTTTTTACTTGAATCTAGATGAAAACATAAAACAATCTGTTGGTGCAGATTGATTATCTTTCAGCTTCTAAAACTTCAACTGAAACCAGAAAATAAAAACCATCAAACAGTGTTTTATATTTGCAGCTTTTGCTAAAGTTTCATAAAAGTTTGGGCCGAACGTACAGTTTGTTTAATAGCTACTTGTTGCACGGGCAACTAACAATTGCTGTCTCTTATTTAAGCATTGACTTAGTTGTTGACAAATAAATAAAGGAAATAATATTAGCCGTAGGGCACTATGGGGCAAAGTGGTTAAACAATTCTTCTGTTTCTTCTATTTTCCAAACTTTTAAATTTTTTATTCTACAGAAAACTAAATTTTGAATTTTTCTCATGTGCCTGGGGATTTGAAAAAAATTCTCTAATTTTCTGCGAAATTCTAAGTCACAGCTGGGCAAACACAACTGGATAATGTGAACCGGCCAGCATGTAAACGCAAAGAGCGCAAAGAGCAGTTAAGGTTCAGTCGCATCGCCTTATTCTCCTTTTATTCACTAACTAGTGTTTTAGAACTTACACATTGCTAGTAATTCACTTTTATTCTGTCTTTACAATTTACCACATATAATAAGGAACTTGAGACCAATTAAAAATTATAAGTCATTATTTTTAATGTATTTTTTGTGAGCTCTGATAATAATGGACGCGTATTTTTAACAACGTTTTTGGGAAAATTTTTCCATAGTGCAATAGACAACAACCCATTATTATTATTGAGCTTAAAAGTAAAGGAGAGAAGAGATTTATTTCCATGGCTTTATTTAGTCATTTTGGTGAAAACAATTGTTTGTTTTGTTATAAAAATTTAACATACAAATAAAATCTATTTATTATTACTTTGTTTTGTGCATAAACATAAATAACGAGCTGACTACACCTACATTTTGGACGAAAAATACAAAAATGAAATAATAAGCAGTTAACATGCAATAATTGTTTATTGAAATAAAATATTTTAAAGATTTTGTAAATAGATGAAGTTTATAATAATAAAAGGTGTTGCGGTAGAACCAAGTTTCCCAGTGTAATAACGCTTTAACGATCAATAAATAAAAATTACCGATTTGTAAAAGTTAAAATCTTGAACATTATTAATTCACTTTTTTCGAGCTACAATCAGAAGAATATTGCACTTTATATTGCTAAAACAGAAAAAAAATTTTTTCTTAAATTCTAAGCGTTAGTTTAAAACTGTACAAAAGATTGGCTACATACATCAAACTACAACCATTAGGGCCCCCCTAAATTTATTAATTTAAAAAATAATACTTAAGGGCCATATACGTTAAATTACACCAGTTATAGGGACACCCTTTAACTTCTAATTGGTTACTTGTTATAGCAGACTTAACAATAAAGGTTCTGATAAATTTCAATAAACTGTCTACAACTGTTTAACAGTTTGGTCATATACATCAAATAACAGCAACTATTGTAACACCCTATAATTTATAATTTTAAATATATAGTGGACGTTCTGTTTAATTTTCAGGTGTTTGTATATAACGGTTTAAACGATAGGGCCATATAGGTCAATTAACTTTAAGTATGGGAACACCCTTTAATTTCTAAATTCAAACTTTATACTTATTGTTATAACACACTAAGCAATAAAGGTTCTACTATCAACTATCTGGCTATAACAGTTCAAAAGTTTGGCCACATACACCAAATTACATTAACTATTGGGAAACCCTTTAATACTTATTATTATAACGGTCATATTAATCGACATCCTGTCCAATTTTCAAGCGTTTGTTTATAAGTTTGTCAAAAGTTAGGAGCCTAGAGGTCAATTTACGTCACCTATGGTGTCCACCCTTTAATTTTTAGGTTCATTTTATATTCCTTTTTGTTTTTGGTAGTTAAAGTAATACGCGTTTTTTTAATTTTAACGAAATGCGCTTAAGGGTTCATAATGCACTTGAAAACATGTATGTTGTATGGGGACTCCCTTTCATTTTTATGATAATGAACTGCTTTATAAAACGGAACCAATCTGTAAACATAATTTATCAAACTACAAAAAGTTTTCAAATCGGTTTAGAAAAAAACTGAAATTTGCAGGCGCAAACATAAAAAAGTAACATTTAGTCGAATTGATAACCCTCCCTTTTTTAAAGTCGGTTAAAAAAACAGAATGAAGGAAAGATAGATAATACGAGTAAGAAAATAATGAGATTTAAGATGCAAAGTTACAGATGTAAATATTAACGAAGAAAGATTTAAGTTAATTCGACAAGTTTGAGTTTGTAGTGTTTCGTACCAAGTAAGTGTCACCCTTTAATTTAAAATTTTATTTTTCAAACTCATTACAGCAGGCATAGTAAATCATATTTTACGTAAATTTAAAATATGGGGCAGTGAAAATGACGTTACTATTGGAACACCTTTTAATTTAATTTCTTTTTATACTTGTTTTTATAGCGAGTTAGCAGTACATACGGTGAGTAAATTTATAGCATCCGATTTTTTAAAAAATAAGGCCATAGATGCAAAGTAACGTTACTATCGGAATACCCTTTATTTTGTTTACTTATTTTTACAGCAGACATAGCAGTACTTTCTCTGTTCAAATTTTACAACGATTTATCAGGCCCAACTCGTCAAATTTACGGCCCTTTGGAAACACTCTTTAATATATAAATTTACTGTTTATTCTTAATGTTTTGAAATGAGGCTTTGCTGCTAGAGTGTCTTAACTCAAAATGATAAAATACCTAAGAAAAATGCTTTAAAAGCTTTCGTTAATCTATGGGAGAGGTAAATTACTCAAAAAACATTTCTGAATTTAAAATTTTGGTTTATAAAACTGTTGCAAAAACAACCTCGATTTTTTTTTTAGTTTTTACAAATAAATTATTTTATGTTTCCGCTAAACAGAAATTTCACAATGACAATTATAGATTTAATTATAGAATATTAAAATAAAATTTTAATAACTCTTTATGCAATTAATCAATTAAATATTGAATTCTTATCTTTTTCCATGCACTCCCATTTTATTGCACGAAATTGCATACAATTTTATGATTTGATTTTTAATTATAATTATTTATGGTTTGTGTGAGTTATGACCACAAAATTGCATGCGATCAGCCAACCAAACAGCCACCATTCACTTTGTTTGATTTCAATAATTATTTTGCATAAAAACCACAAACACTTTGGTTATTTTAACATGTTATTAATGCATGGCTTTTTTTAAATCAAATTCAAAGTTTTTTAAATATTTGTGCGATTATTTTGTGGGTATTATTTATGTAGTTTTCTAGCCGATCGTGTCATGCTACAAAATGTTATGGAAATTCAATCTAAATTTGGTTTGCAATTCAAATTATATTTTTACATTTGCAAAACATAAAAAATTCATGAGTTTGAACAAAAATAATAAAAAGGGGTCAGAAATTATTGATAATGACACAATATCCAAATATGCTTAATATGGCATTTACATGCATTATTGTGTTCATTTGGCACTCCCTGTAGACTAATTTAATTTTAAACAAAACTTTTATATATTTGCAAAAATAGACAATTTTTTTTGGGTAGATCAATAAATGTTGATTTAAATAGATGTTAGATAAAATATTTATTTTATTGTTATTTTTCACGAATATATTTCGGTGCTTTTTTAATGGTACAAAGTAAACATTTGACAATTTATAAATTGTCAGGGGTTCCGGACAAGAAAATTTTATTAAATGGCTGTTGAGTGCAACAATAATTTAATATAAAAAATAAAAATAAATAAGCTTGATAGACGCTTATATAAAGCTGCTGAATTTTGTGTTACACAAGGTAAGGTCCTCTTTGACAAATTTTAAAATGTGAATGGATTATAAATGTTACAGAGTTTATTGGATCGGTTGCCAAAAAAAGCCGACCGACAAAATTCAACAAAATAAGAGATGACCAGATAAGAACAACGGCAATATAAATTTTCGTTAAATAACTGTGATGTATCAAATTGATTCTGGCTTTATTTTAAAGCTGTATTTATGCCGTTATGTGTAAGCGGCAGGGTTTTAAACACTTGTTACCATTTTAGTGATAGCATAAATATATGGTCGCTTAAAAACTTTGGATAAAAATTCTTAAATCTCGACGAGGTAACCATAGCAAGCAATATAATATGTTTGAATTATTTGGTTGCAGTCCAATCAAATCAGGGTTATAAATATCAAATATATTGTAGTTAATAAAACCATGTTGTCGTTTAACAAAATAACATTGTTAAATATAACCATTTTATGTTTAAAGTTAAACCATAATATAATATTTTTGATAAAAAATTATTCAAAAATGTTTTTGCAAAATTTAGTTTCTATTTATTTAAATATTTTAGTATTTATATTTTAAGCCATTCGTTTTAAGATGCGCCGACAAAAAGTATTAATGCGATGCGAACACAGACAGACGTACAGAAAGTCATAAATTCCAAAAAAAAAAAATATTTTGTATTCCATATCGATTACTATCTACACCAACATAAAAATGTTCCCATTTCTGTTTTATTATACGTTTAGATTATTTTTTATTAATAATTTGTTATCGGTATAAACAATAAGTTTAGGATAGTCACACAATATCCTTTGTGGTTTAAATTGTATCAAAAGAACTTTAGAAAAACCAGCTTTAGTTGCTGATAAAGTATTGTTAAAAAACCATATTTTACTCACCGCAATCATATATTGTTACAGCGAACATAAAATGTATCTTGTGACAATACCTCAACCATGTTGTTGAAAATCTAAAATTTAGTATCGGGAGCTCTTTGTACGTCCCAAAAATAGACTTTTTAGATAATTTTACTGTCTTTGCCTTCTTTAGGATGGATTTCACTTCTAATTAAGACAAAGTGACGAAAACTAATTTATTTCACATGCTATCGACAAACTACTTAGACAATACAACAGTAAAATCATGAAGAAAGAAAACAAATATACAATCCATACAACAAGATGACATATTTTCACTTACACAGGACAAGAAATATATAGATTAACTAACCTTTTTCAGAAAGAAGGTTTACAGACAGCACTAAAAACGAGCAACAATCTATGAAACAATCTTCAAGACATCAATAGAAAGAAAAAATGGATAAATTTAATACCAGCGGAAAATACAGGCTTACTTGCACCTGCAACCATTCATACATCGAACAAACTGGACGAATATTAAAAACAAGGTTCACAGAACACACCCGATCATATAAACGAAAAAAGAAAACTCTAACTTCGCAATACAGCTTAATACACATGAACATGAGCCAGGAGGAATAGATATGTGTCTGACATCTTAGTAAAAAGGTCGAAGACTAGACATTGGAGACACTAGAAACTATGGAAATATCCAAAACACGAACTTTTAACAAATTTTACACCATTAAGATTATTAAAACATTCTTATAAACGAAAACACCCACAGATGGTTACACTTATCTATCAAATAACAAAGATGGAAATATTATACTTATATACCCTAAAAAAACATGGCACTATTCTAACGTACAAAATTACCTGAACCCACCACTATCTATACAACAAATACCTATCACTATCTCTACAGTACCAATTGCGGCTTGAAAATGATGTTCTCACATTTAAAGCGCTCGCCAAAAATACCAAATAAACAGCCAGTGGCGACGATCTTCACCGAAAGTTATGACAACAGTTTATTTTATTTAGCAGTTTTTCGTCTCAAGTTTACATGTGTTTATAAGAACTTGATTTTTTATAATTTTGCATATTTAGCAATTTTCGTTTTGAATAAAATATTGGTTCAAAAAATTTGAATGACGAATTTTTCTAGAAAATTCTAATCCTATTAGAAATTGGGATGAATTTCAAAATAAAATAAAAATACTTTAACTAACATTAAACACGATTTTTAATGTGTGTGAAAATAATGTTGATTTAAAAACGTTTATAAAAAATATAGCATGCGATATATTTTCTTCAATAAATACAATATAAATTTATCGCATGCCTTAATTAAAAAAAACTATTAAACTCCATAAATTTATATTTGCACACATGATTTTTAATTATTAAAACTTTTTCCGTTTGCGTCAGTGCTCCAAAAGATTACAAGCCACTTTCTATCTCCACTACGAAACTTAGTAACGACACAAAGATGATGTTGAAATTTCTTATAATAACGACAAATTGTTAATAGTAATGCTTGAACTAAGCCTCACTTCACTTAAAGATCTTTTCGATAAGATAAAATTTTTTATTTAAAATCCCATAACTTAACAACCTCTACCAGCTCGTTGTACACAGCAAAACAGCAAAAAATACTATTATTTAATAAACATTTAGAAACAATTAAATTTAAAAAGTTTTTGCTTTGTAAACAAAAACTGCAAAATTGTAAAAAGATATTTGATACCAAAATGCAATTAATCCATCAAAGAATTTTTCTTTTCAATAAACAAAGCATAAAACCGCCGACGTGAAAATTAATTTGAAAATTATATAAAAAAATCTAAAAACATTCATATTGTTGTTGTTATATGCTTTAAAACAATTTGTAAAACATTTCAGTTTAAAAGCTTTTTCGCACTATTTTTCTTTATTTTAGATTTTGTGTTTAACAAATTTCTTTAGACGTTTAATTTTTGATTTATTTGAGATGTTTTGGCGGTTGTTCAAACAAATAAAAAAATGCCATTCACTTATTGGCAGAAAAAAAACACAACAAACAAACAACAACAACAAATATTTGAATTACAACACCGCATGTGCATTAAATGCGTGTGGGCGCCCCTTGGTGGCCAGTGTTGCCCATTTGTCGCCGCTCTACATATGTCTTTTTTGTCACTTATATATTTTTTAATATAATGCACTGAGAGAAAAATTTATCAAAACTAAGACTGGCAAAAATTAAACCCTGCCAGTTTGGGATCACAGAGTATAACATGATCGAATTGCGCTTCTTAATTCTTTACCAACCATTGATTTCTACAGTTTATTTTTTATAGACTCAACTCAAATCAATAAAATTTATTTGTTAAATTTATTCAAGTGCATTTTATTGCGCACAACTTGCAATAATCTCTTAATGTGTGAAGTCGTTACGGCATGAATGGATCAGAGTAATTTTTAAAATGATCTAGCTGACACAGTCTCTAAAAAAACAGACAACAACTTTTAAGATTAAAATGACAACTTCAAGCGACAGTTAGATCAAAACCTAAACCCAAATTTAACACAAATCTGCCAACTGTTTTGATGCAAAAAGAATTTGGTCAACGGAGTAAATTAAGTTTAATTGAAAAGAAAAATCTAAACATTGACGTGCAAATAATTTATAATTTTTTTTAACTGCATTTGCGAAAACCAACACTTAACAAAAAGGCGTCTGAAATATGTGCCAATCAGCAAATTTTATTAAAAGAAAAAAATAAGAAGTCCATTGCATTTTGTTTTTCTTGATGTGTCATGATAAATTAACGTTTTTTTTAAATATTTAAAATATTTTTTGCTCGATTTTGAAAATCAGTGTGGGCTGAAGTTGCAGTAAAACAAGAGAAGCATCATATTTCAATATTCGTGAATTTAAATATGAATGGGTAGTGAAATTGTTTAAGTGCTGACATTAAAAGCCTTTAGGATGTTTAAATATTTATTGACACTATCAGGGACGTGTTTACACTTGTTTTACTATTTACAGACAATTTTAAGTAACAAAACCACAAAAAAGCAAGCGAATATTTTTTGATGAAAAATAAAAAAAAAAAAAAATATTTGTAATCAGAACAAAAGTGTAGTTAAACAATCAACCCAAAAAAAAATCATGATACTTCTTTGAACGCGCGAATGCAGTCAAACTGTGTATTTGCGTACCTATGCTTACAGAATTGATCGATTGGATCGGATAGGTGAAGCCTCTTTTGAGATTTTTGATATGTTATATCTAAAATTAATCTTTCAATTACAAATATGATAAACAAGGCTATAGTATAAATATCTTTTAATATAATGCACTGAGAGAAAATAGTTTTGATGTATTGTAATATCATGTTTAGAACTTAATTGATTAAATGAACATATTTTTTGGAGGGGCAAGGCAGCAAATAAAGCGGTCATATTAATACATTTTACTATAAATCGAAACGCTTTAACCGATTTAAGTTAATATATGGCACCAATGCAATTCAGTTTTTTTCTGCTCAACATTTTTTAAAAATGTTTTCATGCAAAATTAAGAAAGTTTAGCTTTTTAAAAATTTATCAAAAACTAAGACTGACAAAAGTTAACCCCAGTCAAGTTGAAGTCACGTAGTAAAACATGATCGAATTGCGCTTCTTAATTCTTTACTAATTAATAAATTTTATAAATTCTACTCAACTCAATTTGGTAACACTTATTTGTAAAATTTTTCCAAGTGCATTTTATTGCGCGCAACTTGCAATAATCTCTTAATGTGTGAAGTCGTCACCCAAGATACGACCCACGCAACGCCTGCACTTGGTCCTAAGTTCCACTTTCATAACAGACGAGCCTTGCTTAATAGATGCCACAGGGGGACTTGATTTATTTTTTACCATGGGTTGAAGTTAATTTAACAAGTCGTACAAGGAAGCTGCTCAAACATCCGAGATGACAGTTCCTGAGATACTTGCAGAATTGTGAATAGAATTTCGACTCATCCACTTTTAAAAGGTATTGGAAAGGAGATGCAAGGAACACAATTCTTAATTCTTAATGGGTTGAATCTGGTGGACTACACAGAATTCCACAAGACCGACAATAAAGTCTTGAAAGATCAAAGAGGTTATTTTTTAAAAATATTAACATTGAGCTGATTTTTCCAAGCGGAAAGGGCGGTAAATGTTTTAAGGGTTGATACTATAGTAAACAAAGACAAAGCACAATTCTAAGCAGCTAATTTTCAGAAAAAGTTAATTCTTATAAACTACATAAGGTTGCCAGATCGTTGGCCCTAGCTAATACTTCGCTTTTGGAATAATTTTTGCTGCAAAAAAAATATGATGTGAAAAAATTAAAGATAAACTTACAAAATAAATATCAAAGCAATACCAGTCTGCTTCCTCTTTAGAAGGGAAAATTGCCTTCTCGCTTGAGATCAAGGATCTCACCTTGACATTCTACTTAAGGTCATCTTACGTGTCAAAAAAATTCTCTTCCTTCCGCTTGCTCGAAAAAATTTTTAAATAAATTTTATTTTAAGAAACATTTGTTTAAAGTTAAATTTAGGTTTAATTAATGTTTTCATTGCTTTTATAAATATTTTTGTAAAATTTGTAATTTCGGTTTGTGATTTTATTACCACTGAAATACATCCGAAATTTTTTATTAAGGTTTACTAACTCTTTGAGTTCATATTTCAGTAAAAAAAATTGGTTTGAGTTTATAAAATCAGTAACTGAATAGGATCTTAATTAGTTTTTGTGTGAGAAAAAACAAACGTTAAACTTTGCAACACTTAGACGATGGCAGCAAATGAATTATTTTATTAAAAGTTACTTAAGCTAAAAGGCTGAGCAGCAACAAGTCTGAACACATGCAAAGAGGTTTCTAACAGGAAAGAGCTACATACATATGTATTATTAAATGGTAAAAAATAATGTTTATAATTACTACTATTGAAGGTTCGAGTAGACTGGTAATAGCCTATGGGGTAAAAAAGGATCCAAAAACTGTGCTCTATACCATTTTACAGTAGGCATGTAATAGCGCGGTAAATGGATTTTGCTTTTGTTGCTTGCTAAGAAATCTTTTACTTTCACCAATTCTGAAGTCTATGGAATGATCAAATTTGGTTGAAATCAAGGCGGTAGCGAATGCAAAATAGCTGATTCGCTGAATAAGTAAATTTTTATAAATCATATCAGGATGCCAGTTTGTCAAGCTGAAGTTTACCACCAGCTGAAGCTCACCATTTTGGAGTGATTTACAAGAGGATGCAACTTTACTGACTGGAATTGCTTTTATCAGTTGCTAAGGAAATTAAA
Organism: Cistogaster globosa; assembly: GCA_937654795.1. Taxonomy (NCBI): domain Eukaryota; kingdom Metazoa; phylum Arthropoda; class Insecta; order Diptera; family Tachinidae; genus Cistogaster; species Cistogaster globosa. The sequence goes on from OW569404.1 coordinate 91,581,946, forward strand.
TACTTTCGGGGAGGTTTAGAAGGCCTGTCTTGCAATGTAAATTTGGATCTTACATAAATCTATAATGTTACTCGCTAAGAGCCCCACATAACGCCAGTCAGTAAGAACTTGTTATCCCTGGCAATTCCTACTTCTGTAGTCCAAACAAATTTAGTAAAAAATCAGACAGATGGCGATTTTAAAAGAAATATCACAACAAACTCATTGTTTAAAGAGTTAATATAGCAGTGTCAACAATTTATATGTTGAGAGAGAAATTCCGGGAGAAAATATACTGTAAAATTTCAAAACTAAAATCTTCTTTTATTTATATTTATTTTAAGTAAATTGAATTAAATTAACCTTTAATTAAATGTTTACTTAACGCTACAGATGAACTTTCCATATATTTTTAATTAATTAAAACAATAACATTTACATAATTTTATTGATTTTTAATTAGATGATTATTGACTTTCGCATAAATAATGACTTGTGACTGTCAAAAAAAAAGAAAAAAACTTAGTTCATAAATAAAAAAAAATACTACAATTATTGTGCATACTCGCTCTTCATCATTGCGCCGGAACATCATAAACCTTTAATTAAATAATGAAACATGCCATTTGTTAATATTTATGTATGTGGAAATATTTTTCGATTTGTTATTATAATAATATATCAGATTTAAACAATAAATCAAAACTCAAGAGTAGTCATGCCGCTTAAGGAATATTGATCTTTGTTTAACAAATATGTTTCGGTATTTTTATTTTAGCCGCCAGTCAGCCGTACAGTCAGCCGCACAGTCAGCCGTTCAGTCAGTTTATAGAGATTTTTTCTGTTTTCGATTGGTTTTTTGTAATTGTAACTACAAGTTTGGTTTTTTTAACGTCTTAAATAACGAAGCTTTTACAACTTTAAATCTACAAAAAAAAACTTCCAAAATTACGGGGGTTGAATTTATTTAGTAACTTATAGATTTTTTGGGAGTTGAAGCCTGACAGTCAACACCTGATATTACAATAATGACGATGTCAATTATCTAGTTTCTGAATCAGGCTGCTTGCTTTTTCTTTAATATTCAATGATTTGCAAGTAGAAAAAAAATACCTTGAAAAGTTTAATTTTTTGCAAAAATTATTCCATTTATAATTTTTCCTTTAAGACTTTAACTTGGATTTCTGAATACCCTACACACAGAGAACGATAAACAAAACCTTAAATATAGGGTTGGTGCTGAAGCATATGTGTTTTGTTAGCATGACTGGTTTATGATCTGATTTAAATCGCAGCCTGTGCCAATATTCTCTTTTTATTCTCGTATAAAGTTACGAACAAAATATGAGGGCTAGTTAAATATTTTGTATTAAAACAAAGCAAGTTTTTGACTTCATTAGAAATATTTTTGGACGTCTGGCCCATTATCTTCCATTAATTCGAACGCAACAGGTTTCTCCATTTTAAATGAAAATTAGAACCCTCCTAATAAAAGCTTGTTTTTGCAAACACTGTTGCTGATGTTGGTTTCTTAATATAGAAACTTTTCGATCTTCTTTTCGGAATGACCTTTAATTTTGAATTTTATTTTTTATACGAAATATTATAGCGCCCACGCACTTTGTGTTAATTTAAAAAGTCTGCCTGCTACGCTACCGAAGACAAGCTAATACGCATGAATGTTACATCTTTTATGGAACACCCTTTGATTTTTATTTTAATGTTTTTTATACTTGTCGCAGCAACGAATATAGTTTTACAAACACTGTGTGAATTTCACGTGTCTGGCTATAACGGGTTAAAAGACAAGACCATATAGTGGAAATCACATTTATTTGTTGACACTCTTTAATTTTTTTTTAATTGTATTATTTGTTACACTAAACTTTAAAAGTCAAGGCCTGTAACAGACAATTAGATAAGTTTTGCAAAATTAATATGGCTACGCTTTCACCCTTTTGGGGAAGGAACCAAAAAAAAAGGACTAAAATTTACTGATAAATTTGTACTAAAACCATGTTGAGAAAATTTTATCGCATGCTATATTTAGAAAAGATTATTTATTTTGACGTATTTAAATGTGGATTATGACAAGATAATGTTACGTTTTATCTAACTGAAGACGCATATTTTAACTTTTTCGAGTTCTGAAGAAAAAATCTTCAAATATTTTTGTTGTCTTTTTCACGTTATCTAGATTTTTCTCTTTTTTTGTTAAAAGTAGTGTGAAAAAGAGTAACTGTTCATGACTTTTTAGTCACTTGACTATCTATTTTGTATCTTTGGCATGAACTTATTTAAAATTGCTGTTGTTGAAGGTGCTTTCATTGTTGCGCCTGTACACACAGAAAAAAAAACAAGTAAAAGTGTAGGTGTCATTCAACATGTAATTTACTTGAATTTTAGCTCAATTTTTTTTAAATTCAAGCACTCAGGTATGTAAATAATCACATACTTAACTTCATATTTATTCATACAGATACATTTTTGACTAATGACAAGTGTCATAAAGACTCAACCCACCCATTTACTGTTGCTGCAAATTTATGGTGTCTGCCTGCATCTTTCACAAGTTTTTGTGTGTAAAGCAGTTTAAGTATTTTCAATATTCAAAATTGTCACCCAATAAAAAATTTTTAGAAATGCTTTTTTTATGACAGACAATGCGGGTAATTAATTGATTTTATAGTATCATGCTACTAACAAAAAGCACAAGAGTTGCTTTTTTTATTAATTGAATACATTTGTTTAAGTCACGTGAAGTTAATAAATTGATTTTACACCTTAAGTATGCGCGATTAGTGGGGGTGGTCGTTACGTAAGAATTAAAAGAAATATTTTTTTAAAATTAAGTTTTTAAATAGGAAATCTTAATTTAACATCAATTTTTCAATAACGCAAATAAAGTTAGCGTTTTGTATACGTGATGGTCGAAAAGAAGACTTGCGCTGCGCGGGCTAAGTGATGAGAAAGCAGATAAATAATTACTTTTTGACAGCCTGTAATATCCAAAATTAAACGCAATGATTGTGCAAAACTCAGTGAGCAATAGAGATTGTTCTCTATAGAAACCCAAAAAGACGTTAAAGTCAATCTTAGCAAGGTAAAACATTCGTATATTATTATATTTTTTTTTCTGATCAAGAACATTTGTCATAAACTGTGTTGGAGGTTCAAGTGCCAAGCTGATTTGTTTGGATTCCAACTCAAGTCGTTTTGTCAGCAAAAATTTTTTTTGCATATAAATTTAAAATATAATTTATTAAGATGTAGCTCATTCATCACATCAACTTCCCATAATTATATAATTATTTATTTAAAACGCAAAAAATCAATTTGAAACAAACAAGCAAAACGCCCCCAAATACAAGAATGATAATAAATAAAATGATAGAAAAAAAACCCATAACGAATTCTTTTATTTAACGCTTGTTAAGATTTTATAATTTTCAGAAAAAATAGAAATATTTTTATATTTAAAAACATTTTTTCATAATTTGTTAAAATACATAATAAAAATACCAAAAACATGCATAAAAAAGATCGATTAGTCAGAGTGATGTATTTAAACAAAGCTAATTGACAACACTTAAAATTGTTTTAATATTACGAGATAAGAGAAAATGTATTTCGTGGCTGGTACTTTAGTTAAGTTGCAACCGAGTTATCTGAAGGTGTAAGATTTATAACATTTTTTTTTAAGAGAAGTAGCACTTCACGCATTAAAACCTATTTTAGTTATTTTTCGTAACCGTGCTACATTCTTTAGGAAAGGGATAGATGAGCGATAAGACAGGTGGTGAAAGGAGAGAGAGAGTTATTTATTTTACTTCGCCGGCGAATCTGCTATGAGAAAGTACCGACGAAGGAGACTGCACGTTTTTTATTCATTCTGAATATGTATTTATACCATTAAACAGGAAGAAACATTTTTTTGTATTTTGCCGCAGGGGTTGAACCCTAAAACAACCAGGTTTATTTTTTTCTTTGAGCTTTTGGTTGCCATTAAGACGGTCTCTCCTCCCCTGTGTATAGGTTGTTCACATCCCTTGATTGTGGAGCAAATTTCTAAATCAACAAAACTATATAAACTTGGGTCGCCTTATAAATTACTTGCTAAATAAATAAATGATAACATTAAGTTATGATAATGATGTTGGTAATGTTTCTACCTCGAGATTTTATGCACATTTGTGTTTTTTCATTGTTTACAAAGCATCTGAGTTTAAATCTGTAAGGTAAGGAAGGTTTTTGTTGTAAGTTCACAAGGTTCCAGAAAACTTCGAATTTCATAAAAAAATATGTCATTTTTTCGTAGTAAGAAATTTCGAGAAAAAAAATCAAAGCATCTTCTTCATCCTTTCCTCAAAAATATTGGTCTAATCACGGATATCAATTTTAAAGCATCGGCACAAAAGAGTATTTGTACTTACTAAAGGTTAATGCTGGCAGTGCCCACGACTTCGTCCGCGTATCAATTCTAATTTTTTTAAATTTCAAATTTATAGAAATGTGTTTTTTAATATTTATTGCAGAGATTTGCAAACAATGATAAAAATTATTCATCCACAAATATAAAATTTGTGACAACTGTTTTAGTACCTTTAACCCGTAAAATTGGGAGCTTTTACATTTGCACCTTTATTTTCTCGACGAAAATAATTATTTTTAGGAAAAAAGTATTCTATATTTGAACCAAGGTTCTAAGGCGCCTCCTGACAAAATTTTACTTATGTCCGTCCATTTAGCAGTTTTACGCGATGCGAACACAGACAGAAAATAATAATTCCAAAAATTGGTGTTTTATATTCCATATCTATGAACATTTATACTAAAGACACAATTTCCAAACCAAATTTAATGTACAGAAATGATCCTGTTAGAGTTTTTTTTTATTAATGTATTAATTAAGTCCAGATTTACACTATGCAATTTTTTTCAATTCTCTATTTTAGTTGCACTATTTAGAAAAAAAAACAAAACAAAACATTGGCAAAAGCAAAATCCCCACATAATTTAAGTAATACAATATTGCATTAAAATTGCATAGTGTAAATGTCGTAAAAGTTTTTATTTAAAAAATTTTATAACAATTTTTTAATTAAACTATTAAATAGATCATTGAAATATTTCATAAAAAATATTTTTTTTATTAAATTGCACAAATAAAGATGCAAAAATATGTTTTTTTATATCCAAAAAAAATTTTTTTTGTGAAATTTAAAAGAAAAAAGCTTTAAAATTATTTTCTCGTAGTGCAGCCGTTGAAAATTATTTTTGTTTTAATTATATTGGCTTAGAACAACAAGAACACTTACTGCGCACGGTTTGTTATTTCTCAAGACTTCTTAAAAAATTTTAATTTAATTTTATACAGACTTTTTTTCTTTACATAAGTCCTAGGGTATTCCAGTTTTCAAAAAATATAAAAAAGTATGAGGAAATAAAAAAAAAATAAAAACTGGAGCAGCTGCTAGATCGACGGTTAGCAGAGAGCAAGAGCAACTATATGTGACGACTAATAAGGAGAACAACGAGAATAAAGCTTTGGGTTGTGTATAGAATTTGTCTAACTAAATTACTATTGATTGAATATGAATTTTCCTTGTATTTTTATTAAAAAAAATTAGTTGCTTAAAAAGATGGATGATCTAGTGACAAGAAAATGATGCCATACTTTCTGTTAGAGCCTTAGAGTCTTAGTTTAGTTAGCCAACGTCCGTACACAACCCAGAGTTGTGTCCGTTGTTCTTGTTATTAATTTATTTTATTTTTATCTTCGATCTTTTAGTTGCCATTAAGACGTTTTTGTCTCTAGAAATCGAGCAATGTAAGATAAAGCTATTATATTTCTGCGAAGCAAACATTTATGACTCAAAAATATTCCTAAGAAAATGACAGAGAGACACAGCTCCACGGCAATTGTTGGTGAATATTTTAACATCTGAACTTTTTTATTACATTTTTTTTTGTTTGTTCAAATGAATGTATTTTTTCGTCTAAAAAAATTGAAGTGTTCTAAAAAAAATTTTTATAAATTTGATGTAAAAAAGTTTTTGTGCTACATAAAATTTGATTTTTATAATTCACAATAAAAAATCCAGGCAGATTAAATAAGTGAAATAACTAATAACAATAGAAAAAAAATTTAGGATGATGATGATATTAGGATGATTTTGTTTACTCTTTCATTATTAACTAAAGTGGGTATCTGTCATATTATTCCATTATTATTTCGTTAATAAAAATAATTGAAATTAGAAAAAAAAACACTGCAACAAGTTTATTTTTTATAATGTTTATACAAAACTTTAGTTTCGAAATTTTTGTTTTCATTAATAATTTTATTTATATTTTAATTTAACTACTAAATGATGATTGACAAGTTAATCGTCATTTTCTTGCAATTATTTTAAAACTTTGAACTGACAATTAACCTTGAAGTTTTTGCAAAAATTTGCTTTAGCATCATTTAATATTCTAATACGCAAGGTGAGAAAAAATACGTGGAGAATTTTAAAATAAAATTTTTTGGATTTCGTTTTTTAATTTATTCCCTGACATTTTTTAAAGATATCTTAAGGTAAGATTTAGCCGTTTCAGATAAACTGAACTATTAATAAAATCTCACGTGAAAAAGTACATTATTTATGGTTTCATTCACTCTCATAACCTCTTTAAGGTTTTTGTTTTTTTAAATGTGCGTTAAAATATGTGAAACAATTTTTTATCGCACGCTATATTTTTTTATTTTATATTTATTTAAAAAAACCTTTATTGTTTTATTTTACAATTATTTTACGTTAAAGATTTATGCCCCTATTGCCTTTTTAAACTCAACTAAGTTTGGTCGTCTGTCAGTCAACCCAACTTTGACTCAACCAAATTATTTTTTGGTATTGTAGAACACAACGATTTTTAGTTGTGTTTGTTGTAGTGTTGTCGACATGAAATGTCGACTTCATGTTGGCAACACCATGCATATTATTTGTAAAGTGAAGAAATGAAAACACAAAAACCCAGTAAAAAATAATGGATATCATTCTTAGAGAAGGGCATCTTATTTACATCCAAAAAAGCTAATATATATTTTGTAGGTTTTGTATCCTATTTTATAAATGTTTTTTTGAAATAACATGTTGATCTACTTCTTAGATTTACATTTTTCCTTGCATTACGACATCATTTTTGAATAAAACTTAAGTTTTTTTCAGTATTTAGAAAGCGGATAAGGAGTAGTTCCATGCTGTTAAAAACCAACGACATGCCTTCAATGACATGCCTATGTAAAATTCACCCGAATTTACACCACTTCGTCAGTAGTTGATGCCGTATTTTCATTAGATTTTTTTCCTCAATTTTTTTACTGGGAAGAAGTTTAAATCAAGTTTTTATGAAATAAGAAGAATGGATTTAAGCGTGGATTAATTTTTTGACGAAAATCATGATGCGAATACAAATGTTCTACGTAGAAAAATACGCGATGATTCCAATTCTCTTGAACTACCCACTGCGAAGTAAGAAATGTACAAAATAAGTAACAAATATTTATAATAAGTAATTTTTCATAGATTTATTAGCTATTTTAGGCTAAACAAAGAAGCATTTTGTTATGAAATAGACAAAAGTAAGGATCATTTGAAGAAACCTATGCAAACAAGTCAAGATTTTAAGGATTTTTAGAATCCTCACTTGATGACGGAGCAACATTTCCAATACCGAAAGTGTGTTCAGATGGTGCTACTTGATCATCTAGTGATAACAGCTGAGATTCGCATTCCTCATTCCTATTGCTTGTTAGTTCCTTTTTTTATTATTAGCAAGTTTTTTTTAATACTTGCTTTGTAAAGAATCCAAACCTATATGAACTAAAAAACGTCATATACTTATTCGTTGCCATTTGAATAACGTTCTTGGTGGGCCCAAGCTATTTAATCCAATTGTAAATCCTTCCCACGCTTCCGGATTTTTTTCCATCAGCTGCACAAGCCAATCAAATTGGGCTTTTGTTGTTATTTTTAAAGTCCTGCGTATGTGTATTGAACATTTAGTTTATTATATTAAGATCAAAAAACACCTATACTTACGGTTTTTCTATTTTTTGTTGTCTTTTTTGTATTATTTTTTTAAAGGAAATGTATTAAAAATTTAATAGAAATGTATAACCGGCAAAGGCTCAACTGCTAATAAGCAGTTGTGTATATTTATCGTTTTTGTCAACCAAAGTTATACAAATTGGAGAACCACAATACCATAAAGCGCAACCAAAAAATCGACCAAACAACCAAATAGTAAATCGCATTTAAGTTGTGAATGGCAATACCGATCTATGAAAGACGACCAAATTATTAAAAAAGTTGTGAACCGCAATAGGGGCATTAGTCATTAAATGTAATATATTCGGAAAAAATTAAAATTCGTATTTAACTACGAAATTCTTAAGCTCAAACAATATTTTTATTTTGTCCAATTGGGATAATTTGGAAAATATTCCGGTATTTACCAAAGTGGTGGGTATAAGCTATCCTTTTATACCCTTCACCTCAGTTGGAAAAAGGGCATATCTAAGCTTGTTATTCCGTTTGTAATTTCTACAATATCTATTTCCGACCCCATAAAGTACTATATTCTGAGTTCTTATGCATAGCGAAGTCGAGCAATGTCCATCTACCCGTCCGTGTTCGTGTTAAAATCAACTTTAGCAAGGCAATAAATGAACTAGAGAAAATTGAAGTAGGCCAATCGATTAGACATATTTTCGATAATTTTGCTATCGAAAATCAGCAAGATGGGTCCATGTCCATGTTCCATCTTTAAAACGGAACAAAATTAGCATAGTTAAGTCTAACAAATTGACTGAAAGCGGATAGTAGTGTTACATTGGACAATTTGAAATATTAAAGATGGTGGTATGGTTTATCATGAATATCACATTTTATTATCGTTCTATGACTTTTCAACGAAGACAACAAAAGTCTAAGTTATAAATGAAAAAATTAAGGTATTTCTATTTTTAAATTGCAATTTATTATAAAACAGAAATCATTTTAATTGCCACTTAATTCTGTATTGTGAGTTTCACTACAAATATAATAAAAGTAACAGTGAGATGTAGAATAGGTGATGCCATGATGAATAAATAGAACAATGGGTTCCATTTATCGTATGTCTTTATTGCTGAGATTTCAAATACTTTAAAAAAAATACTTTACCGGCATTATCTGCCTGATGTTTAGGCAAATACCAGTTGGAATCCCATCTGTAACTATCGCATTATTTTCATAATAAACACGTAAAGAAAATTGAAAATTTAGCAACAAAAAAATTATAAAAGCAATTAAAACATTAATTAAACTTAGAGTTAACTCTGAACAAATGTTTGTTAAAATAAAGATGTTATTTACAACATGTTAGGAGGTTTAAGTTTGACATTTCTTGTTGAAAAATACAACATTAAAACAACGGTCTACGAAATTAAATTAATAATCTGAAAATTATGTGTATCAACCTGATTTTTTGCTGTTGTATTTTCAGAGTTTCTTTAGCCATATAAATAAATCTGCCAAGTACTTTTGGATTCACAAGCAAAGTCTCGCATATATCGTGCAACCTCCGTGATAAATTTAAGTTTCTGATTTAAGTTAACAAAGTAAAAAGATAAAAATTACGTCTCTAAAGAAATCTTTTAATTTTTAGTTGATATTATTAATTGCTTTTAAAGCGGTCGTAATAATAAACTTTTAAAAAAATTTCAATGACGATTCGAGAAAAAAGAGAACGAGGTTGGGAATCCTAAAAAGATTCATATCATCTCTTTATATATTGTCATTATGTTATCGGTGGTAGCGTTGGTGAAATTGCTCACTATGTACATCGTAACCTTCCGAATGGTTAGGAGGAAGAATTTTTGCATTTTATTCTAGGATTACGATTTTGTCAATTTAACTTACGAAAATGCTTGCTTGGAGTTTGTAAATACATACCTGTAAAGAAAAAGAGAATAAAATAAAATAAATTTTAAATATTAAATAATATTAAGATTTAAAATAAGAAAATAAATTACGAAAAGTTGAAATATTTTAAGGATTTCTAAAAAACTTAACACAGGTCGTCCAGATGATTCATTCAATTCGGCATAATTTTTTTTTAATTTGCTCTTAAAAATCCATAGTTTGAGCTACTGTCTGAATAGGAAGTATAATAAATATTTTCCTATTTTTTGAAAGTAACAGTTAAAAAAAACCCCTTAAAAAAAACTTACAGCCTCATAATGCATACAAAATCATAGAAAACCTAATTACTATTTACAGCAGACCGATATTTTTAAGCATTATTTAATATTTTTAAGGAATATTGAAAAAAAGCTTGTCGCCTGTAAATGAAAGATTTAAACAAATGTTAATTTAAATAAAAGTCTAACCATGCTTATCTTGTTAATTTAACTTGTTAATTATCTTAACGAAAAATCTAACAAAAACGTTTTTCGCACTTAAGCTGAAGACTATGAAGTAATTGAAAATTATATTCAAATAAAAACTTACGTGACTTAAAACAAACAGAAAAATTAACCAGTCAGTAGTTGTAAAAAATAAAAGGCAGCAAATAAAAAAAACATATAAAAATGTTAAAAAACATTTTAAAGTTAAACTTCTTACAAATTTCACTCAGAGCATAATGTTAACGTAATAACATTTAGATAATGACTTTAAATAATCTTAAAAGTTTAATAGGAAATAATCTTTTAAAGATCTGCGTATAATTAAAGAGACATATAGATTCATAATATTTTTTAAAAACTTTTTCGAACGCGTGACGGCAACTTCACAGTTGTCACTCAGTTTTTTGTTAAGAAAAAAATTTAATAGCTGCAATCTTATGTTGATAATGGACAATGATTGGCACTAAAATGAAAATAATTCATTGTAAATTAAGAAGAAAATTGATTTAAAGGTTTAAAGCGGAAATTTTGTTGCTAAAAAATTATTGAATGCGGAGATTTTAATGCTGAAGTGAACTAAGGAAATATCACAATCAGTGCTTAGATTGTTAAGAGAACACTAAAGTCAGACACTAATTGAAAGTGTGAGAACTTCTAGATCTACATTATCCTCCATAATTCCTCGTAGCTACCTGAAAGGGAAGTGTCAATTGTAAACTTTTTCTGTTGAAAAAAATATTAAGTAGAAATAGAGTATGAGAAGATTAATATCTTTTAGATCAAAAAAAAAAAAATTACAGTGAGACCTCGATTATCCATAGCGGACGGCACCAGAAGCGTTCTGCAAAAAATGCAAAGATGCAAAAAAAAAAAAAAAATTGGATAAAACAATTATAAATTATCTCTCGTGGATAATTGACGTTACCGAATCAAATCGAATTACGAAAACCAAGGTTCCACTGTTTTACTGCCAAATATAACTACGACCCACACTTTCCTTAAGTTTAACACAAATACGATTGTGCTTTGACATGTGTTTAAGCAATAAACAGCGGGATAGAAACAAAATATTGGAAAAACAGAAACAGTTTCTAAACGGCACAATACTTTTATATATTAAAAAAAAGTAACAACAAAAATTAAATCTTTATCCAACAAAATTTTATACAGAAGATCAATCACTGACGAAGCGCATTCTGTAGATTCAATAAGGGCCACACGGCAAACATTGGCCTCCAAGGCGTCAACTTTTGCTGGTGTATCAGCATAAATCAGTGACTTCACCTGGCTTCACTAGAAGCAATTGAAAGTTGCCAAATTTCAGGACTTTGAAGATCAATTGAGGTGTGAATTCCCTGAAATTAACTAATCGCCAAATTTTGATTTTATTAAGACGATGGATGGATGTGTTTTTATAAGGGGACCACCCTTATATAAACACATTTTGCGCTAATATATGTCAACCATAATTTCAAATCAAAAATTATTGATCATCGGCAGTAACGACACTAAGCTTCATTTTTGAAAAATAAGGTTTAATTATGCCACCAGAGAGTTTGGTGTGGATTGGTTTCACTTCATACGCTTCAATTTTTGGATCTCTTATATGTGATTTGGGATTTTCGAAATCAGCTTCGTCTATACCTGCAATTTTTGATCCAACAATCAAATACAGATGAACAAGATTTTAAGCAGTTTTTCGTACGATTTGCTATTTTTCTTTCGCATCGCTTTATGTTTTCCTTCACAACTCTTTTCTAAATTTCCAGTTCTTTACAATAAATCACAAACTTTGCACCACTTGTAGACTGAAATTGAAAAAGAAATGCTAGCACCATTACAAACTGCTTGTGAGGAGGTTATTTCACCAATCAATTTTACATCTTCCAATAAATTTTTGTAAAGGCAAAGGTCTGTCAGCCGAGTTACATTATGCCATTTTTGTAGCAGCAGCTGTCGCAAAAGAAATGAAAGTATGTTGCCATATTGTTGGCCGTGCTGGCTGTAGCGGCTAAACAAAGATTTTTCTATTTGAATATACATAAATATTTGTCAATAAGTATTGTTGATTGCCTGAATTTGCCCAAATTCCTATTGTAATAACAATAATTGTAAAATAAAATGATCTCTTTTAAAATGCAAAAAAAAAAAAAATTGTTTCACATCAAACTTTAGCTACCACTCGCCAAATTGTTTGACAAGCAAATCGGATGTTTATTTATGTTTAATTTTTTCCATTTTTTTTTTTTTTTTTTTTTTTTTTTTTTTTTTTTTTTTTGCTTTTTTATCTTTAAACACACAGAGAATAAGTTTAAATAATTTTTTTTCTTTTACTATTAAACATTTTCACAGTCCTCGCTCACAACTTTTTGGCATTCATGGGCTTTTGTTACACCGTTGTCTGTCTATTTGATCTTGATTGTTGGGAATCTAATTTGTAAATTTTTTTATGTCTAAATTTTTATAGTTGTGCATGATTTTATTTTATTAAAGTTTTTTTATTTTAATGATAATTACTTTTTCAGATATGATTTTAAAATTGAGTCATTTTATAGTGTAATTTGTTTTTCTTGTTTGCATTTCAAATCTTAGAGCAAAAATTGTTTATTTTTTATTTAAAAAAAAATTTTTATATGAAAATTAATTTTTTTTTCGTTTTTACAGTAGATAGATAGATGATAGGGTTCCAAGCTGTTAAAAAATAGTCGTTAACGGGGGGCTATGTGTTGAAATGTGTATCGGTTTTAAGCTGGATTAAAACAAAAACATTTTTTCATGTAAAGTTTTCCAAAAAAAGCGAAAAAATGGTCATAGGATATATCCAAGGCGAATTAATAACAGGTGGCCTTAACAGCCCAGGTGACTTTTTGATTTTTCCTTCTTCGAATGTCAAAGGTTATATTCTCCTATTGTACTTCTTTCTTTTTGACAGCCGAATACGGTTTTTACACAAACAAAATGTACATATTTCTTTCACAGTGTTGTATTCATTTTCGCCTTTGGATAAATCGTTGTCTGTTAAGCTTTTAAATGCGAGAAAACTCATGTGTAGGTAAAAAGCAATGTCGTATGAGTTAAAATTTTGAAAATCCCTTGGCATTAGAGAAAAATTTTAGTAAATAAATCAGATATGTTGATCTAAGAAGCTGTGGACACACTCCAAGCTGAATTTAGGAAAATGTGTATATTTTTTTTATTTTGCTGTTTCACTAAGCGAACTAATTTATGATTGAGACTTTTTACTTAACCTGCCTTCAAACGAGGTGTTTTTTATGTATGACTTGTTACCTCTTAAATGTCTAGTTTTACTTGCCTGCTAAAAATGTCCATTTACAGATGATCACACATTCATAACTTAGAGCGTTCAGAGCAGCTACTGTCAGGTACTTTTGTCCTGTGACTCTTACACAAGCAATGTTTCAAAATGTTCAAAAGTCATGTACAAGTTTTGTAGTGGAAAATTAGATAAAACAGATAGAAAAATAAACTCATATGAAAGCAGCTTGAGAGACAGTTTCAAATTTTACGAACATTTTTCCATTTTTAATCTGAATAAAGTTTATTCTAAGATAAATATTAAAGTCAGCAATAATTACGATACTCTTTATTTGTAAAAAAAAAAATTGAAATTCACTGTAGAAAATAAAATAAATTTATAGGAATTTTTTTATCGCATGACATATTTTTTCAAAAATAATTCAACCCATATATTTATTTTCTAACATCTATAAAACAATTTCCAAATAGCAGGCTAAGCAACCGGACAAATATATCGAGTTATGTAAATGTGTTTTTAAAAATATACCATGAGATTTATTTTTCCATGCGAATAGTACGATGGTTCACAAGGTTTATAGAGACGACGGTAACAGCTTCAAACATACATAAAAGTGGCATACGTATAGTCGTTTTTAGACTGGTAGATGTATCAAGAGGTATGTCGAACATCTAAATACGTTTAAAAAAATATAGCATGCAATAAATTTTTTCCACATACAAACAGTACAATTTCTACAGTAAGACTGTTTTTTTTCTCACAAATACGATTATCGCAACCAAGCCTTTCTGGAGGAATCTAGCCATATGGAATATGAAAGTACAGAATTGCTCCATCAATATGTTAATACAGGTTATCTAAATTGAATTTGGAAAACTTTGTATAAAACGTGAAAACTAAATAAAGCAAAAATTTGTCATTTAACTTTTGTAGAATATTTTGTTACTGTGAACTAACCACTTACTGTAGAGTTGGGGGAAAATTTATTTCATGTTATATTTTCTTATATTTTCTTATATTTTTATACTTTTTTTCTTGTTGTTTTCAGAAAATCTACTAGCTACGTCGCACTGCATTTTTTGTAAATTATGAAAAGTATACTACAAAAAATTATTTTCAAATAAAATTCAGCTTAAAAATTACTCTGTGCTGTATAACAAATAGTTCATCAAAAAAACAGTAACCTCTTTATTTCAGTTTCAAGTGCAAAACCTTTATTGACCCTTCAAATTACTAACACCAGCTATTAACACATATCGAGCCTTGTTTCCCAAAACTAAAAGCAATTCTACAGTGCACATTACCACACCTTGAAGTAAAACATAAAATAATTGCTACAATTATGACAAGGGAAGTAAAGTTTATTTGAAACGGAAATTTCATTTAAAGCTTAACTGTAGTGAAGTTCATAATTTTTTCCAACTGCCTTGTTATTATCTTAACATTTTGTTGTTACCATAAAAACCATTAAACGTCCTAAAGTCATGATATTTTACATTAAATAATTTGTGTTGTATTTTCGTTGCTGTTGACAGCTTTTTTTTTTTTGAGTGGCCATAAGCAGGTTTGCAAGAAAATTTTAGCTAAAAAATTGGGTTGATGAGTAAGTAGTTGGTTCAACCAACTAACCCTCATTTAATGAAAATGTTGGCAAACAAGAACTTTTAACGAACAATTACATTTACTATGGAAACTAAAAGCATTTACTCAATATCAAAATGAAGTAATAAACATAGAAAATATGTTAAACACAAATATAAACACGTTAAAAACAAATACTCGTGTAACGTGGTTAATGTAGTCAACACAGTTTTGATGGGTCTTGTTTTAAACATTATTTCTTTATCATTATACCCTTCACCAAGGTACTAGATAAGCTAAAGAAAATTATAATACATAGTTTTTAAAATCAGCAAGACAGGTCTAGGATTTTCGAGGCAGCGGGCAAAACACCACGCCTGCCTCTTACTTTTCTATATATTTTCTTTCTGCCAAAAGACGCCACTCGAAGAGCACGAGGTCCCAGTGTAAGCATCCTCAAATGTCGTTTAGTCTACCATAAAATCTATCGCTAAGCTATCTATACCCGCTACTGGCAATACCGGACAAGACACATCATGCGTTTAAAACCTTCTAACTGCTCTTCGTCCTCGCACATCCTACAAAAATCCGATAAACCGTTGAAGCTTTTACTAATTCTTGCCCTTACGGCGCAATGATCAGTGATTATACCTACACATACTCCTTACCGTTCAAACCCAGGAACAGTTTAGTTTTTGCCATGTCTAGACTTTGCTCTACAACCCATCCGAGCCTTTCAGCATTCATTAGACCTTCCTACTAGGCAATCAAATAGAAGTCTGCAGTACTCAATGTCTTCGACGATTCTTCATGCTTTCTTAATCAATCCCCCTCGTGAGCAATTTGGCAGATTCGTCGGCAATTTGGTTGCCCTTAGCTTTGCAATAAACCGGAGTCCAAAACAAGCTGACTCTACACTTGTACATCAGCACATAGACAGCGTTTTTCATTTGCCTGAGACTGGATTGAACACTGCGTCCTTTTAAAGCTTTAAGTATTGCGTAACTCTCAACGTACAGAGTGATTCCCCCCCCCCCCTTTTAAAACGAGCCAATATGCCAATTTGGTGGCTTTTAGAATCTCCAGGTTTGTAACTGAAGAATACTTTGGTGCTCAACTCAGAAATTCCAAGTTTTAAAATATGACTCTTTTGCTGAACACCTACAAGGAGAAAAGTCGATTTAACGAGGTCAAAATTGGTTTAGGAATGATTAAGACAAAAAAGGGAGTATGTCTCCATTTTTTCAAATACTTTTTTTAATTGCGTTTGCTTTCCTATATTTGCTTTGATCTTAATGGGAGTCAAAGGACGTCCGTTTGACTGCAGGGAAAAAGCAGTCAATAACCCATGTTGATGTCATGTCAATTTTACTTAAAGGGACGAATAATAAGTCCTACAGAGGAAATGATACCCATGGCAATCCCAAGATATCATAGAGGGGTCAATAGACCTGTTGTATTTTTTTTTTCAAATTGTCACGTTTTTCTTCCTTCTATTTGTATAAAGAATGAGCACCGGGGGTATTAGGGTAATTAGTGCTTTCGCTGAGGCACATGGTATGTAAGATTCGGCAAAACTGAATATAGCACTTTTACTTAAGATGAATTCAAATCGTGATTCGTTACTACTTAAGCGCATATTAAATTTTAATGCATTACATTTTTAATAATACATCCCAGCAAAAGTTTTTTTGTTTTTTGTGTAAAATTTCATTAAATTTGTTTATTTTTGGTGCACCTTTAACTTACAGCCAACTTCATGTTTCGTAGCAGAGGTATTGAAATCAAATATGTTAAAAATCTTTTAAAGTTTAACTACAACATCAACAAAAAAACCGTTGCACCTTTTAACCACTGTCTTGCCTTATAAGGTTCCACTCAGGATGGTTTAATTTACTAAGAAGGAACTTTTAGACAATACTTGTTGAAAAAAAAGAATTTTAGGAGCGAATTCTAGTACTTTATGAAAATAGTCGTACCTTCTTAAAATCCAAAGAAAAAAAAAAAAAAACGAAAAAACAAGAAAAATTAAAATCCTAATAGATTTAAATAGTTTGGGAGAAATTATATTTTTTTATCAAGACTCTATATAAGAAGCTTTTTAAATTCAAACCAAAAAAAAATTGAATTTCTAAAGAACCGATTACTTTAAACTTTCAAGAAAAGACAAAGTCATTCTATGCCATCTGCCATGTTTCTCTGATATTGCTCCAGCTGAGTAGCACATTGTTACGATCAGTTAAGTTTAATCATTTTAATACATCTAAGAACAGGTATCGCTGCAATAGTGTTTTAAAAAAACTAATTGAACGGTAAGAAAATAAGCAGTATATGATTTAAACTGAATCACGTTACATGCTACATAGCGTTGATACTACAATGGCCAGTATTAACATCCGCCCGCTTCACATTAGATTACAAAAAAAAAAAAAAATATTTTGCTGGGTTACCAAACCTCCGCCGAAGAAGCCTCAATTGCACAATCGTACGACAATAATACTTTATTGGCAAGAACACATTTAAATTTTTTTTTGGCGTGTCGTTTTAAATTAGTTGGATTGCTGTGAACGAAACTCATGTTTAACCTCCATAAAACAATGCAAACAGTTATTCATTAAAAAAAAATCCGAAAACACATAAACATTAAAAGCAACAAATTTAATTTGAAAAATATATACAAACAATAAAAAATTATCACATAGAGTTTTCAAACAAAAGTCGTTGAACTCTTAAACTCCAATTTAAAGTTGTTAATTTAAATGAGAAAATAGTCAGCGGAAAAAAATTGTCACTTTACACAATACAAAAAAAAAAAAAAAAAAAAAAAAAAACAGCGGGTAAGTTGTTTGAAAAAGAAAAAAACATTTTTACTATAATTGTTTGATTTTTTGTACATCAAGTTTTGCATATTTTCAGTTTGATTTGTAGTTTTTAAAATTAAAACGTGACTTGTTTTGTCTTGCTGGTTGGTCTTTCTAATATCTGTTTCTTTACAATAATAAAGTACGATCATATAAATCTTACATTTAAATATTTAAATCAACAACTTACTGCCCATTTGAAATTATTTGATTGATATCGTTAAAGTTGTTACAAAAGTATATCTACACTGTCAGAAATATTGTGGGAGTATATTTACTTTACCTTTTTTCTCATAAATTAGATGCAATAAAAAGTAACTTTGTATTATAAACTTTCAAATTGTGAAATTTCTATTAAAGACATTCATTTATTTCTATCAATAGAAAAGTACCAGGAATAACAATTTTTATAAGAGACTAAATAGTCCCCAAAATTAAGCATTTGGCTTAGACCAAGCGTTAAAAGTTCTCCGTCGATTAATTTCAATTCTTATGAAGTATTAGCAAATCTTGTAAATTGATAAAAAGAACCACTGGTTGAGAAACAGAACTAAGTTATTATGAATTAATAGAATCGCACAAATAAGGGAGGAGAAAAAAACGCCTCCGAAACCGTTTAAAGAAAATCTGTGTTGTAACAACTTTTAGTTAAAAGTTAAATTCAGTGCAGAATTGAAAAAATAGAAACGCAAATTGTTCAAACTGAAGGAAAGCAAGAAAAATTAGTTCGGTTTATATAACCTTTTTATTTCTTTAAAAATGTCTGATTAATGCTCCATTCTAATTGCACAAATATTGAGATAGTGTAAGCATTCTTTCTAAAGGAAACATCCATTTTGATAAAAATATTAGAAATTTGCACATGTTGCTCGACTCTGTTGTCTTTATATAATTATATAAATCGACTTGCGTTCTGCGGCAATTCACGAATCTATTATCCGCTTCTTAAGTGTTTTCAAGTTTGTTTTAATCAGTTGGGCAATACGCAGCCAAGCAGTGCTTGGTTTTTAATGAAGTGTGATCGTTTTACGCACAATGGTGAGCTGAAATGCGTTTTCTTGTTCGGTTTCGTTTTGATTTGTCCCGGCAACTCAGAGCACTTTACACCAAGGTGACCCCTTTTCTTAACTTTCCCCCCAATTATTCTTTAACTTTTCTAAGATTTCCGAGGCGTAGTGGTTTCAAAAGGTATAGGAAAAAGTGATTGACCTAAAGCTAGAGAACAAGGTGGCCAGACTTAAGGTCAAAACTCATATCTTGTATTCTCTCCAATCGGAGATCAGACATGAAAGCTCAATTTCTTAAAGAATACCATGGTTATGATCAAGTCCCTGATTTATAAAATACGTTCATCAAATGTGAAAAACACCTCTTAATTCGATACTGAGTCAGTCGCACGGTTGCGTTTTAACTGAGTTAGCACAAACAGAGTCATATAGTATGCAATTGACCTTACTGTCTCATGTTACAAGTCACAAGCTTAAAGTCGATTGCTCAAAACTGCTTCATATAACAAATCTTTGATTTCCACGCTCATGCACATTTGTCTTAAACATCGTCTTACTTGCTTCAAACTTTTTATTTCTGAATGAAAGTGGTCCAGACTTCGTCTTTCTATTCCTTTAAATTGTTTGAGCCAATCAATTGCTTTCGAAGCGTTTTTCACAACTTAATATTATCACGTTGACTTTTCAAACGAAGGAGGTTCTTTAAAGGCAAATACAAAGAAATCAAAGTTTTTTATGTTTACTTAGTCTACAGTTCTGTCTAGATTCTTTCTTACGATCTCTTGCTTACCAAACACAGGTCCTTACCATTACTTTTATCTTAATTAAAATTCTCTGTGGTTCCGGCGGAATTGGAACTGAAGCAATTTGTTGTTTAACATACATGACCATTAAACACCACCGCAGCTATCTAGGTTCTGATGAGGTTCGAACTTACGATCTCCTGTTTTTTTTTAAAGAGAAGTAGTACTATAGGCAACAAGGCCTATTTAATTAGTGTGTAACCGTGCTACATTCCTTAAGAAAGGGATAGAGGAGAGAAAAGAACAGGTGGTGAAAGTATAGCCAATTTATAAGTTATTTTACCTCGCCGGCGAATATGCTATGAAGAAGTACCGATGAAGGAGGCTGCATGTTTTGATGTTAATTCTGAATATGTATTTATACCATTGAACAGAAAAAAAACATTTTTATTTTTTGGTTGTCGCAGGGGTTGAACCCTGGCCAACCAGATTTGTAGTCAACGTGCTTACCACCTTGACCACAGCAGCCTCATCTTGTTTAAAAAATAAGGAATTTCAATCAACCCTGCAATGATTGTTATAATCTGTTACGCTGTTAGTGTGTTTTTAGGACTTCAACAGGATTTGTATCACAATTTTATGTTTTATTACACTTAAAGAACTCATTCATCACGGCTTCACAATTATTTTCTTTTACATTGAAGACTCTGGTGAGCTTTAAATTTCTGTTGGCTATTACAGGTGCCCTCAATGCCAAATAACAACAAATTTTGTTATTTAGGCGTTGGAATTTGAACTCTCTATTTTCTGATTACGATTCAAGCAGGCACTCATAGTAATTACTAGTAACTCTTGTTACTGATAGACAAAGTTGTCTATAAGACCCTGTTTATTTAATGGAAAACATTATTGCTTTGTTGTCACAAATTTGCGTTGGCTTTATATCTTATTTCAAAAGAAGATGTTTCTTAAACTTTCTTTGTTTTAAAATCACAGTTCTTCTTAAGTGATTTCGTAAATTGATTAAGCTCTTTATGGTATTATTTTAGTCATTGAAGAAGAACAAAAATTTTTTAATTATATTAATTAAGACAAAAACAGTTTTCATTAAATTTTTAGCAAAAATTCTCTTAAATATTATTTTATTTTCAAAATTCATTTCAATTGACTGTATAAGTATATTTCATAATTGTTTACTTTATTGGCCTGTTAATTAATGCTAATTTTTTTGTCATTCTTATCTAATGAGATAACAATGCAGACATAAAATATTGTTAATTTTTTATACAAACAAAACTATATTTGTTTATGTGTTCTTGTTCAATGTAAAATAATTAAAAAAAAAAAGTAAATTTAAATTTACTTCAAATACAAAATCTCTTAGGCTATTGCTACATTATAAAAACTGGGTGTGGACTGAGTATCAGCGTCAAACTGTTAGGCCCAAAATTATTTTCATTTTACTAACTTAATTTTTTGTTAGTTGTTTTTAAACTGTCTGTTTTAATTATTTATGGTTTGTTATGAATATTTCTAGAGAAAAACTATTTATTTATAGTTCAATTTTCCACACCTTCATTTATGGAGAATTTTTAAAATAGCCTGGTTAAATAATATCCTTGCAGCTGAGGCGAGAAAAGAAATACACATAATCAACGATTTATTTATGTAAAAATTGTATGGGTGCGATTTGTTACTAATTTCATACCGCTCATCTGCGTCATTGTTTTTGACAGTAGCAGCCGCTATTGTATCGTAAGGAGCTTAAAAAAATTTACTAAATTTTATTTGTCAGTCAGGTTTCAAAAATTATTTATTTACCAACGAGAAAATTGTTAAAGAGCAGCATTTGTAAAGGGTGCTTAGTTCCGATAGAACTTACGAACGGTTTAACTGTCAAATGAACTTATATTCTGTGCTTCCTTTTTGACATTTATGAGCAAATTTTAGCAAATGATCATGATTAGATACTTGCCGTTTGAATAACGTTATACAATTATCCAGATATATTTTGAAAATCAAACATCAAAGTTATAGAAGCAAAATTTCAACATAACGAAGGCATAACGGGTTAAAAAAAAAAAGCCGCATTTGAGTGAAACTAGTCAACAATAGAACCTTTAGACCCCATAACATCCAGAAAAAAATGCACTGCTTAGTGCGGGACCTGTAAAAATAAAGCCGAAGCTGGCGTTACAATCGATGGAGAACGTTGCTCAATGATCTATGATTTTTTGTTTAACCATAACCATCGACTTATTGAAACCAAAATCCGGCGAGAAGTTGACTTCAAAAAATATCACCTCTCGGGTATTTTCTGATAAAGTGGCAACAGTCAACATTGTTCGTGTTATGCGTGACATAAGGCTCGAAAAAGTGGAGAAAATTAGATGTCGATTATGCGCTTCGTTAAAAACTGCCGTAAATGTAATGTGTTGATCTTTTAAATAAAACTTTGTTTTCTTGCGCCCAAAAGTCAAGAGAATAATCCAAGCCAAAGGTAATTCGGTGCACTGCAAACTGAAACCAATATTTTTTTTAATTGCATTTTTCGAATGTGAAAAGCTGCTCAAAGACATAACAGGATGAGATGTTTGCTATCATATCGCCCAAAACAATGAAATATAGATCCAATGCTGAAATCCAAAACGAAAAGGAGGAATCTAAATTGACGTGAAATACATGAACTAATATTTGACCCCATTATGAGTTTGGGAAATAATGTTTAAATGACTTTTTACTTAATGTGCTACGTTCTAGAATGGACAATGAAAGCTTTTTTGTTTGATGTTCTCTTTATTAACCGTCACATACACTTATTTTTGCTGACCCTCGGCTTAGAAATTAATGGAATTTATTTAGCTTATCATACTCTTTTCTTCTCATCAAATCAGATCAGAATGCTGATTGATTGTGCGAAATGTTAATAATTTTTCTTTTTTAATTAACTAGAAAATTTATAAATACGTAATCTTAAGCTGGATTGAAAATTCGCGTTTGGGTTAGAAAATAATTTCTTTTAAATAATTTCTTCGAGCGCATCGATTTATGAAACTTATTTTTGAAATGGTGAAGATAAATATAGGCAGGTCACACATTCCGATCGATTTCCAAAGAAACTAAATTCCAATTTGAAATTTAAGTGTTTTTTATTTTAAAGAAATTTTACGTTTTTCGATTTTTGGAGCACCAATTTGCGGATTTAAAACCACTTTCGATCGGATTTGAGTTCTGTGATATGCCTGATAGTTTAAACTATTGGATCTCTTTACGGTTTAAGCCACAGAGAATGAATAAAACTTTCCTTTATGGCTACTTATCCGCATTTAGGAGAGGGTAAAAAGCTTTTTGGTCTGAAGTATTTGAGCATTGTGAAGTGCTCTTAAAAAAATAAGTAACTTTTTTTTACCGATATTCGCTCATTTTTATTTTATACGATTCTCATTTTCATGGTTGTGGTTGTGGTTTCTTAGTCAAAGTATCAAATTACGCCGAAATTGTTTTTTAGCTGGAGATTATTTTCCACTTCAAAATGGAAGAAGTTCAAAGCGAGTATTTTTAAAATGTACAGCCTTGACATTTCTTAAAATCGAGCAAGTAGACGGGCTGACCGTCATCAATGTCGTATCGTTAGTTATGCCGCTTGGCATTTATTTAGACCATAGCTTTGGTTACTACCTTAAGAGTTAAGATAGCGTTAAGATTTTTTTATGAACAGGAAAAGGCAAACATGATGGACCAGCTACCGGCTTAAAGGATTCGATTTAGTTCCTCAATGAGGTAGGGTGCCTCTATTGGTATTTTATAAAATTTACCCTTGAGTTGGCAGTGAAGTCGCTAGATCTTCATTAATAGCTCGCACATTCCTTTTTCCAAAAATTTGACAGTAAAGCTGACATAAGGCGAATAAATATCAGGTAAATTCATGGTGAAAAGGAATATGCACATATATATATATTTTTTTTTTTTTTGCTCAAAGTGATTCAAATCATCTTCGGCTGTCAAAAATAAAGAACAACAACAGTAGATTATAACATTTGACATAAACAGTGTCTCCTAAAAACTATTAATTTAGTAATTTATTTCTAATTTAAAAGTAAATTGTTACTAGAAACCAGGAAACATTTGTAATCTTCAAAAATAAAATCAATTATAAAATTAATTTTTAACAGTATCATTTTGTTGCGGTTAAATGCATTTATAAAGTTTTTAAGAGTTTTTTTTAGAAAGTTTTCATGTCTGTTTAGTGGCCTGTTTTAGCTCAAATTGAAAGTTTTTTTTTTCTAAATTATTTCTAAGCAACTTGTCATAAATCCCATTTCTATGATATAAAACAAAACAACTTTTTTCTTTAATTTGTTAATATAAAAAGTAAGGAAAAACGTTAATAAAGTGAATGAAATTGACCTATTAACAATTACGAAAACAATTCATAGCAATTCAATTAATTTTAAAAGTTGTGACTGCCTACAAATATGCAACACTTGGGTGTTAAGGTGACCAGTGTTTTCTATGAAAACCCATTAAGATTTAACAATAAACAATAAATTTTTCTATGAAAGACGACGATTTATGTGAAAATGTTTTGTATCAAGTATAAAATTTGTTATACTTGTTTCAATGTATTTTTAAAATTTAACATATTGTTAAACTTTCTCAACTCCCACATCATTAACATCAATCAAATTTTACTATAAAATTGTACACATGTTGCATTTAAGTACTTTTTTATTTTAGTTTTTTCTTCTTTTTTCTGATCTTTGATAACCAACAGTTTCTTTGACTTGTACTCAAATGAACTTTATGAAAAAAAATTGTTTAAAAACAACACATATTTCGTTGTTTTTTTCAGTCTTGAAATATTTTAAAATGACACTACATGTCAAGTTGATCCAAACGGTACAACATAATAAAAAATGCCTTTAAAACCATCACGTGTCAGTCAAAAAAATAAAAAAATAAATAATAGAAAAGAAAAGAAAAACAACAAACAGCAAAGAAAACGATTCCTAAACCACAAAGAGTCACGTAAGACGAGCTTCAAAAAAATGAAAGGGTGACCATATATTGTTTTTCTTGTGTTTTTTTTAAGATTTAAAAAAATAGTTTTGCTTGAATTTTTTTATTCAATATTAATGTTTTTTTTACCTTAATAATAATATTTTCCTTTTTAAATTATTTTATTGCGTAAAGTTTTATATTTCTTAATAAGTATTTGAAAGGAACAAAATTTTTTTCGATAATTTTGTGGTTACGTTTTTTTTCTATTTGGTCAAATATTTGACTAATCTGACCGTACCCTAAGAATATATATATATATATATATATATATATATATATATATTTTTATCTTTTTCTCAATACTTCGCAACACCTTTGAAGATGCAATAAAAACTATTAAAAAAAAAGGATGGTAACTCCGCTTGTTTTGAAAGCAATCATTGAAAACCTCGATGATATTTTTCTCAAGAAAATTCTATAAGTTTTATGGTTTTAGAAAAAAAAATAACAATATTTCAAAGTCTGTATTCAAAAGATTTCAAATTAATTTAAAAATTATTGCTAGAGAAATAATAGCGGTCACTACGATGTTTATCTAATCTCTTCTATAAAGATCCATTCAAAACCTTGTCCTTTTCTATGTATGTATTTTTGATTTCCAAACGATAAATTTTTAGCCCTTTCTATTCTTTCGCAAATGTAAGTGGCATCAGTCATTTTTATTCAATTGGTAAAATGTAATTTTTTTTATATTTATGCCACGCGATAAAACATGATCTTGAAAATTTTGTACAAACCTTGAATAGACTCGTACGACCAGGGATGATTTTAAAGTTTGAAAAAGCTAGTATTGCATGTTTCTGCACAGATGTTCATGTTAGCGAAGCTTTTTTTGTAGGTTCTTGCAAAGCTATTTATATTCGTGGTATAAAATATTCAGTGTAATTTTGAGTGTAAAAAAAGCTCTCACTCCATAATGTGGGTTGGAAAAGCTGGCACGAGGGCTGCTCTATATATTTCTGGCCTAATAGCGAAAATGCGAATATTTATTATCAAAAATGGTTTTATTGTTTTTCAAAGTATTCTCCAGCATGATTTATACACTTCTGCATGCGCTCAAACCAGTTGTCAACCGCTTCTTTTGGCGACGAAAATCGTTGACCACGCATTTTTTTCTTGATGTCAGGGCTGTACGGCGGATGACCCATTAATTCGACGTTTTGGCCGGTCAAAAACGCTCTGGTTTGAGCCGATGTGCGAGAGCTCGCATTGTCATGGTGAACAATGATTCGTCTTCTCTTGTTGGTTTTTCGAATTTCTCCGATGACTTCAGGCAAACAAATTGAAGTGTACCACTCAGAAGTGACCGTCCTACGTTGCTCAAGCGTAACAGTCGCCACATGACCAGTTTTGCGAAGAAACAGGCGACCATTTGCTTCGAAGTGCTTCTTCCACGAACAACTTTCGTTGGATTTTTTCAATCGACACGAGCCTTTTTTGAGTGACTTTCAAATTATGCGGGATCCAACGAGAACAAACCTTTTTTACGGCCAGGTGTTAGTGCAGTATCGAATGTATGCTGGTGGAAGAAATGTCCAAGGATGTCTCTATCTGTCTGTATGTCGCATGTCGATCTTGCATTATGAGTTCACGCACGGCATCAATGTTCTCTGGCACAACAGCCGTTTTTGGACGACCTTCACGGAATTCGTCTTTGAGCGAGCTTCGACCACGATTAAATTCATTATACCAATTTTTCACAGTGCTATAGGATGGTGCTTCATCGCCATACAAAGATTTAAGTTCATCAATGCACTCTTGTCGTGATAATCCACGTCGAAAGTTGTGAAAAATGATGGCACGAAAATGTTCACGAGTTAATTCCATTATTTTTATATTATTATATTAAGTCACTGTTAATAACATAAATAATGGTCGTACGTCAAAACGTTTTGAGTACGATTATGCTTAAAAATGACAAACTTTCCAATAAAAATGTCAGATTGCACTTGGCAGCACTCAGTGTTGCCAGGCCATAAATATATATAGCAGCCCTCGTATGCGTATTTTATTAGAAACTTTATCCAAATTTTTATAGAAACTAAAAGAATACTCTACATCATTTTAACTTGATATTTATACCACCTATATAAGACGCTCATGTATGGACCGGTGCTGCAGATTATATTTCGCAACTGACCGATACCGCATGCCGTATTTTAGAAAGAAAGAAGACTTTTATCGGTGACTAAGGGGTATTGAATTCAAATGACGCATTAGAGTATCGATGCAATGTGGAATATGTTTCGCCGTCACGGCAACAAAATTAGGAAACATGTTCCCGCAGCCAGTACATGTTCTCAAAACCAGTTTACGACTTCTTTACTATGAGATAATCATCCGTATTCTGTATCCTCCTCTTCTTGTACTAGAGAAACATATTTGATAAGGGTCAAGCGATGCGTACAAAACGTATGAAAAAGATCTTTCTTTATCTATTCGTTTAACTGCCATTTTATTTAGGAACAATATTCATAGCATTGTTTAAAAAAATCTGCTGTAATTCGATGCAAATAAAAAAAATATAAAGTATAACGATGGTTTTTTCTTCGCAGTTTGTTGAATATCTATTTATTTGACTAAATCTACTAAGCGGTCAGCCATTGTGTCACATATAAAAAATCGCTTTATTTATTTAGATATTACCGCTGTATAAATTTACTTCCAAAATACAATTTTCAGTTACAACACACGCATAACTCTAAGAGCTTATGATAATCAGCTATCTTATACTTTGATAAAAAGAAAGTCCATTATCAGCAAAACGATACTTTTCTGTAGTACTTAAGTTTCTTAAAATATCTAATTTAATGCAGAAATTAATTATTTCAACTTTCCCTACTTCTGATAAACATCCCAGATAAAATTAGAATATAAAAATAGAGTGAAATATGTTAATTGTAGAGCATACCTTTAGGAATAAATTATTCACTTAAGTTTACGTACTTAAGCTCAATGCGGTAACGAATAAGTCAGGTTTGTTGTGAAAGCCAAGACAGAATTGTCACTTATCAGGATAAATAGTCGATTCTAATTTTAATTGATGTTATAAAACCTTTTTGGAATATTTACTAAATTCGATAATAAACAAAAACCGTGTTCTAAAAAGCTCTTTTGCTTTGTTGATATTTCCTACCAGCATTTTAAAACACATATTGAACAATTTATTAACAAGCGAAAATTTTCATTTTAGGAAGCATAAAATGTATTGAAAAGATTTTAAAATATAAAATGATGTAAACTTTGATATCATTATCTTGATGAAAGATCCCGGTAGAAATTCCAAGAGTCAGTGCAAGCAGATGATTTTTTTTAGAATATAACACATAATTCTGACATAACTATAATTCGAACACGATATTGATTTCTGTTACACCTACAGTATTTTACTGTATATATTCTGAGTCCTTATGCATAGCGAAGTCAATTGAGCGATGTCTGCCAGTCCGTCCGTGTAAGTGATGAAATTAACTTTGCCAAGGCAATAGAAAATTAAAGTACGCCAATAAATCAGACATAGAGTAGAGAAAGGTGCTACTGGAAATCAGCAAGATCAGTCAATGTCCTTCGAAGCAGCGGGCAAAATACCACGGCTGCCTGTAATTTTTCCATATCATTCGAAACAATTGAGTAACTCCAATCAAAAAACAAATTTATGGGGAGATGGATAATTAAAAACTAAGAAAGAACAATACATAAAAAAACTGGCGCTCGGCCATATTTTCCGAGTTATGAGCCTCTAAAATTTTCATAAAAAAGTTCGAGTGTCAATATAATCAATAAAAGTTTAAAAAGTTTTTGAAGGGATCTTTCAGAAAATACTCTTTTTTTTTAAATGCTCAACCTATTAAGGGCCGATGACATTTTATGCAAAATCTTTTTTTTAATATTTTAAATTTTTAATTCTCTGTCGCCTCAACATTTGTTTCTTGATATGAGTTACTTCCCTGAACTGGATTTACATACGTGGTAAAGGGTATGTGAGATAAATTTATAATTTCCCCTAAATTCTTTATATTAAAAGGATTATCGATCAATAAAAATTTAAACAATTGTGGAGCAAGCCAGGCCATACATAACGATTAATAATTAAGCCGAAAATCCATGGTTTTGATAACCAATTGGGGCGCTATGAGCAGCTTGTACAAAACGACACAATCCAGGACTACTGACTATCACTGTTGGCAGCTTTTAAATTTAGAAAGTAGTTAAATTAACAGAGACGCCAGGTTTTTATTAAGGACTCAACCTTCGTTAACTGAATGTAGAAACAAATTTATTGGGTTAAAGATACCTTAGACTTCTGCGGCAAGATTTTGAAAGAAAAAATTAGCTTAAACTTTAGAAGGGTTAATAAAAACTGTTTCCTTTATAACACTTGACTTTAGTCAAAAAGTCTTGAGGTTGAACTTAAAAATTTTATATTAGGACTTGGTAGGTACTCCAAAAATATACAAAAAAGCATCAAGCACTGACTCCGAAACTTTTTGTACCGGATGTTCTGACTTTAAAAATACAAAGCTGTAGACTATAAGGAAAGCTTATAGGCTTAGCATTGCACGAAAATGACAGGATTTTGACAAAAACAAAAAAATATTCTTTAGCACGACAATGCACGGTACAATGAATTTCAAACAACCAGTCAAACAACATGGAAGCAGCAAAGTGTTCGTAATTTCTTAGGGGTGCTTGGAAACAGCTTGATATCAAAAGAAAATATCTTGGTTTTTGATTGATATTCTTTCAATTATAATCAAAAAAGATGGGAAAGCAGACAAACAAAAAAAAAATTTTAAATCTTTGACTGTTAACAACAAAGATTTACAATTTATTTATTTTCTAAGCTTTTGAATAGTTTTCCTTATTTAAATTTATCTTATTTTAAGCTACAATATTTTACCATAATTGACATAAAAATGAAACCTTGAAAAACTTTATATCTGCAAATTGGGAACGCTCCATTAACAAAAATAATTGACCTTAATGTAATGCATTAGTGAAATCCAAATAAACACAGTACCAAAACATTTTCAAACCATTTGCGCTCGATTTCTTTTTAAAATTTTTAGATTTTTTTA
Organism: Cistogaster globosa; assembly: GCA_937654795.1. Classification (NCBI taxonomy): domain Eukaryota; kingdom Metazoa; phylum Arthropoda; class Insecta; order Diptera; family Tachinidae; genus Cistogaster; species Cistogaster globosa. The sequence continues at coordinate 91,611,971 of OW569404.1, forward strand.
TTTTTTATTTAATTTCAAATTGTATCCTTGACTAAATGATTTCAATTGTAGTAGATGCATAAATCAAATGAAAGGGAAAATGAATGTTAACAACAAAAAAGATTTACAAACTAAAAAAAAAAAAATTAAAACAGTAAAACTTGCAAGATGTAGATAAAAATGTCTAAAATAAGATCAACAGATAAATGGAAAACAAAAGCAACTGAAAAATATTACTTTAAGTAGAAAAAATTTAAATTGAAAGAAAAATGAAAACGAAAAGTAAAACAAACAAAAAATGAATAAAATAAATAAATAAAATAAAAAAACTAAAAGTGAAAAATGTACGAGGGCAGGACGAAATGTCTTAAAAAATTATATAACGAGAACTTACAATTTAAAAGAAACTATTGTCATATTTCGAAAGATGACAAAAGCGTCTGCTACATTTAGTAAAACTGTTAAAACAGCTAAAAAAAATAATAATGTCGGACTGTCATACTTCTACTTCAAAGCAAAAAAAAAAAAAAACAAGTAAGTGCTATATTCGGCTTTGCCGAATCTTATATATCCTTCACCACTCATTTAAATCTAGTTTAGTGAAGTAACTCCAATCAAAAAAAAAAAAAAAAAAAAAGATTTAAAAGATTAAAAACAAAATTACATAAAAATTTCATCGGCTTTTAATGGGTTCAGCATTAAAAAAAATAGTATTTCCTAAAAGATCTCTTCAAAAGCTTTAAAACGTTACCCATATTGATATTTTAAAATTTAGAGGCCCGTTACTTGAAAAATATGGGCGAGCGCCAATTTTTTTACCTGATGTTTTTTTTCTTATTTTTTAATTCTCTATCAACCCATATATTTGTTTTTTTTTTTTTGATTGGAGTTACACGTGGTGTTTTCCCCGCTGCGTTAAACGACATAGACCGATCTTGCTGATTTTTAATAGCACCTCTTTCGACACTATGTCCGATCGATTGGCGTATTTAATATTTTTCTAGCTGATATAAAACTTCAACAAACTTAATTTCAACACTAACACGGACGAACAAACAGACATCGCTCAATCGCTTTCGCTACGCATAAGAAGTCAAAATATATCTGTGGTCACAAGCAATAACAGCTTAACTCGTTTTTTGGAAGTTTTCAGCGGCTTTTTTTTAATTTGCGTTAAATCAGGGAATATCGACTTCAATGTTTTCTGATTCAGTTGTTTGTTTAAAATAGATTTTACCCGATAATTTTGGAACGACCTGAGCATGCCTGATAGTAAAATCGATAGGAAAACTTTCAGTTTCGGATTTTCGGGATGTCCTTGAAAGTATTTGCATTGAAATCTTTATTGGGTTAAAGACAAAAAAAAAAATAAAATAAAAAAAAAACATTAAAACGAAAGAAAGTTTTGCAGTTTCATTGGCAAAATAATCTATTTGAGTTTTAAATTGTTGGCTCCAACATTTACTCCGTTAGAATATCATAAAGAGATATTTTAGTTACTAAAGTGGCTTCATAAAAAAAATAAAATTTTGGAGGAGAGTGTGAATCTTTTTTCTGGAAAAATAATATTTTGAAAGCCATTCAAAGGCTTAAATAGTTTGAAAAATGCTGGCTAAACTATATCGGGCTAAGTAGAAAAAGAGTGACAAAGAAATAAAATGCTCTCCTTTTTCTAAAGACTTTTTAAATTCCACCTCGTATATGAAAATGAAAATACGTTTAATGGGTTTATACGATAAACCTAAAAAAATAATATAAAAAGTCTGCAAGATGATGCAGTCAGTAGCTACAGCAGCAGTGGAGGCAACAAATCCAATTGTATGCAAAATATATTTAATGCACGACCAAGCCGATGTATAAAATATGTAAATATTCATTTAATACATTAAAAATAGAGAAGCTAAAATCAACAGCAGTCCATAGAAAAAAAAACTATCTTAAATATTTATAGCTTTGTTGTTGTTGCTGCTGCCGGATTTATTTACAATGAAATTGATTTAAAATAAAAATATTGTTAAGAAACTACTTGTCTAAAACAAAGTCTCTACAAGACACAATGAACACACACTGGCAAACATAATCTCTCGTTGCGGTGGCACTAAAAACAGGCCAAATTGAGAAATAAAAAATAAAAAAAATAATAAATTACTTTTCACTGCAATTGTAGGCGAACTGAGAGAAATGAATACAAGACCAATGCAAATATGGGAGTGGGGGGGTGGTAAAAATAGAAAACCCAAAGAAAATGTAGGGAAAACTGATGCTGACATTGTTCAAGTAATGAAAACAAAACAATAACAACAACAAACACACAGCAAACATTTTTTAAGGCATTGAATTTTTTGAACAATGAACAGAAACGACTACAAAATCAGGCTGAAAGTAAAAGGGGAAAAATCATTTACTCTGGCAATTGTAGAAAGTTGAGAGGAAAATAAAAAGCCGGCAATTTAGCAATTTTATACTGAAATGAATGCGTTATAAATTTTGTTAGTTTTAGTACAAAATATACAGATGATTTTAAGGCGAAGAAGTCAAAAAATACAAAAGGTGACCAGAGCTTAAATTTATTTGATATTAAAGAAAAAAAAAGTAAATAGGAATAATTTTTAATAGAATGTATGGGCCAAGTTTCAATTTCTGTTTAATGTTTTAAAAATGTTTACTTTTGTCGAAAAAAATAGCGTAAATATTCGAAAATGATATCGAAAATAGGGTGCCTGCGGCTGTTCTTGAAGAAGCGCCCACAGGACGTCCAATTTTGGGCCAATTCTTAGAGTAATTATACTGGATATACCACAAACAGTGGTGGTCCCCAAGGCGTATAAGAATTGGGCTACAGGGTTATGGAAAGGCGAATTAAAGCTTCTTAGATTTAGTGATTCCCTTTTGGTTCTTCTCCTTAAATCTGTAATAAATTGTATGTGTTTTGAAAAAGTATATTAAGTGTGGATTGAAAGTGTATGTGTGTGACTAATTATTTGACTGGTCTAGTTGATTTACTATTCTTTAAAGAACTTTCGAAAAATAATTCATAAATAAGATCAGATAGTGCGGCGACTTAATGAGAGTTTCGATCTTTTTTTGTGGTCTAGAACAAAAATATGTCAGGTTTTTTGCAAATAAATTAAAGGAATGTGTAGGATAGTGACTAATGACCTCAAGGGACAACAATCTCCATATTTCAAGTTGGGCATCAGAGTCTTTTGACGCGATCACTTAGAAAAGGTCAGAAAGTTAGTAGGTCGCCAAAAATTAATTAATAATTTTTCTGCTATTAAAAGTTTCATTTGTTTTAAAATTAAAATTTAATTAAATTATTAATTTTTATAATTAAATAATTTATTAAAAAATGAAATATTAAAAATTGAATAAATTTAAATTTAGTAAGGAAAGGGGAACAACATTTTGTTATCAAATAAATAATTGAAGCAATTAAAAATTTTATTAAATTGCCGTCTACTTGTTTTTACAGAAGCCAAATGTTTTTCTGTGATTTTGAACAAAAATACAAAAATAATTTGATAGAAAAAATCATAAAAATCTCTTCTTTTTTCAAGCAATTACTCAAAAAATTTAATACTCTCATAGAGTCATATTTAAAGGTAGAAAAGTTCAGCGCATAATTTAAAATGGTCACCTTTGCCCTTAAGACAAACCAAACCTAGTTATGGATGGATACATGATAGTTAAAAACCAAATATTTTTGTATATTTTTTATCTTACCAAGGCCGCATGCAGTTAAATGAAAATGAAGCTCAAATTTGTTGTTTTCATAAAAGAAATTTTTAAATTTTGTTCCCTGCCAAAACAAATAGGATACAGAATTGTAATTAAGAAAATTTTATTTTCCATCATAAATTGTCATGGCAAAAAATGCGAACATGTCTTAAGTAAATTGTAAATGGAAATGTATGACTTTCAAACCGCCTACATGTTGACCATAAATGGACTTTAGACAAGACACTTGGAAAATAAACATTTTCCATGTTCAATTTAATGGGTTGGGCATTGTGTTTTTAACCAGGAAAATAAAAATAAACAAGAAAAATTACTACAACAATGTAGCAAAAGTTGAAAAGTATTTTCCTTGAAGAAAACCATTTAAAAATGATATTTGAAAATTTTTGCCTTTAAATATTGGAAACTTTAAAACACCCAAAAAAACAAAAAAAACTGCAACAGACAAATAAAAAATCACGATTTGAACCCATAAATTAAAACTGTCGTTAAAGGTGACGCAAAAGTGTTTAGCAGCAGAAACAGAAACTGCAAAAAAAAAGTCGGAATAATGAAAACATTTTGTTTTTTTTTTCTTCATTTCCTAAAGGCTTTGATTTTAATTTTTTTCTTTTTTTTTTTTTTTTGTGAAGACTAAAACAAAAATTAACTTCCATAACAAAACGTTTGACTTTTAGACAGACACAAAAAAAAAATATTTTAAGAAAACTAAAAAATTAAAGTGGTGAGTGCATAAATTTACTTGTATCTAAAATAAAACTATCAACAACAGATTTCATTTGAAATTCAAAAACTCAAATTGCCTGGGACAGCCAGCCTTTTTCCAACGCTTCATGACAATAGAGTAACAAATGGTGAACAAAAATCATGGCAAAAATTAGAAAAAAAAAAATCTTATGTGAATAAAATAAAAAACGAAGTAGAGAAAAATTTTAAAAAAATTGCAACTAAAGTAAAATCTTTTTAACTTTAAATCTGACATCAACAAATAAAGCAAAATAACTTGTCTACAGACTTTATCCATCCCAGCATTATTTATCCGTTATATTGTTAGTAATTTTTTTCTTTAAGTAGATTTTACAAAAGCCGCCAAAAGCTGAAAACAATGCACGTTTTCTGTTGTTATTAAGTGGCAGGGCAGTAATAAACGAAATAGTAAAACTTCACCAGACATAATTGAACATTTTTATTTAGTAACTCAAGAAAATAAAAGTGGAAATTTTTAATTTACACTAAACAGAAAAGTCAACAGTAAATAAATTTAAACTGCATAAAGTAATTACTAATGAAATCTTAAAATTTATAAAAGATAAATCTTATTTGAAATTCATTACAAAATACAAAAGCGCCTTTCTAACTTGAAAGACAATTAAAGAGTTCATAAAATCTATTTTTTTGTCTTAGGGTCATCAAAATACTTTACAAGTTTTCCAGGAATGGATTGGTTTTATTTATATTTTTTATTTAGTACTCATATCCATGATAATAATAAAAAATTAAAATATATATAGAGGAAGCACTAATAGTCATTTTCAAGTCAAAATTATAAACTTCAATAAATTAAAATTTATTCCAGTTGAACATTTTTTTTATTTTTTATATCAGGAATAATTTAAATTGATACTTTTAGGATTCAGTTCTTATTTTTAAATATTTTTTTCCTTGATATTATTTTTACGAATTGGTGTATCAAGTTTTCTATTTTAATAAAGACGGACGACCTTTTGAGAAATTAAAACGTTTTTCTTTCATCAAGAAGGTTGCATGCAAAAATGCAATTTCTTTTTACTTTTGTCTAATTAATTCACCTTGAACTTTTTTTCCTGCTGCTAGTGTTGTTATATTTTGTACGTTTTTCTAATTTAGTTCGTACGAGGGTTGCCCCAAAAATTCGTGTCAATTTTAGGCCTTGTAAGGTATTATGTTTCTTTAACATTTGACATTTTATATAATCGATAGTACATAAGATAAAGTTTAAGTCAGGGGTAACAATATTATACATGATGGTACTTAATTAAAACGTTATAACAGCCATAATATTCTATGTTATGGCAGTCTGAAGGACGCCAGATTAACTTAGAACTGTACAAGTATTGTATACGGTAAAAATAAAGCATTCAATTGGTTGAATATTTTGAAGGGATTGGTAACAAATGAGCAAACTATCTGGTAAAAACTTTTGGTTCTACAAAAATGTATTTAGGGGATTAGACTTATGACCATTGAAAACTCTGTGGCTAGAAACTAATTGATGTGAAACAAAACTAATTACCGTTTTCACAAAGCAACCAAAATTGCAAGTGTATCTACAACGAATAACACGAAAAACACCCTGTTGAGATATAAAAAATATTTGAAATTTTCATGAAAATTGCCTGGAGTTAACACTGTTAAGATCCTAAGATTTTGCAGATGACACTATGGAAAGACGCACTGACTGAAAAACGTTAAGGAACTGTGTTCGTGACACTAAGTTTCTAAAAAGGTTTTTTCTTCATTCTTAAGTGGAACACTACAGGCCAAACCATTGATTTGTATTCTTTTTAAAACGAAATCACACATTTTTACATCTCATTATGGTTGTAGCCGGAAGCAGACGTCCTTAATTGGGTTGCTAAACAATTACTTTAGTTAGACTTTGACTCTTTCAAGATATTTACAATTTACAGTGTATTAAAATAAGTGAGAGAATTTATGCCAAAGAGTAGCTGTATTGCTACTATACAAACTATATGTGCGGCTTCAGTTAGAAGGAATTTATTTTCTTTACCAAACAATACAAATGAAGAAGTCACGCGAGCAGTGGTTGTTGCCAGAAATAATTTGGCATATCAATCGCCAAGATGTATGAACCAAAAAGTGTTTAAAGGGTGACACCCTTAGGAACAACAACTCTGTCCAACAAATAACAGAAACTGATCTTCACTTTTAAGATGGAAAAAAATCAAGGGCTAATCTGATCTGTGTTATTGTAAGCCTAAGCTCAAACATACATTGTGTAGGGATATTTTAGGAGCTAAAATGCTTATAATCCTGAAAAGTTTGTCACCTTTGAGCAGATTGCGTGAGTGATACTGAATATAGTAAAAATAAATCCTCAAAAAGAAAAGACTTTGAGGTAATTATATAATAAAATTTATCTTAAGTTTTAAATTGAACAGAGGACTGGAATCTAAAGTTGTCGTAATGATTGCCAAAGAAGACAAAGGTATGCGCAATTTACAAGCGAAAATCTGGCGATCGAGAGAGTGTAAACAGAATCAAGTAGATCTTTAAATAAGAAACTAAAGTACTAAAGTTATACCGAAACTCCTACAAAATTATAATCATGATTGTGAAGCGGCGAAAAGTGTGTTCCCTGTGAAACGTGTGAAACAACCTCTCGACTGGTACATTTTATGACAGGTTTTTAATTTTATTGACAGAGTTTTCATTTTACTGTTATCATCAGTTAATAAATGATCAACACCATTACTAAGTCTACAACTCGCAAGCTTTTAGTATCCTCTAATAAACTACTGGATATTTTATGCAAAATTCCGTGAGGAACTTATTACTTCTTTTAAATTGTACCACCCAATAATCCATTATGGAGGAGTTTCAGACGTCTGGATTGAACGTAATAAACTGAAATACATTTTTACGAAAGTTACGTTTAAAATAACGAGAACAATACTAAATAATGTGACATCCTCAGTCTACTAACTGAAGTTCATATCGTAAAATTTTTACAGTGCCCTCGTAACTATCTCAAACAATTAGTATTTTCCATCAACATGCGTTTGAAATTAAAAGTAATAACTCTTGCTTTTACTGTGATGTTTCTTCATTATCTGGCTGAAACTCATGTTGAATAACGTTGCATTATAGTTAATGTTCCCATGCAGTTTTAGGCATAAAATAATAATATTTGTGTTATTAGATGTTTGTTTTTCCATGGCTGTACGAAAAAGTTAATTAAATGCCAACCTATGTCGCCAGTGGTTCTTAATCATCTTTCTTTTATAAATTAATCAGTGTAATGAAACATCTTCTAATTCATCACCGCCGTTTGGGGCTTTTGAACGCCTTTTTACAGGATTTTTAAAACTTATCACAGTACAATTATGTCAATATGACGATTTTCGTGGGTACCCGCCACAATGGCACAGCCTAATAGTTGTCCTAACACCGAGTAAGATCAATGCCACCGAAGCACATAGCGATACCCCTTGCATTCTGCAATCGTACTGAACCACTGGCGACCTCTATTGCAGAAAACAATACTAGATCCACCACGTTGCTTTAGAGGGGCCTCAACAACAACTGGAATACGGATCTAGGTCCCTGAGGAATACAAGTTCTGATAATAACAGTAGTTAGGCGCAGGTTTGACCTTGAAAAATCTTTCTATTTTAGTTTAAGGTCTCTTAAAGTTTAGGTGGCTGATAACTAGACTTGTGTAGTTCATAAACGAACTAGTTTATTCAAACGATTCCATCAATTGAACTAAGTAAACTAGTTCATACTTTTAAGTGCACCTAGGTCATTTTTGAACTATACTTTGTATTTAAACTACCAGACAAGATAAACTAGAATCCATATCTTTTTTTCTTGTTGACTATTTCCGACATGAAATTAGTGCTGCCACGCATTTAATTTAACATTCGTTATGGCAATGCTACAGTATTGTTGCCATCATATTTTAAAAAGAACATTTGAACTAAAAGAGCTTTTGAACTAAAGAAAGCATTTGAACTAAAAGTTGAAAGTGCGAACAATATGTCAACAGAACATTTTGAACTAAAGAGAGCCTTTGAACTAAATTTTGAACTAGTTCATTTTCAAACTTTGAACTAAAAAGAGCGACCACTAAATTAAACTAAATGGCACAAGTCTATTGATAACACCTTTTACGTCTATGGTAAACAAGGTAAATATGCTTCTTGGGAGAAAAAACACAAGAGGATTAGTTGGAAGTAACATTCAGCCCCAACAGATCTTAATTTGGGAACCTTCATTTGTGTCTTTTTTTTTGCTGTTAAAGAAAGTTTAGCTCAGTGTTGAGTTAACAACAAACTTTGGTTTTCATAATTCATGATCTTGACATTTGGAATTTAAGTTTGCTTTTGTTTGTTGTTTTTTTTTAGTTTGCACTAAATGTGTGGTTAAATAAAACATTTTTTAATGAATTTGTTTGGTGAAAAAAAAAAAAAATTAAATGGGCAATTTGTTACCGCATTTTATTTTCCGTTTTATAAAAATTAAGCAATTTATAAGATTAATCTACCTAAAAGAAGTTGTAATATAAAGGTGTAAAAATGTTAGCTGGGGAGCAAAATTTTACGGAATATTAATTTTTAATTCAGAAAATGGAACTTTAAATTAAGTTATCTTGCAAAGCTTTTTCAATTATAAAACGTTTTATATTTTTGGAACGCACTCACTGTGAAGACTATTTTGTATTACACAAAAAAAGAAAAAAAAAAACATGAAAAAGCCATAAAATATTAATATTTATGTTAAATAAAATAAAATAAAAATTTAAAACATGAAATTAAAAAAAAAATAATAAATATAACGTAATTGGTTTTAAATGTTTTGCAAGCGTTAAAAAGCAGAAAGTAAGACTAAACAACATTAAAACTGTGATTGAAAAAATTAAAAAAAAAATTAAGATTTTAAATTCTGTGAATAATTTTTAAAAAATAATCAAAAATATTTTTTATTTGATGTTTTTTATTTCTTACAAAAAATTTGAATAATCTTTTTTTCACATTTAATTTTTCTTTTTTTTAACTTTTTCTTAATTATGTTATAGTTAAAGTTCCTTTTAAGCTTTCGGGATTTATTTATTTAGTTCATCGAAAGTTTCAGTGGAAAATCGCAGCATCATCAGGAAAATTGTAATTTAATTTGATACCAACATAAAAGTGTAAACTGAACATAATAAATAATAAACAGTTAAAAAATCTTTTTCAAGGACTTTTTGTCGTATAATAAGAGAAGGAATTACATTAATTGAAACTATCGACATTGTTTTTATCATTTGCGGCATCAAAAGGTTGCAGCAACGAAAACAAAAAATTCATAAATAAAAAATAAAAATTAGAAAATAATTTTCTGACTGATTAATTTTAATGAAACAAGGCAGATTATTGCAATAATATAGAGCAGGGGTTCTCATCAAATTCCTGCTCACGGACCCCTGGTAAACTAATTTTTTTTCGCGGACCTCTCTGAAGCCCAAGCTAAAAATAAAACATTTATTATGTTCGGTTCTTCATGCGGACCCCTTGGATGGTTGCTACGGACCCCCATTTGAGAACCGTTTAGATAGAGATAATTAATAATCAGCTACTCTGTTGAAAAGCATTAGATAAAGAAATTTGGTGAACACAGGAAACGAAATTAAAATTTGAAGGATGAAATTTTTAAAAATTTTCTAAAAAAAATTTGATATTTAAGTCAGACGAACGAGTTTAGCGTAGGCTTAAGTTCGTTTGTTTTTTTTTTTTAGAAAAAAAAAATTATGTTTAAATGATGTTTTAGTATATGAATTAAGTTTTCCTTATTATTATCCTGATAATGCTATCCATTACTATATTAGAAAAGTCGTAGAAAGAGAAGAGAAAAGTTTTGTAGGAAACTAGAGAATGTAATAGAAATAAGAACTTGAGCTTAACTAATAATGTTCTCTTTTTGCAAATTCATTACAACTAAATGTATTTTTCAACCCGTTTAAGAAAAGGAGTAGAAGTTACAATTAACGTGCTAAAGTTAAAGGGTATCTCCAGACCAGACTTGATTTTTACGTGTTTTTAAAGCGTTATCATGAACAAAAGCAAATAAATTCAACTTAAAGAATGTGCCCAAAAAAGAAATGATTTTGAGTATCGATTTATTATTGAGATGACAACAGACAAGCATATGAAATTTGAGATTTACACAAAATTTTTAAAATTACCATTGTCGAATTTATACCTGTCTACTAATGAAACAGCCATTTATTCATTTATTTTGAATTTTATAACCACCTTCTTGTCTGTGCTATGAAGTCAGTGATATAATGATGTGAGTCGCAATGGAGAATTTTTGTATAGCAAATAATTTCTACAGTGCGAGTTTTAAGAATAATATTAGACGATAAGTATGATTCAAGATAGCAACATCTAAAAAGCACAAAATATGTGTGTATTTCTTTGTCGGAAAGCTTCAGCTGCCTACACCAGTGAACCGATCCTGGTGGGCTTTGAAGTCAGTTATGCAGTTGGTAAAATAAGGTACTAACTTTTTGTTACTTCAAGTAGGCGTGGCACTTCCTATACAAAGTAAATATTTATGATCGTGTTAGTTTTTAAATGTAGGAGGTAGCTTCTTCTATTTTGTTTAAATAACTCTTTTGTAAATATGCATAATGTGGCGAAAAACTGACTGGATAGGAGCAGTGGGCGTGGTTCCTTCCATACTAGTCTTACAAAATAAATACTAGTTTAAAGTAGTTGGTGTGGCGCCTTCCATAAGGAGTACAAAATCTTCATCTGGAATCTAAAATTCTGTACGCTAAACTTCTTTAAAAATATGCATAGTCCAGTGAAGTACTGGATGTGTTGGGATAGTGCACGTGATACCTCCTAAGTTTTAAAATTTATTTTTTTATAAAGATTTAGGGATTCATAGGTTTTCTATTAAAAAATCAAATTGTTATATTTGATGCAAAGTTAATATTTCGTTGTAATTTAAATTTTAATTTTTACCATAATTGTGAATTTTGGTTTTTGTTTAAAATTGATTTTTTCGCAGTTTTTATATCCTTCAACACATAGGAAAAAGGGTATAACTCAGTTTGCATTTCGTTTGTAATTTAACCAATATCCATTTCCAACCCCATTAAGTGCATAAATTTTGACTTCTAATGCATAGCGAATGTCGATTAAGCGATATCTGTCTATCCGTCTGTCCGTCCGTGCTAGTGTTGAAATCAAGTTTGCCGAGGCACTACATCAGCTAGAGGACATTTAAATACGTCAATCGATCAGACATAGTGCCGGAAGAAATGCTATTGAAAATCAGCATGATCGGTCCATGTCCCTCAACGCAGCAGGCAAAACACCACGCCTACCTCTAATTTCTCTATATCATTTGGAACAATGAAGTAACTTCAATCAAAGAAACAAATATATGGGGCGATAAAAAATTAAAAAATAAGAAAAAAACATCAAGTAAAAAAGTTGGTGCTCGCCTCTGAAATTTTAAAAATTTTTTAAATATCAATATGAATATCATTTTAAAACTTTTGAAGAGATCTTTAAGGAAATACTAAAATTTAAAAAATATGCTTGACCCATTAAGAGCCGATGGCATTTTTGTATAAAATTTCATTGACATTTTAATTTTTTGATTAACGTTGATTTTTTTTTTTTTTTCTTAATTTGATAAGTTTTTAATGAAACATATCCTGAACATATGATTTAAAAGTTAACTTTGTTATTTTACTTTGCCTGTTTAACATAACTAGTAAGAAACAACAACATGGAAATAATGTTGGAAAAATATGGGCACCAATAGTTTGTATGCATGTTGTTGTTTTACACCATCCTCTAATTCCCAAAACATAAATTTTAAAACCTTTATGAGAAAAGAAGCTGTTTTCTACCAGTATTTAGGGTCTTTCAAAAACCATTTTCAACATCAACAGATTAAAAGGCGGATATTGTTGATAAACACTGAAACAAGACACCAAGACTTCAAATGCTTTTTATCAAAATAACAAACAATTTTTGATTACTTACAACATATTCCTTTAATTTTTATGTATACATACCTGAAAAGAAAAAGTAAAGAAAATATTTAAAAAAGTTTAATTTAAAAAGTCAAAAATATATAAAACAACAGAAAGTCCTTATTACTAAATTAAGTAAATCATTTTAATAACACCAACACCACCTTCAATTAAAAACAAAAATAAAAATAAATCAAGAGATAAAAAATAAAAAACTAACGCTTAACAAATGTGAATGTCTTTAGAAGGTGGCAAAACAAAATAAAAAAATGAAATGAAAAATATCAACACCAACTAAATTATTAACTAAAAGCGACTACAATTTAATAATTACAAAAAAAAAAAAAAAAAAAAAAAACATTTGAAACATAAAAAAACTTTCTGCTGCAAGCAACTATCGTTATGTTAAATGCAACAAACTCTGGCTGGTTACAATCTTTATTGAAGTTAAAAAAACAGATTTCCAATTAAAAGCAAGAAGTCATGTTGGTAACAAATCACAGAAGCGAATATTAAATTAAATAAATGTTTCGAGATAAAATTAATAGTTGTGGGAACGTGGCAAGTGCCACGGAAACAACAACCAAATTTATGAATTTATAAAGATTTTTGTGGTGGAAATTAATTTTAAATGACAGATGGACAGTTACACTGAGTTATAATTATTTAATATTGTAGGTGTTTTTTACATTAGAAAATAGCTTAAATAAATTAATATTGCATCATGCTGGCAGCCAGATTTTTATTACTAGCTTCAGTCATACCATGAAGAAACTTACGGTATTTTATAACATAAATTTTAAATAAACAAAATGAGAATTATATAGGCCATCCATATTCAGTTGCCAAAATAATTAAGAAATGGGTTCTAAAAGCAACGCACATATGGTCTTTAGTAAAAACCTGCAAAATATCTTTGGACTGCACTTAAAATCTAAGAAGCTGCTGATTACCCATAAATCACTTCTGGAGGGCATTACTACTGAATACTTTCCCATTCATTAATATATTTTTTTAAGCCTGATAGAACCTGAGGTTGTAAACAAAATATCCCAAAAAACGTAATTTTAAACAGAAACATTTTTTTATTCGAAAGATCAATACGTGACATTAACATTAAAAAATTATTTAAACTGTTAGGCCTACACGCATTCCGGACGTCTAATTTTGATCCACTTTGACGAGAATCGCCGGCCGTTTGTCACAAATAACACGAAGAAAATTGGCATCCTATGTGTCAATTGTTTCCCTAATAAAAATAATCGAGAGGTGTCGAATTGCAAGAGGTTGAAGGCCAATTGCCTTAATAATTTTTGATAGTTATCTTATCGTCGTCTTATTGGTCGCCTTTTAGCACCTAGAGCAATCCTGTTAAAACCAAATCTTGCCCAAATTAATTTATTTATAGCGCGTTAAGCCAACAATGAAACTCATCGCTGGATACAAAAAATGACAGATTTTAAAAGTAAATTTGGATAAATTGGTAGCACTCTTGAAGCATTAATCTATTCATAATGATTTGCTAAAATACACTGATCATAAATTTAAAATATTGAGTACAATATAACGGTTCCTTTGTAAGCCCTTTCTTTAGTCTTTTAAAGAAGTCAGAAATTTAAACAGAGCAGGATATCAGTTTTCTTGGAAGAAGTTTTTCACGATTACAGGCATGATAAAATCATCATTCACGATTTACAGCAGGCGACACCCTTTAAATAAGGTAATACACTCTCAGCGGGCGTATGAATACGTTTAGTTTGTCTACAAACGTAGTTTGATTTTCTGCACATTTTGTAGTGTTTGCAGTTGTACATTATTTTCTTTACAGGGAGCTACTTTGTGTGCTTGAACCGAAGCCTCACAAAGAGCCGCCTATCTTTGTGAACGATTGTAAGGTGCCTACACGTGGAGGCTGTGGTTTACGTCGGTGTGCGCGAGGACAGTGCGATGTCGATCGAGTGTGTGTCAAGCAACACAGATGAACTCTCAAATCCTTACGCAGAAACAGATCACTACTAATGTCGACCACTACTACCCTTCACCCAAAAACATCGTTTAAACTTTATTTTAACATCAATAAAAACAATCTCGTTTAAACTAACAACAGTTTGTGTTTTCTAATTGCTTTCATTGATGTGTGTTTGCGGCATAAGTCGATAATAATCTATTGTTTTATTTAAGACAAGAAAATTCTTTTTCTTTTTATACGGCTTTTAAATATATTTCTTTCAGCTTTTCTGCAATCGTTTTATTTTCACAAATTGTGAATGTTGTGCTGTTTACAACACAATTATTTATTTATATTTTTCATTATAATCGTTTTCATTTTCTTTAATACTTCCTTTCCAACTTGAATGAATGCAATATTTGCGGAAATTGTCATTTTTTTATTTACGGATATTTGAAAGGATGTTGTTTGATAAGCTGGCTGGAAAGGAAAACAAACAACGTTTTCTTTCTTAAGTCTGCTATAGTTTCTTCCAATTTTCTCATTGAAGTATTTTTCATTTACTTTCACGCATTTGCAATTATACTTTCATTTTAATAGCTGATGACAATGATAATAAAAAATGGTGATGATAATAATGTTTTTAATTAAATCTCATAGCAAGTTATGACTTAGTACATCAAACTCATAATTAAAGATATGATGGTGGAATTATCTAGTTGTATTATAGAAAGTGTACGAGATGAAGTAGTTAATTGTTGCAACTGCTTCTAAGCATTCAAAGTATTTCCTGTGATTGCAGATTTTCCGCAATTATTTATTCCGTGTTTTCTTAAGAATAAAATCTTAAGTCAAACATTAAAAGACTTAGATTAGTTCTCAATTAAACCCTTTAAGATCAAAATTTTTTTCGTGAAAAAAAAAACTTGAAAAAGATCTAAACATACTTTTGGTCGAACCATAAATCGCAAAATATACAAGAAAATAAAAAAGTGTGAATACAACTGAATATTTGACTAAAAAACAGCGAGATGAGTTCCATGACAGCGGCCAGATCTAGCTGGACTCAAATTAGTGGAATCGTTCGTTTTAAGGTAGCAAGGCAAAACACATCACATGTTTCTAAACTTTAATTTTTACTATTTTTACTGTGTTAGTGTGACTTCGTTAATTGATGTGAATTACACAAAAATGCAAAATGCTTCATATTTTCAATACCTACTACATCGATGTGACAACATTTGTTTTTTTTTTTTTTTTGGCAATACAGTGTTAAAATTTTTATATTTATTTGTGACAGTCGGCTATGCAACGATCATATACTTTATTCAGTTACACAAAACGGCTTTTAAAATAGTAAAAACTTAATGACTTCTAAAAACTTTTTAGTCACCATTAAAAATTAAATCTGTGTTTTAAATGAAATGTTTATTACATTCATCAATGGAAATTTGTTTTTTATATTTTAAATCAAATTTCAGTGAATTTTAGTAATTATTCATTTTCTTTTAATAATAATAATTTTTATTATAGTTTTACTGGCATTGCAACGTTCCCATCTAGGTTTTCTTTTTTGCACTTTGTGTAGAGAACCCTAAAGCCAGAATCATAGTAATATGGCATTTACACTATGAAATTTTTCATGAAACTATCAGGAAATTTTTGTTTGCTGGTAAAGCAAAAGGGGTAAGCAATATGGTATTGCTTGAAATAATTTTGAGGGAATGTCGATCATTTTTATTTTTAATTAACGCATATTCGCTGCGACTAAAATAGAGAATTGAAAAAATGCCTAAAAAATTGGACAGTGTTAACCTGGATGACCGATGCGATGACCGATCTTGCAATTACCTTGATTTTTAAACGGGTTGTAGGAAGTATTTTACTACGTGTTCTTGTTCACATATGACCGAAAATCAAATGTGAGTGAGGTTTACGCTTAAGAAAGACATTCTGCTGGACAGTTGGCTATTGTCAAAAGTGGATTAGGAAATTGTATAATGATAGTGAAATATTCAAACTGTCATTTGTTTATTATTGGAGAACAAATATTAAAAACCCGCATATTAAAAATGTCTGCTATCGGCTTTGATGATCACAAATAGCATTTAAAAATTTTTTCAAATGCGGATTCAAATTCCATTCTATTGGTGAATTTTTTACGGTTGGAAATTTCAGAGTATTTTTGAACACTAACTTCTTTTTGTCCTACTAATTCCATCTCGTTAAAGAATTTTTATCCGGGCAATAGATGGATGTGTGGGATCTAAAATCAAAAGGAAACAGGGTCACAAAAACTAAGGCTGTCTACATAAAAGTGATATAAAGGGAAAATTAAAACAACCAAATATTTAGATTCTGGACGTATGTTAGAGCTATGTCTCTCAATTTGCTAGCAAAGCACCTATATTTAACCAGGAATGTTATATGTGTGTGAAGATAAATACGTCTAGTTAAATACGTTTTTTTAAAAATGTAGCATGCGATAAAATTTTTCCTCCCTACATACAGTACAAATTGTATGGTAAATTTAGTGTTTTTTTAAAAAAAACGATTATAGCGACAAAACCCTTTGATCTCGGCGAATCAAATCTTTTGGGAAATCAAGGGCACATATAGAGCTATTAAACTGTAATCACAGTTTATTCAAATTGTATTTGAGAATTTTTTTTTAAGACGCGGAAAATTGACTTAGTGCAATTTTCTCATATTAAATGAGTTCTGTGAGAGATTTTGTTACTGTGGCCAAACCCTTCGATCTCGGCGAATCAAATCTTTTGGGAAATCAAGGGCACATATAGGGCTATTAAACTGTAATCACAGTTTATTCAAATTGTATTTGAGAATTTTTTTATAAGACGCGGAAAATTGACTTGGTGTAATTTTCACATATACAATGAGTTCTGTGAGGGATTTTGTGACTGTGGCCAAACCCTTCGATCTCGGCGAATCAAATTTTTTTGGGAAATCAAGGCCATATATAGAGCTATAAAACTGTGATCACAGTTTATTCAAATTGTGTTTGAGAATTTTTTTATAAGACGCGGAAAATTGACTTAGTGCAGTTTTGTCATATTAAATGAGTTCTGTGAGGGATTTTGTTACTGTGGCCAAACCCTTCGATCTCGGCGAATCAAATCTTTTGGGAAATCAAGGGCACATATGGAACTATTAAACTGTAATCACAGTTTATTCAAATTGTATTTGAGAATTTTTTTATAAGACGCGGAAAATTGACTTAGTGTAATTTTCACATATACAATGAGTTCTGTGAGGGATTTTGTTACTGTGGCCAAACCCTTCGATCTCGGCGAATCAAATCTTTCGGGAAATCAAGGGCACATTACAGTCTAATAGCTCTATATGTGCCCTTGATTTCCCAAAAGATTTGATTCGCCGAGATCGAAGGGTTTGGCCACAGTAACAAAATCCCTCACAGAACTCATTGTATATGAGAAAATTGCACTAAGTCAATTTTCCGCGTCTTATAAAAAAATTCTCAAATACAATTTGAATAAACTGTGATTACAGTTTAATAGCTCTATATGTGCCCTTGATTTCCCGAAAGATTTGATTCGCCGAGATCGAAGGGTTTGGCCACAGTAACAAAATCCCTCACAGAACTCATTGTATATGAGAAAATTGCACTAAGTCAATTTTCCGCGTCTTATAAAAAAATTCTCAAATACAATTTGAATAAACTGTGATTACAGTTTAATAGCTCTGTATGTGCCCTTGTTTTGTCGCTATAATCGTTTTTGTTAAAAAAAAACACTAAATTTACCATACAATTTGTACTGTATGTAGGGAGGAAAAATTTTATCGCATGCTAAATTTTTAAAAAAACGTATTTAACTAGACGTATTTATCTTCACACACATGAATGTTATTGGCTATAGAAAAAAAAATGATAGCAAAGGCCACCTAGTAAAAACTAACCTTGGGAAGATCGAAAGTACGGCACTGGAATGGAAAGAACAGCACTGGTTGTCCAGCTCCGAACACAGAAAACCGGTTATCATATCTTTACACTACGTAAAGGTAAAGAAAAATAGGTCTTTGTTTTAATGGTTTAAAACAACAATGTACGACTTCACATCGTTATTTTTTGTAGGATAGCTTTATTTCTGCGACAGCATAATCTTACACGAGTGTAGGTCCAAGCATTATCTAATATAAATTGCTGTTCACTGAAGCCTTAACCTATGGCGTAGATCGACCTCACGACTAAGTTTACGTTGCAATATTGTTTACAGCTGGCTGCATTTTAAAAAGCAGTATATTCAATTGTCCTACGGGAGGTACATGGCGAGGCCAACATGGTAGGTTCTAGTTTAAATATTGACCTAATTCTCGTTATAATTTTTTATATTATTATGTTTTCTAATGTTTGCATAGAAAGCGATTTATTTCCTTTTCAGTAGTTTTGAAAACGAAATTGCAATAATGTTGTTAAAAAAATCCCTTTCATTTTTTTCCATTCAAACGCTGTTGCATTTTATTAATTTATTTCTTAACGCTGTTGATTTAAATAATTGCTTTTCATTTTTTTTTTTTTTATATTTTCTTTTTGCAAAAGTGTTATTTTTTATATTTATTATAAGAGTTAATTAAAAAGATTATAGCAATTATAACAGATGAAAAATATTAAAAAATAAGAAAACTGTTTAACATTTCATTGGTGTTTTTTTTTTAATGTAATTAATTTTTGTGGGCGGCAATCAAGGCTTGGTGGATAAAATAACATAAATTATATGTGACATTTTGATAGGATTTCGTAAAGAAAGTGGAATCAGTCTTTTCTGGTCACAAAGCACGTACGCTCAGGGTTGAAAAGGCGGAAAGCGGACAATTTTTGTTTTAACATCAGGTGCTGGAGTGTTCATACATTTAAATCCCTGAGTCTGCCTACCTGATTTTAATGGGATTTTTTATGTGTACACTCTTGGCTACATACTTAATAGATTAATTCCGCTAGGTGGCGGACCCAAAGAATCGATAAAGAGACAAGAAGTAGGACATGACAATGTCGAGTATAATACGGTCATATTTTAATATTTTGTTTAATTTTTATTTGTATGGAATTATTTTTATAATTATAAGCATTAAGCACTATTATTTTATTATGAAAGTTATTATTAAGAAAATTTAACTTTTTAATTTTTTTCCAATCAAGATTTGAACCGCGGAATGTTATAAATGAATTAAAATTTAATTTTATTGGCTTAGGTTCATTTTTTAGTTTTTAAGAAAAATTTTTAACAAATGCTTGCGGAAGTTTTCTGAAGAAAAAAAAGAAAATCTAGACGCAGCAGAGTGTAATGACGCATTTTCTAGATCGCTACATCCTACACCAGCATTCTTCGCATCTATCTACCTTAAGTTGTGTACATTGTAAACATGTATTTAACAAACTAAATATTAATCAATATTAATTTGGTTTGACATAGTCCACACACAACTCAAAGCATTTTCTTTGTTGTTCTCTTTGTTTTTGCTTAGTACCAAACCATCGGTATGGCCACGAAATGCAAGTTTTGTTTTTAGTCATTCATACTTGCTTCCTCACAACATTATAGATGCTTTTCCGGTATCATATTATCTGCTGATTAATTAATTTAAATTAATTGAAAATTAGGAAAATTGAATTTTCAAACAACAAACGTTTGCTTAATTATTTAATTTTTTATTGCACGAAAAAACATTTTTACAAATTTATTATTATGTTGGTTTAATAGCAGGATTTTTAATTGCAAAATTAGTTGATATTAAATATTAAGTGATATTTAATTATAAATCTATATTCACGACTTTGTTCGCGTGACGATCAACTAAATAAATAATTTTTGCAAAATAACAGACTTTAAAACAGGCATGATTACATAAAACGTGAATGGATCAATGTATCAAGAAATAAGACCATATATTTATGATGATGATACATATGGGACACCCTATATTACTTTTTTTAGTTTCCATTCTTTCGTTTAAATAAGTCTTAGTTATACATTTATACACTGCGCAAATTTCAAGTTTCTGCTAATTAAGGTTTAAAAGGTCTTGTACTCAAAATTCCAGCATTCTACGGGGACACCCTTTAAGTTCATATTATTGAGTTAGCGAATAACATCTATTATGTATAAGTTTCAGTGGTGTATCTTTAATAGTTCACGAAATTAGGTTATGTACGTTTATTAACGCCATCTATAGGGATATTCATTAATTTTTGAGCTTTGATTTTATTAAAGTTTTGTTAATGGAAGCTAAAGCTTTACGCACTTTGTGAACATTTTAAAGTCATGCATTTCACCGCTAAAACGATCCTTTTAAACCGCATGTGTTATATGGGTACATCATTTATTTTCATGATTTATAAAAATGTTTTCAAAATGGGGCCTTTTAAATCACAGAAAACATTTTTTAATCGGTTTAAAAATGACTGAGCTCTGAAGTAACAAATACACAAAAATCAAAGCTACACGAATTGATAATCTTCTCATTTTTTTAAGTCTGCTTAAAACAAAAAGTATTACAAAAGTTTAAAAATCGATACTTAGGTCCCCCTTTGATTTCCCACTTCTTTAAGGTTCATTATTGAATAATTGTCATAATTTTTGTATTGTTGTTTAAAAAAACAAAAAAAAGTACAACAAAAATATAGAAAAAGTATTATTATCGTCTTAATTATTTTTCATTTCGCTCGAATTCATTTGCTTTAATTTTAAAGTTTTTGTTTTTTTAGCAGTATCTCTGAAATAGAGAAAATAATATTTTTGTTTTCCTTTTCCATGAAAGCGAAAGAGGAGGAATGGCACAGAACAAGAATTAGGATAATATCAAAGGTAGTCGGGATGCCTAAATTTACCACTTATGTGCAGTGGTGAACCATTTTCAAATAATAATACAGGTTATCTTGAATCCACAGCTGGTAGGGAATTTTTAATGTTTCTTTTTCACTAACCTGTAAATGCAATTTATGTTTGATTTTAGAACAGTGACCCACAGCCTCAAGTGCTTAAAAGGTTTTAGTTTTTAAAGCTGGTACAGCCAATTTATTTTTTTATACTTTTTTTCGTATACTTACTTTGTCTGTTCTTTCATAATTGGCCGGTAATTTTGATGACACCTTGTGAACTTTGGGTATGGGAGGATAATCAAATGCAGAGCCCGTTAAAGCAGCTGGTGCAGTTAAAGGTGAAGGCGACAGAGTTTTAATACCATTGTGATGGCTGTTATGGCTGCTGCTATTGCTGCTGGCGTTTAGCGGTATAATGCGACGGACGGTGGTATGCATTTTAATTTTTTTTTTCAATTTAAAAATTTATTGAATTATTATTTTTTTTAATAAATATTCACCACACAATTTCAAAGAAAAGAAATCATTTTCACTTTTCTATATTTTAGATTATTTTTTTAACTTTTTTCTACAGGTTTGTAAATAAGTTTGCATTTTCATCATTTTATTTATTTTTATTTTATTATAAAATAAAAATTTTCACTGTTGATTTTATGGTGGTTGTTTTAAAAACGGAAATGATTTAATCAAATGATAACTTTAGTAACTGACAAAATTTAAACAATAAAAAGAACATGATTTACCCATTGCTTGCCGTTACTTGGATTCCACTAAAAATAATTTGATTCTTTTTCTAACTGTAGAAATAATAAATACAATTTTTGTTTTTTTTTTTTTTTTTAATTCAGAATTTCACAACAAATTTTAATTTGAATTTTAAGAGAGAAACAAAAAATAAAAACACCGGCTTTTAGTAGTATGAGGTAATTTTTTTTTTAATTTTAATGTCAACAATTATTAAAATAATTATTTATTTTATTTTCTTACTTTTTTGTTTTGTTTTTTAAGAGTTGTTGTAGTTGTCTCTATATATTTTTTATTCATTTTTTGTTAATGTTTTCATAATGAAACTTTACTACTGTCTCGAAATACTCATAACA
Organism: Cistogaster globosa; assembly: GCA_937654795.1. Classification (NCBI taxonomy): domain Eukaryota; kingdom Metazoa; phylum Arthropoda; class Insecta; order Diptera; family Tachinidae; genus Cistogaster; species Cistogaster globosa. The sequence goes on from OW569404.1 coordinate 91,634,356, forward strand.
AGTGCTACAAAAAAGTTATTCGAAAATTTAATAAAAACGTTATATTAAACTTTTTATTGGTGATTGTGTTTCTGTTTCTGTTTTAGTTTTAGTTTTTTTTTCTAATAGTCGTGATAATGACACCTTTTGTTGAAGCAGAGAGTCATTGGCAATTCAAGAGAACGAGTAAACTGAAAAGTGGTTGAAATTATTTCGTTTTTTATGAAAAAAAAAATTAAAATTACCAAGTATTTAAAAAGGAAAATACAATGACAACGTAAAGCGACAACTGAAAAACAGCTCTGGCCGAACATAATACAAAATTATATTACAAAATGCTACAAAGACGACTAGAAAGTATAAGCGAAATTTAATTAAAAGAATATTTAAAATATTATTTCAGGGTGAACCAAAATGTATTTAAGATCTGTAATGAACAGAAATCACAGTTTTTTTTTTAAATGTTACTTTTTTAATTTATTTATAAAAAAAAATATGATAGTAATTATGCAATGTAAGGCCCACCGACCAAATGTTTATCACAGCTATGCTGGCTCAAGCGCACTGTATTTTAGGCTGTTGCACGATCATGTCTATAACTTTCTTTGATGAACTATTGTCATGCCCTGTTGGCCGTTCGGCTAACACTGTTAGGCGTTGTATTTGAGTGAAACTGTGATATAATGCAGAATAGTGTGCAAGTATCTACAGATACAATTGGACCGATTTAGCCAATTCTAAAGAGTTTCAATATTAAAAAGCAACTTTAATAATGACAACAGCACCGTACACAAAATTACTATTTTCCAAAAAATATTTGAAATTTTACTTTTTTCGGCTTTAGAAAGAAAAATTATTTACAAACGTATGCGGATGTTTCCGTTAAAGAAAACAAGAATAATTAGACGCTAACAGAATGTAGCGCCACATTTTCTGGTTCGCTGCATCCTTCATCAGCAATCTTCGCATCTATTTACCTTAAGTTTTGTAAGTTGTAAACCATCATCTATTTTACAAACTAATCAATATTAATTTGGTTAGACGAAGTCCGCACAAAACTCAAAGCATTTCTTTGTTGGTTTTTCTGACGAGTTGCAGAAATTTTAAATTAAAAAATGAACCTAAGCCGAAAAAAGGAAATTTTGATTCATATATAATAACCACGATTTAAATCCTGATTGGGAATAAAATTAAAGATTAAATTAATTTTTATTCATCAGGTAGCATTTTTTGCTCGCAAAGAAAGAGGTAAAGAGGTAAAAAAATTACAGAGTTGCATTTTTAAATTTATTCGCGAATAGATTTTATGTCTTGCAGTGACTTGTCGAAGAAGTCGAAATTCCATTGATTTTAAGTTTAAGAATTTAATTTAATGAAAAAACAAACATAAAAAAATACGATCAGATATTAAAAAAAGAAGAGTGTACATAAGCAATATCATGCCCAATATAATTCTTCTGGCTGTTCTACCTCAGTGAAAAAATAGTTCAGGACTTTAAATTATAAAAAAAAACACTAAAAATTAAATTTTGATGAAAATTTTTTAATAAATAATAAATTTTCAGTAAATTCTGGCAAATCATTATGAATAGACTCACGCTTGAAAAACGCTATTAAATCATCTAGATTTACTTTGAAAATCAGTCATCAATTCGAGCAACTTATAAACGACTTCGAGATTCATTATATGCGTCGTTCTTTCGCCGATTGGGCTTAAGTGCAGTAAGAAACTGATCCCTTGTTTTATCGCTGAATTGTATGCAGAGATGAGGCACATTTTTGGCTTAACGGGCTTGTTAATAAGCAAATTGCGGTATATGAAGTGAGACCAATCCACAACACACCCTACAAACTCCATTGCATCCAGAAAAATTCACCGGCGACCGCAACCATCGGAAAATGGAGATGTCAATTGTTTTCTAAGGTCCTGAGATTTCACACCTCTCGATTATTTTCTGTAGACCACATGAAGTCACTGGCTTATGCCGATAAACCAGTAAGAAATGACGCCAAAATTGAACGTTCAGAATGCGCTTCGTTATGAGCAGCCGCTGTGGCCATATGCCCGAAATCATTTTTAAATATTAATGCCATGTTTTGTTCTTTCGTTTAAAAAAATTCTTTCTAGCAATTTAATTTTTTGTGTTATTTTGTACAATTTAAAGTTCTATCGGGCTTAAAAAGCACCCTTTACTTGCAATCATGCATGGAACCCTAAAACTTTCATTTATAACGGATCAGTACACTTTGTGCGATTATGTATTAATAATATTTTCTTAATACTGACTTCAATTTCAATAACAAAAACCTGTCGTTTACCGCTACAATTGCAGAGACCTCAGAAAAAATTTTTTATTATTTTTTAAATTACTTTTCGAGAGCCTTTTTTTGTTAAAGAAATTATTCATTTAAGACATAAATCTTATCGCTTGTAGTAACTTTTTATACTTAAAAAAATAAAAACTATAAACAATTTATAAAGTTCAATGAGGCGTAAGAAAATAATAATAAAAAAAATTATTCAAAATAATTTCTTCTCACTTTTATACATTGAACTTTTATTGTTTCTTTTTTGTTATTTGCCTTCAAAACTTCTTATCAATTTCAATTGTAAAATTATTTTTTATTGTTGAATTTGCGTGTTGTTGGTTGTGTCAACACTTTTAACAAAAAAGCGTTAGAGCGAAAATTAAACAATTTTATGTCAATGATAAACGGTAAATTAAACGAAATTTTGAATTTTTTTTTTGTAAAAAACTTATTTGTTTTGTAAATATACATACATATACATAAATTTAATGGCAGTTAATGTAAATAAAAAAGGATTTTCTAATTTAAATTTATTAAAAATTTTATTAAGTTTGTTTTGTTTTTGGTTTCATAAATTTTTATAATTTTAATAAATAAATTTTTAGTTTTATTATTATATTCCACAAATAACAATGCGACAGATTTTTAGTAAGGCTTTAGTTCATTGATTTCTTATTTTTAATTATATTAAGAAAAAAATATAAAAAAATTTCGAAAGTTTATGCGGAATCAAAGTTCAATTAGCTTGAGTAAATTTGAATCTTGGCTAAATAGTGGATGATTTGAATGCCTAAAAGAACTTTTAATTTTAAAAATTACATAAAAATTTATAAAATACAAAATTAAAATTTTACTAATTTAAAAATTAAACTTTTGTTTGCAATCCAAAATTTTACGAATTTTAGAAAACCTTCGATATCATAAATTTTCAATAAAATTCAAATTGTAAATTGTTTCCCAATCAGGATTTGAATCGTGGATATTATAAATGAATTAAAATTTACTTTGTTTTCTGTTGGCGTCTTATTTTTCTTGTTTTTTTTTAGAAAACCTCCGCATACATTTGTAAAAAAATTTTCTTTCTAAAATTTTTTAAAAAGTTAATTAATAAATGATCGTAAATTTTAAAAATTTATTTAAAAACTTAAAAAATGTTAAACTTTTAATTAAATTTGAATCTTCACATAAAATCGCAATTAAAGCAAACAATTTTCAGTTTAGACTACGTCTTCATTATTATTTGTTAAAGCCGATAAAAAAATTACAGTTGACTGTTCCGCATAAAATTAATCCATTTAAAGGGAGCATTAAACTACATTTTATTTTATTTTTTTCTATCATGACAATCTTTAGTCGTGTGTTGCGTGAACACTTAAAAACTATTTTCAAGATAGTGGAGGAGATTTATGTCCCCACCCACCGTTTACCTCATATATTGATTTCGGCTTTAAGTTCAGATGATAATAATTTTTAAAAATCAATTTAAAAATCATTGCAAGGAAAAACTAATAATTAATTTATAGTATAAGCAAAAGTGCAAAAAAGTTGTTTAAGTTGTTTAAAAATTACAGATTCCGTTAAAACTTTTAACATTTCAGTGCTAACTCAAGGCCTTCAAAAACATTCATTGCATATTGTAAGTAAAATACAGTATTTTTTACTATTGTTGACCTTTTTTTTATTAAAATTATTATCTAATATTTTAGTCTTTTGTACAAATTTAGTTTTTTGTTTTGTTTTTTTTTTTTGTTTTTGTTTTTTTTTTTTTTTTTTTTTTTTTTTTTTTTTTTGATAATAAATAATAATAATGTTTAATATTTTTCCGCTCTAAAAATAAAGCCATGACGACAAATAAGCCCGAAAAAACAAATTTTATAAAACAATCAAAAGTAAAACAAATCAAAAATCAGTGAACAATAACCTTAAATTAAAAACAAAAATCACTAAAAAACGAAACTGACTATTATTTGTGAGCCAATAAATAAATACTGGTTGGTATAATAAACAATCAAAAAAGACTTTAAGAGCAGAAGCAGTTAAAAACACTAAATTCTCTCACTACGATAGAACCACAAAATATAAGAGGGTTCTCCGACAGCTACTTAACATGATGCCCAATCGCCTAAAATTATAAATTTTTACAAATTTTTAAACATACGCTGCATAATTTAATAAGTGAAAAAAGCTTAAGGTGGTTTGTAAACTTCGTTTTAATCCAACGATCGTAGTTGATAATGGGATACAACGACATTATACCTGTTTGGTAAAATGGCAGCAAAAATTAACTGTGCTTTGATACGTAGAGCGATAAGAATAATGTAGCATTTTCGCAAATGTCTTAAGGCCTGCTAATTTTTTTTTTAATTTTCCAGTTCTTTTCGAAAAGTAAATCATCATTTGAAAAATTTTAAATTTTCCAAACAAAATATTGTTGGATTTGCAACAAAGCTAAAACAATCACTGTTTAACACCGTTTGATGAGCGGGCCTTTATGGTCAATATCCCTTCAAACACTATGATAGACACAGCTTTACAGTCGGCGGTGAAACGTGTAGTGACATGTGCCCTGTTTCTGTAACTTAAGTGAGAAATTCATTTTATAAAAATTTTGATTCGATTTGTTTTACACAGGTTGAGCTTGAGCAGTTTATGAACTCTTTTTTTATTAGTTTATGTTCAAAAGAATACTCTTAATTCTACTTTAACTTGTGCAAAACAATACGACCAAAATATATTTTTCTGTGAGAAATTTCTCACTTTAGGTGCAAAAATGAGGAGAAAATTACTTGTTTATTGTTTATAAATTACTTTTTGCACCATAATTGGAAGGCACGTAATGTTCCTATTACTGGCCGCCGAAATTGTGCGCTCTAGGCTCTCTTATCGTTGAGGAAGTATCATCATTTATCTACGGCGTTAAGCCAGAAACGATTAAATAAATTAAACACAATATTTGACGAGTTATATGCGAAATACGGCCATAATTTCTGTAGGAATTGGCTAATGAATAAAAGTGAACTTGCAAGGACATAAATGAGATAATGGTGGCTAAAAGTTGGCGTCTCTGCTAAGACAACAGAGTAGTAATTGGCTACGAAAATTCTTATACAAATATTATTAATTTTTTTTTTAATCAAAATAGGAAAGAGCGATCCTTAACTGCATTAAATAGTAAATGGATTCCATACAAGCATAAATACCAGATAATATTTTTTAGTTCGGCTTGAACCTATTTTTATTTGTTATTTATAATTTAAAAAATATTTGTAACTCATGTGCTAATTTTTTAAACAAGTTAAGAAATTTTAACTCTAGCAGAGTCTAATGCAGTTTTATTCTCGCTAGATGGATCTTAAATCAGTTGTTCGTTGTTTCCATCAAATCTTGTTCGTGTACGTTGACATCATCTTTTTAGTCTTTCAATTTATTGAAAAATACTACGGAAAAGATCTTATTGCTAACCAACCTTGTCGGACAAGGTCTAGGTGTAAATTATATTAACACAATGAACTTTGAAATATAAAAACTAAACCAAAATATATGCACAAAAAAAAAACAAACAAAAAAAAAACACGAAATACTATTAAAATTATTTTGTTGTTTTATTTATTTCTTTTTTGCTATAATTATTTGTTAATACAAAAACAGGAATTATTTATTTTAACACTTAAGAGAAGAATTTTTTTTAGTTAATTTTTAGTAACACATTTTTGATGTTTTTTATTTATTTATTTTTTTTTTTTTTTTTTTTTTTTTGTAGCAGACAATAATAATATTTACTTTTATTTTTCTTAATATTTTTTTTTCGTTTCATAACAATTAATTTAATTTGTGTTTCTTCTTTTAACTTTTTTTCACATTGATTTTTATTCCTTTTTAACACACTTTTTTACGCTTCGTGATACTTTAAGAATTTTTTTTTTTCGTTAATGAATTTTGTTTTCTTGTTGTTAGTTTCGTGCAAAAAGTATTTTACACTTTTTTTATTTTTGCAAATAATCAGTTGTTTTTGTCATAATTTAATTCAAACATGCATCAATACAATTTCTGCCGTCGTTTTGCGAATGTTTTAAACGCTCAACTAAACACCACAAATAAAAGGATGGATGGCAGAAAGCGGCCAGAGTCAGGCCATCAAAGAGTCACTTAAAATTTGAAGAGCAATGCAAAAAAAAATTAAAAAACAAAAAACAATAAAAAAAAACAAAGTCGCAATAAGTTCAGCGCGAAAAATTGTTTTATTCATCAGAGAGTGAATGAAGTGATAATGAAAATCACGTTTGTTTAGAATCTCCTCAGCGTTGCCAGAATGATGATGTATTTATCTTTCATAAAAACTTCTCTACAAAAATAAATAAAACACAAATTTTTCCAAGAGGATGAACAACAAATTAAATTTACCTGGATGAAAATAAAGACAGAAAAATGTGTTGAAAAGGCTTAGATCACTTTTCTAACGGATGAGAATCATCAACATTAACTACTGGGGGGAAAAATATCAGTAAATACAGAATATTGTTCTTTATGATTTAAAAAAATTAAGAAAATATTACATTAGGATTTAAGTAATTATTTCAAACGAATCCTCTTAATCCCTTGATTTTAGCCAAGCGATTTTTTTCTGTTCATAAATTTCAAATAAAAGATGGGCAAAAAAGATTTATACCGAATTAGGAGACCTATTTTCAGAACCTACCGAAACAGTACTTTGCGATGGTAGAACAATTTTCAAAACCCTTTCAATGACTGCTGAGAAGCAGCATACTTCTCCTGTGAAAGAGAATGTGATCACATACGTTTCTTTTTTGAATGTGTAAAAAAAAGATAACGATTAATCACATGGAAATTAGTAATAAATAGTAATCTCCTCTTAAAAAGGCAATGCTACACCGTTTCCAACATTTCAATTGTACACAAATAATAGCCTGAGTTCTAAAACGATTTTTTTCTTCTTTTTTTAATACAAAAAATAAAAATTCTAGAATGTGACTCAGACAAAAAGTTTAAGAAAAGATGTTTAAAAAATCCACCACGAAATGCTATTTGAGAACACTCACTCATGTAATAAAAGAAAATAATATGATCATGTGTGATTTATGGCAAATATGTGACCGGCAAACATCTGCGTTCTAAAATTTTTAAAAAGTATTAAAGCTTTTCAAATCGCTGGAAGGAATAAAGCAATTTTAAAGACGGATATATTGAAATATAAATTCCTTTTCTAGTCACCAGAAAAAATAAATCTTGCAGTACAACTAAGTCATTCCATAATTTAATGTGCTTTTTCTGTGTTTCTGTACAGAAAAAGTTCAATACACAATTTTTTTAGTTTCAGTTTTTTACAGTTTTTTTTCTTTTATACAAACTTTTAAGGTTTTTTTTTAATATAAAAACAGCACTTTATATTTCTTTAAAGGCTTTGTTTAAAAAAGTAGAACTTCTCCTTAAAAAAACGTCATTATAACCTTCTGGCAACACTTGAGCATCCTCATGATACCTCACGCTCAATCATTTTTGGGGGACAGAATTTAGAGAGAAAAAATGTTTTATATTTTTTTTCGTTTACAAAACACTACGAAAATATAATCAAAATAAAAAATGAATAAAATTAATTTAATATCACAACCGTAAAGAACAACAACAGCAATAACAATTATTTGGGTAAAAGCATTTTAAATATCGCGTTACCACACTCTGGGGTTACATTTACGAAATTTATAATTCAAATTTTGATGCAATATTTTCTTTTTATTTAAATTAATTATTTTCAACACAAAAATATAATATTTCTTTAGCGTATTCGCGGCGTTCTTTGCCATCACACATAAACAACTAAAGAAAAATCCAAATATGAAAACTTTTCATGGACTAGAAACAGCTATTGAATGCTTTAAATAAGCAACAACAACAACAATTAATAATAATAACATAAAACATTGCAACAAATACACACGATCAAACAAACGAACTTCTCACAGCAATCCAACGACCGATCGAACAGCCAACCAAACTACACAGTTTAATTTCAGTTTCCACCATTTAACTTGGAAGCAATGCAACTTACTGGCAACTGGATTTGTCTATAAATGGGGGAAAAACTTACGAAAATATAAAGACTTTTTATGGCATTAAAATTTCCCAACTAGTTTTTTTTGTTTTGTATTTATTTTCTTCTTTTGGTGCCATATTTACAAACATGCAATCGCTAGATGGTGAGCGAGCGATCAGCAGAGAGGTGAATTGTGTTTTGAAAGAGAGAAAGAGGGTATTTTGAATATTTTATAAAATAAAAGCTTTAAACATTTGTTTGAAAAAACAAAACAATTTGGTAAAATATTTTTTATTTTAAAAGAACATGAATATATGTATGTATGTGTGTATATACGAGGCTCAATCAATATGTCTTCACAATATAAAATGCGCATAGAATTCAAATATAAAGTTGCCAGAGGCGTTAGACGGAGTTGTCAGAATGTAAAAGAGATAAGAGAAGAAGAGTGTAGAGCAATTTTTCTATTACTTTCCTGCAATAATCGGCAGGAGGATGGTTTCTTTCGTTATTTTTCGGGTATCCTTTGCCTAACGCTAATATAAAAGTGGGGAGCATATAGAATTTTTTTTACCGATTCTAGATAATTTTTCGTTCCCGTTTTATTAAAATGGTCAACAGCACATTTACAATAACCTTAACGGCTGCCTTATTAGAATAAAATAATTGAAATTTGACCGTACATCACGCAGCTAATTAAAAAATAGGGAATAATTTCCACGTTATAGTTGTAGGTGAACAATAGTTTAGAAATTTCTGATTTTGATTTTGCACTTAAGGCTCTATAAATAAAAAGCTTTGCTCACAATTTAAACAAGAGTGAATAATTAGGTAAATGGTTTACAGCTTTAACATCACACCAGATTAAAATAAAATTTAAATGCAATAAATTTTTAACATTAAAGTTACTGGCTTTTGAGATTGAAGAAAGGAAGAAACAATAGATGGAAAGTGTATTTAAATATTAAAGAAGGAACTCAAGGAAAATGCAAACCTGAGCTAACATATCGCTCAGATTTACATTTGTACATTTTTGGCATCAAAAATTTAGTTTTTTTCCTCTAAGTTATTCCACCGTCATTCTTCAGATTATTTTTCATGTTCCCAGGCATTAAAGCTTTCATTTAAAAAAATTTTAACTTTAATTATTTTATTTATTTTCTAATTAAAACAAAATTTCTTTAACTTACGTCACAAATAAATCCCTTTTAGTACGCCCCCAAAATTAAAAAATAAAAAAAATTATAAATAAATCAAGTTATTGATTCAACGTCGTATTAAAGCTCACAAAAAGCTTATTTTCATTCAATATTTGAAGCTTAATATTTTTATTTTAAAAGAGCGACAAAAAAGAAAGCCTTTCTCAATATTTCTACAGCTCTCTTTTTATATTTTGTGAGTTTTTTCTGTCTTTCTCTCTTGATAACGATGACAACCACAATAATGATGATCTAATGTTTTGTTGTTTTGTGTCTCTTTGTTTTTGCTTTTTCTTAATTTAATTAAATTATTAATTTCTTTGTTTTGTTCAGTTTGTTTGTTTTCAAAAGCGTTTAAGAACTGAATAACAAAGGCAAATACTGATGACACAAGATATACAAAAATTGCTTTTTTTTAACAGGGGCTGAAATTAAAAGACTTGTATTTTAAGAAAAAGCTTATTAAAAAAAAATTTATTTGCTTTATTGTTTACAACCTTAAAAGTTTTCGGTGAGGAAACATGATTTAGAAATTGACTAAAACCGTAGTTTAAAAGGAATTTGGTATCGATTATTATTTGAATAAAAATTTACTTGCGGACAGGATAAATTTCTTTATTTTCATTATAAGCTTGACTTGTTGAGAAGGCTAAAACAATAATTTTAAACCAATTTGTTAGGGAAATTAATGGTCCGGAAATCTTTTTATATCTAATTTAATTTAGGAAATCAAATTTTTTCTTTTTTGTAAAAATGCAAATAATACTCCTCGCTAGTGAAGCTAGTGAAGTTTATTATTCAACACTCCTAATTAATTTTTAAAACAACAAATTTTAAATAGTGTTTATATTTAACTCGAGGCCTCCTCCATTCAATAAAAACATCCCTGACATTATGATATAAAAATTTGTTATAGCCCTCTCGAGACGGGTTAATTGCGTGCTCTTACCAGCTGAAGAATTTCAATTTAATTTTGTTTCTTTTAAGAAATTACAGAAGTAAATGGAAAGGATTTTGAAAAAGAAAAAGCAATAAAAATTTAAGACACAAGATATTATAAGTTTTTTGGGAAATGTCAAAAATCAGTTCTTTTCCTTAAATAAATGTTTCTATTTAAAAAAAATAAAAATTGTATTTGATAAAAGAACACTAAGGGGAATCAAAGTATTCAGCTTTTATATACCAAAGAAGGCACTTAGACCATCTCTTTGAAACGAACTCTAAGTAATTGAAGCGCAAAGCTTTGGACTTCAGAAGCACGGCATAAGCTTGGAATTCGTGGCTGGGGGAAAGGCTTGATCTCTTGTTAATAATATAAATTGGATAAATTGGGGGTAACCTGCCCACTTACAGTAAAAAATTCTGCTCCCTTGGCGTTGATTCAAAGTTAAAGCTCAGTTTATTTATTGTACGAAAAGATATGATGCAAGAGGAAATGCCAGAAAGTTGAGTAGACAAAACTGCTCTCGCGAAGAAGTTCAAGGGTACTAGCACTAGTACCTACATTCCGGTAAATTACGGAAGGCTAGTTTAGTCGTAGAGATTCTTTCAGGCTGTCGGAACATGTGATCAAGACCAACAGCTTCCACTGCCTTAATTGACAGAAACACTGTTACGAAGATGACATAATCAAATCCGTCAATTCAAAAAGATGGAGAAAGGCAGCTACATGGTGGCCAAGACGATATTACATATCGTTTACGAATGTCTAACTGGCATAAGAAGAGGACCATGGGGCTATCGCGTATAAAACACCACTTTAAAGCAAAAGCTGCCTTCCCGGGCAAAAGTGAATTACAATTATTATTATGACATCGCGTTACTTGGTGATAAGACGGAAAAACTATTTCGGAAGTCGTATTTCTGGGTATAAAAACTGACTGTTTGTGGACTGCCTATTTATTTCTCCTACAATAATAATCCTGGGAAGGCAATCAAAGCTGAGTAACTTGGAGTCATACCCCTTAAAGACCAGCGGTTGAGAGTATTTACAATAAAAGTTAATGAATTTATATAAAAAACCTTTTTTATGTCGTTGTATGTTGGGCATGTGAAATGGTTCAAAAATTTTAATTTAAGATTTGTGCCCTTGGACAAGCAAATGAAAACAAACAAAAAATATATATGGAAGGTGTAAAATCATTCAAGGAAAGAATTTATTGAATAAAGATACCAGTTCGGGTAACGAATTATTTAAATTTGATCTCAGTACTATACGAGATGAGAGTAGAATTTTTTCTAGTTCACCTCATTTTCCAGATTTGGCCTGCGCTGCTTTTTATAAAATCTTTATTTACTAAACTGAATGTTAATTATTGCATCCACTTCTAAATGAGTCGAATTGCATACAAAAAGCTGTAAAGGGGTCATTTGTTGGTGTTGAAAACATCAGCAGGGCAAAAATATTCATTCACACACAACTTGTGCATACACACACATCTAAAAACGCAAACACACTTGTTTTAATAATTTTCGTTTTCATTTTATTACTGCACTTTCAACCATGATCCAACAAACAGAATTTAATACATAAAACAGTAGCAATAACAACAACACTAGAATATAAAGACAAATTAATTCTACAATTTACATTATCGTCGCTGTACAACGTACAATGAACTTGATTTTAGTTGAGTTTGTTCTATTATTGTTTTATTTTTCATATTTCTACTTCCCAGCAAGCACACATTTGAAAAATTATGTTATTGTCATCATTTGCCAACATTTAAAATTAAAAGTTAACACGTCTTAAGTTCACACACAACAGGTTTTCTTGCAAAAGCATTCTTTATGTCACTTTTGAATTTCCTTTTACGTTTACACTAAACAATAATATTGTGCAATTTATATCTAGATTGCCGTACTTCAATTACAGAAAAAACTTGTAACCTTTCCAAGTTCCCTTTGGTTTCCAAGACTTACAACTGACGCAAGAAAACTTGCTGTATGTGAGCTACTCGTAACTGTATTGTGTTTGTTGGGTCATTATAGATGTAACTGCTTCAAGACAATTTTATCAGAGTTTTTATTTTTTTTGTGGTTAAATGTTTTAATCGTTTTTGTTTTGTAACTTAATCTAAAACAAGTGTAGTCGTTGTTGTTTTATTATGACCCCAGAGCACGGTCAATTAACAAAATACACAACAAAAAAAATGAGTGCAAAACTAAAAACGCCAGATTGATGTGCATATGATTGTTAAAAACATTTTCTAAGAAAGGTCATTTATAATATTTTTGACGAGATGTTTTAGAATTCTTGCAAAAACAATTTTTTTTTTCTTTAAGAAGATAATCTTGTGGAACGGTCATAACCATCTTCTAGCAAAAAATGCAATTCATATTGAATGTATTTAAGCTTAATTTAAGCAATATTTCTTAGTTTTTTGTATGTAAGTGTGAAACTTGTGTAAACTGTAACTTAGCAGTAACTTATAATTTTCATTTAGTTTATTTAACATCAATTATAAAAATGTATAGTAAAGTTATTTAGACGTATTCATTTCTATGAGCTGTCATTTTTATGGAAGTAACAAAAGGGAGCTGGTTTGTTCTTTTTCCTCGTTAAACGATCGATCTCTGTGACCAGAAAGGTAAAACGAGTGTTCAAATAAGCAAAAATTAGAAAAAATAAAGTGATTGCAAATAAGGTTTTCAATTAAATAGTCAATAATTTTTTATATGTTTAATCTTTGAAATAAAATTAAAATCTAAGCTTTATTTAGCCAACTTAAGAGGAAAAATGCCACTTCTTTTTTTAACATTTCCAATAAAAACATTCAAAAACACAGGCACTTTAAGAAATAAATTGTGTTAAAGATTAGATTTATTTAATTTTCAAATTTACCTGAGGAATAATTCTTGCAAAAAAAAAAACACTTCAAAACAGACAAACTTAAAATCATATTTCTTTAGGACGTTAATTTTACATTAATTATATTATATTCGAGAAAGATTGCGTCAGGATATTAATATGTCGTAGAACAAAATATAAATGCAGATTAAACAAGAAAATTCAGCAGTTTGTGGTCATCCTTTATTCATCACACTTTTTATTGCTGACACAGTAAAACAAAATTTGTTTAAATTCTAACCGTTAGTCTATAACTGTTCAAAAGATTGGCCACATACATTAAATTACAACTATTAGGGCACCCTTTAATTTCTAATATTAAATATTTATACTGTTGTCATACCTTTCGGTGGACACCGTCGTCACTGCCTGCTCATTTGGTTCGTTTGGCGAGCGCTTTCGATGTGAGAACAACATTTTCAAGCATCGTTTTGATTAGTACTGGAGAAAAAGTGTTAGATGTTTGTTTCAAAGATAGTGGTGGGTTCAGGTAGTTTTGTCCGTTGGGATGATATCTGTTATGTTATTGAAGGTATATAATTTTAATATTTCAGCCTTTTATTTTTGGATAGGCAAGTATGACCTTCTGTAGGTGTTTTCCGTTTGTAAGATAGTTTTAATAATTTTAGTTGTGTAAAAATGTCCAAAATTGTATTTACCTGTTCGTTAATAAATATATATACCTGTAATTATACTTGATATAGTAATGGACATTCTATCTAATTTGCAAGAGTTTGTCTGGAACGGGGCCGTAAGGTCGATTAACATCAGTTATAGGGACACCCTTTAATTTCTAATTTCAAGTTGGCTACTTGTTATAGCAGACTTAGCAATTAAGGTTTTGTGCAAACTTCAATCAACTGTCTACAATTGTTCAACAGTTTGGTCATATACATCAAATAACAGAAACTATTGTAACATCCTTTAATTTATAATTTTAAATATTTATACTTCTTAATATACAAGAAAAGTTAGTGGACGTTCTGTTTAATTTTCAAGTGTTTGTATATAAAGATTCAAGCAATAGGGCCATATAGGTAAATTTACTGCAAATATGGGAACACCTTTTATTTTATAAATTCAAATAAACTTATTGTTATAGTAGATTTATCAATTCAGGTTCTTTGTAAATTTCAACTATCTGGCTATAACAGTTCAAAAGTTTGGCCACATACATCAACTTACATCAATTATTGGGACACCCTTTAATTTATAATTTTGAATGTATGTACTTGTTAGTATAACGGTCATAGTTAAATTTCAAGCTTTAGTTTACAACGGTTCAAAAGATGGCGAGTATAAGTTAGTTAACGTCACCTATTAGGACACCCTTTCATTTTTAAATTTATTTTTATATTACTTTTTGCTATTGGGAGCTATAATATAATACAATACACTTAAAAAACATGTTTGCTGTATGGGGACACCCTTTAATTTTTAAGATTATGAACCTTTTTCAAAAAGGGACCAATCTGCAGTCGAATTGATAAAAGTTCATGGCTTTTTATTTTTTTGGGACAATGACGGTAATTTTAATTTTATTTAAAGGTTTTCCGAAATAGTAAAATAATCACTTAAATTTATTGTTTTTACATGAAGTTTAACTTAAAGAAAACTGAAGTACAGACCACCATCTTTAGCATAAATATGATAATGTTAGAGGTAGAGGTAGAGGGTAGAAAAATGGCTTAAAATTTTGCTCAAATAAAAAGAAAAACAAAAACAAGTACAAACAAAAGAAAATGTTGCCAAATGACTTCAAGGTAGTTTTATAAAATACAAAGCAAAATATTATTTGCTTAGAATTTATACTCGCATCTTCTCTTGTTTTCTTGTTATAATTTTTGTTGTGTTTTTTAGGTTAATTTTGTGCCCCAAGAGCTGAGGGTTTTGGAATTGATATAAAAACAACATCTACATAAAGTTCTGTGTTTTCTATTAAAATAATTAAACAAGACATTTTAACAAGATGGTTTTGGCTAAGAGTTTGCAAAGAGATAATGGGTGAAGTATGCAAACCAAAAGTATTAGTGGGATGCGTTAAGTAACCATGAAAAAAAATTTAAATTGTTGTAAAAAAACAAATATATTTTGAGAAACAATTGTAGAACTATTGGACTTAACAAGGAAAATAAACGTTACACAAAACTTAACACTAATCTTAAGTTTTAGTAATTTATATTCATTTGATGCGACATAGTTCTACAGTAAAAATTATACCAGAAGTATCAATAATAGTAGACCAAACCCAATTCGCTTCTCATGGTCTATTGCGTGGGAAGCAGGTAGACAACTAATCTTGTCCATTCACAGCCCAAGCTTCTCTATTTTCTTCCGACTACACATCATCCGACGATACATCAAGCTCTGGCCCAAGGACCATTGGAAGAAGTATCTTAGAAAAGATTTGCTGCTAATCTTAGTGGAGTTACCAAACAGACAAACCAGTCCATTACTTGGGAGGCTTCATTAGACATTTTTTCCATTTTCCAGTAGAAAAGTCTCGTGAATATTAATCCTTATAAATTTGTTGCTGCCTGTGTGTGGTCAAAAGAATTAAATTAAGAGTAAGTTAGCAAGTGTTGGCAGAGATTTCTGCCTATTTTCTAACAAAAGATCATGAGTTCAAGTCCCATAACAGCCTTTGAGTATAAAGAAATTGACCTTTTGCTTTGAAGTCGGCGTAGATCAGTTGGTGAACGGTAAGGCATTTATATAGTTGAAAAAGGGTATTTTTGAAGACCGATAGAAATCATGAGAGATTTAACTGCGCTCACTTTTTAAAATTTGAAATCAGTATGCTGTGGCAAATCATCATTAAGAGACTGACACTTAAACAGCGCTATGAACTCAACCAGATTTACTTTACAAATCCGTTATCAAAAATGAACCGGAACTCGCGTTGCGGCAAAAAGAAATTATTACCACATCATGATCAAATATTTTTTGCTTGAAAATATGAAAGTCGTTGATCTGGGTAAGAAGTGGCTTCAATACGATCGCGCACGGCGTCTGCAATCATCAACTTTAATCAAACCAAAAATTGGCGAAAGCGAAATTTTGCGATAATTTGATTTCGAAAAATGGAATGGATTTTCGAATGAATTTTCTTTTAAGATTGTGTTGCTTGGCATCTCTCGATTATTTTCTGTGGAGCCACGTTAAGCTACTTATTTTTCGTGTTGTTCATAACATACGGCCGGCAATGCTCTTGAAAAGCGGCACAAAAATAGAAGGCACTAATGCGCCTCGTAATGTATTCGCTATAAATTTATTAAAATTTTATTATTATATTATTTTTTATAGTCAAACAAAAATAAGTCTTAGCCAACACCACAGAGTAAGAAACAGAAGACAGGAAATAAAGAAAATAAAAATAAATTGAGAGACTTTTGTTTTCAATCAAAGGACATCCGACGTTTTGAAAGTGAAAATCGTAACAGTACTAACGTTAGCTCAAGGCGAAAAATCAATTTTTTCCAAGTTTAATTTTTACTTAAGCTGAATGCTCCTAATAATATTTTTTTTAAATGTAGCATCTTAATAACTGTGACCTGGCCTGTGTGTTGAAATTATTTTTAACAATCAGTCGTGTTAAAATAATAACAATGTGCAAACTGCAAATTTCTTTGTTTTAAATCTCTCAATTAAGTTGTTAAATTATTAAAATTGACATTTAGTTTTGTTGTGGCAACTTTCAATTTACTTTGTTTTAAATTTCAAATAATATTTCTATCTATGCAAAATGAAAAATCTAAAGAAAAGCAAATAAAACAAAAACTATATCCACTACAAGTTTCATTACTCAATGGCGTAATTTGATGTTAAATAGAGATCATCAATATTTCATTATATCCAGCAACCATAGATTTGTCTACATACGAAACGACAAGCATCCAGTAGTCGGACAGTTTTTTTTTTTTCTTTCCATTTTTGTTTTCATTCGAATGTGTAGTTGTGTTTTGCTTTATTTCTCCTATGAGCGAGCACAAGTAAAAGTTAAACCACAATTTGCTTAAAGAGTTACCAACATCCTACCATGATAAGTGGAGTATCAATTGAAATTTTAGAATTTGCTTTTGGTAACTGATACACGTTTGTATTTTCACCGAGTTTAAAGTCAGGCCAACCAAGTAATCAAACATCTGCCACTAACCAACTGACAGCACGTAGGCACAGTGTAACAGAAAAAAATAGGAGATAAAAATACAGCTAGTAATTTAAGCAGTGCAGTTGATGTTTAGAGAGTTTACTTTTTTGTTTTAAAACATTTAGTCATAAAGAAAACAAGTGCAAAATAAATTCCCTGCAAGCAACCAAAACGAATCCACAGACAGTTTAAATTTTTGTAAGTGTGAGATTTTTTATCGAATTTTTATTCGAATAAATATTTTTAATCGAATAATAATCTTATTTGCGTATTAAATATTCGAAATTTGTTAAATTTGTATAATTATTCGTCACCTTAAAAGGCATTAAGAGTTCATACATATTCTGAATGCTTAGAGGTGGTTAAGTCGCTTCAAAAATTTGTGATTATCCTGTCTGTGTTAAAAAAAAGGTTTTCCGCAGGCCAACGAACTTTACGGATGTGTATAATGAAAAAGTTTCGCCAAATCTTTGGAACAACATCAAACAATCAAAATCAAGATTTCGATGTTAAGTAAAATTTTCACTACAAAATCTATAATTTACCATAAAGTAATCGGAATTCAGCCGAAAATCGATATTTTCATTAAAAAAATATGCAATTTCGTTAAAAAATATTTTGCTATAAAGTCGTCAATATGTCATCAAGCCGAAAAATTTTGTTGATTTTCCATACAAAATTTTTCTGAGTGAAAGCTGAGCTCTGAATGGACAAGTTATTGAACGGAATTTTCACATTTGGAGTAAAAGTAAGGCAAACGACAATACCGAAGAACCATTAAATTCAGATAAAGCGGATCTCAACAAAAAACAGGTCCCATGGTCCGGATGGAATTCCAGCACTGTTCCTGAAGCAGTGCTCTTCGACGTTAGCACGTCCGTAAGCAATTGTCTCGTCCTTTCTTCTACTTTATTTCTTAGCGATCTTCTACGCCAGACTTCCACCCTTTCTATTCTTTCGCAGATGACGGAAGCATATGCTATTCATATTCATTTAGCAATATGCCAAGCCTTCCGGAAATTGGGGCTATGGGAAAGCACATGGACGATACCCTTAATCACGATCATTTGGTAATTTTGAATGGGGCCTTGCGAACAGGGTTCAATTAAACACTCGAAAAACCCAGTGCTGTGTGCTTTGGCACAGGCGTACGGCTGAATAAGCTACGTCATCTGTAGTTATGGGTGATATACATATTAAGGAATCATATGCTCTCGATGTTCTTGGTATGAAAATTCAATGCGATGTTCGTTGGAACAAGCATATTTTTTATGTCGCAAAAGAAAAATTCAAGTGGCTTTGTTTTTTTAAACGGTGTAAGAAATATTTCGCTCCATTTGATCTCTTTGTCACCTCTATCAGACCCCAAATGGAATACAACTCTCATGTATGGGCTGGTACTCCAAAGTCTATTTCGGAGTAACTCGACCGCGTGCAGGAGAGAGCGAAGAAGTTCATCGGTGTCAGTTGGGTATCCAGCTCTACTGATTCACTAGAGCATTGACGCATTGAGGTGTGTTTCACTGTTTTATCGTCACTACAACGGAATGTGATCTTATGAAATCAGGGAAATTGTTCCTGAAAACCATAATTTTGTATACACAACGCCCTCTGCATTAAGAGCGCATTACAGAGAAAATTCGTTTTTTAGCCGAATAGTTCGTTTGTGAAATAAGCTTTCTGCAGAGGTCTTTCCTGCCACTTTCAATGTGCAAAGATTCAAATCAAATGTCCACAGCACTATTCCCTCTATCCCCTTTCCACAGTCTACTTTCCTGATTCTTGCACAATGCATTGCATAACTAGGGGTCATTCCCTGAGTGCTGGTCCTAATTAAAAAAGAGTCACTGTTTATTTCGCTATATAGGCCTGGGAATTTTTAAGTTCATGCCTCATTGTGGCATTATTTTTGTTTTGAGGCAACGATATCACATGCCACACAGCTCTCGATACCGTAAACTTTCTTAAAGATGCATTTAATAAACGATTAGTTTTACGTAGTGGTCTTGTTATATGGTAATTAATGTCGTGAAATCTAAACCTACAAGTTTATTTTCTTGAGCAATATGTCGCCGGATCAACGTCCGAAATTATCGTCAAACGTTAATGGCACAAAATGATATCTGTCAGTTTCATTGACAATAAATATATTTTTCCAAATTTCCTACATTATTTTGAAGTTGTGAACGTCTAAAATGCCATTTATATTTTTTAATCACTGGAATATTGTCTCCTTGACAAAAAGCAGAAACGTGTTTTTTTTTTTAAGTTTTTTATTCGTACAGAAAACAAACAACAAAAATTTTAAATTTTTCAAGCTTCCTGCCCACAGTGCAGTCTTTGCAGCCATCGTTATTTGTTTTCATTGGATGTATCCGCTTTCATGTTTGTTTGCGTGTTATGTTTAATGTCTTAAACAATTTTTTTATGTTTTAGTAAAATGAGTCTACTTTGGTCAAAGACCATCATAATTCTTTCACTCATTCATTGATAAATTGTTTTATAAATAGATGAGGTTACGATTATCTTCATTTAAGTTTTCATACACTTTTTATTATTTAGTTTTAAATTTAGCATCCATATTAACTTTATTTGCTTTCTGTTGCTTTCATTTCTTTCTCTGCATGATATTAATAAACAATTAAACTCCGAGTAGGACTTGTTGTTGTTACGAGAGGTTATTTAATCTATTTTATGTTGAGGTTGTAAATCGTTGTTTTTCTTTTCTGTCATTATACTGGTTTTTTAAAACAGTTTCAATAAATGAATGTTAGTACACGTAAATATTTTTATTTGTTGTTGAGTCTTAACACTTTTTGAATGGACCTCACCAGTTTTCTTTAGGTGCCCATTTTTCTCTCTCAATCTTTAACTGTCATTTTTATTGCAATAATAATTCAATCATATCGCATGCTTTATGTTATGTCTTCTAACATCTTTACCGCAAGTTTGTTGCATCTAAATGGCTTTTAAATCGTGTTTGTTTGACCTACTTGCAGAATACAATATGTAAACGGAATCTATTGGAAAGCAACCACACAAAAAACGGTGCATTAAATTCAAATATTTGAAGTAATGAAGTGGAAAATACAATTTTGATTATCTGTCATTGAGTGCGAAGAGCCAAGACTTATGTCATAAAAAAAGCTTTAAAAGAAGTCAAATAAGGAAAGTGAACAAGTCTTAAAAGAAGCGTAAAAAAATCATTTTCGGGTTGTTGTTTTTATGCTTTTCACCACAAAAAGTAGAAAAAGGGTAAAACTAATTTTGTCATTTCGTTTGTAATTTCTACAATATCCATTTCCGACCCCATAAAATGTATATATTCTGACTTCTTATGCATAGCGAAGTCGATTGAGCGATGTCTGTCTGTCCGTTCGTGTTAGTGTTGAAATCAAGTTTGCCGAGGCACTAGATGAGCTAGAAAAAGTAAATACGCCAATCGGTTAGACATAGTGTCGAAAGAGGTGTTATTGGATATCAACAAAATCGGTCCATGTCCTTCAAACAGCGGGCAAAACACCACGCCTACCTCTAATTTTTATATATTATTTGGAACAATTAAAATCGATAAAAAAAATGTGGAGCGATAAGGAATTAAAAAATAAGAAAAAAAACATCAAGTTAAAAAACTGGCGCTCCCCCATATTTTCCGAGTTACGGGCTTCTGAAATTTATAAAATTTTTAGATATCAATATGGGTATCATTTTAAAGCTTTTGAAGGGGAGAGAGCTTCTGTAAGGAAATACAAGATTTTTTTTAAATACTAAGCCCTTTAAGAGCCGATGGCATTTTTATGTAAATTTTTTTTTTAATTCTCTGTCACCTCTATACTCGTATTTGTATTAATATTTTTTTTTTGTTTTTTTGATGGAGTTACTTCACTAAACTAGATTTAGATAAATGGTGAAGGTAATATAAGATTTGACATAGCCGAATATAGCACTCTCACTTGTTTTATTTATTTTTTTTAGCAGTCTCCCTTTTTTTGTATTCCTTTATTACTTGAAGTAATGAAAATAGGGCTTTGACAAAATATTTCCAATCTAATCTATAGCATAAAGATGTTTCGCATTATCGCTAAGAGTAAAATTTAGAAACAAGTTAGACGCAACAACAATCTGAAACGAACATTGCATAATGTTTGCAAGCTCTATTTCCACTCCATTACTTTTAGAAATCAATGTGAATATTTAAATTTTGCCACGTTTGCACTAAATTTATTTTTCTATTCCGTTACTTACTCGATTCCAAAAATGAAAACAGTCAGCCATTGGTGTTCATTGTAACCAATGATCGTTTCAACCGACTTTAAAAAAGGAGAAGCATATTAACACGTCTGACTTTTTATATTTGTGCCCGATTTCATTTCTGATTTCGATTTAAAAAAAATATTTTTTAATTGAAAGGTAATGATCTCCTTTAAAAAATTTATATTATAATTATGAAAATTAAAGGGTGGCCGCATACAACACAAAAAAATTCCTATAAGTCTTAGAACTAATACCCAATAACGGAAATTTATAGAAAAATAATATTAAATATTAAGGATGTCCCCATAAGTGATGAAATTTGACGTAAATATGTTCTTCTTTACGTATACTTCAAATTCGTTGTAACAACAATTTAAAGGGTTTCTCCATGATTTATAAAATTATCTTTTGAGCCGTAATAAACAAACAGTGGTAATTTGCACAGAAAGTGTAACAGAACATTAATTGGAACTTAAAGGGTGTCTCAACAGGTAAAGTAATTTGATTTATATAACCTTTTTTAAGCCATTTCAGACTGACACTTGAAATTAAAATTAAGTGTGTATTACTTCATCCACAAGTGCAAGTATAAAATATTACAGGGTGACCTCAGAGCTGCTTTAATTTAACGTGTATTACGTTATCTTTTGAATCGTTATAGAAACATTCCTTAAATTTACGCAGAACGTTTATTACTATGCTCACAATAACAAAAGCTAAAAACATTTGAAATTTGAAACTAAAGAGTCGCCCTATAGGTCATGTAGTTTGATTTATTAAGCATGGCAGTATGATAAATTTTCATCTTGTGAAGTATCTAAAGTCCAACAGTTTACTAAGCGACCTCCAGCATGGGCGCTCTACAGGAGACTTGCTAGTACTCCTTTCAGAAAAATAGTGTCACTACGTAAATAGTTTCGGCGAAGGTAAAGTAGTCGTTCTGGATATTTCAAAGGCATTTCAAAAATTTATTTGAAATAAAATTTGTTTAATTTATTGTAGAAAGATACGTTTTCATTTAATACACAGAATTTAGATTTTTTTGTTAGTTACAGGGTTTTTCATTTCAACTAACGATATGTGGATACTAATCTTGGAAAATACTAAATATTTTTTCTTCAATAATGATAGCTTGAAGTAACTTATTTTATGAATTATTGTAATCTAAGGTATGTAGAAAATTTGCAGCGTTTATTTTGAACGCATCTGTATTTGTTTTTCTTTAATGATCGAATATTATTACAAATCTTCTTATTATGAAATGATGACTTTATTTCTTAGCGTTAGATGTCAAGTTTTGGCAGAAAAAAATCTTTAGTTTTTAACTCTTTTAATATTAAACTTTCTGCCTCGTTTTTATTTACACAACATAAATATTTTTAATTTAAATATTAACAATACTTACCCTATCACACAACTGCTCATCATTACGTTTCCGTCTCATGGGAGCGCGTAATATACGGCCATCTGTTGAATCCATTTTTTCTTTGAATGATATTAATTTTAATTTATGGACAGCAACTACAGGAACAAATTTTACAAATCATAAATAACGTTGAAAATGTGACCAGCAAATAAAAACAATCAAAGCCAAATTTCCATAAAACAGCAAAAACTCAAACCTTTAATAACGTTCCTGTTGTAAGGTTTGTGTCACTGCATTGCGATCCACTGTAATGTAATAACGCCAAACACACAACGATGGCTCATGTCTACGCTAATCTCGTTAACTACAACACAATTTTGTTCGGCCGGTTGTTGAATTTAATAATGTTTTAACAACTTCACGTTAATCTTCCGCGTATTGTCAAGACTAAGCAGCTTCGCTTTGATCATGGAATGTTAAATTACTAATGGATGGTAACGATTTCGTCTATGTTTTTTGTTTTGTCAATGAATTAGACCAGGTGGATGATATGTTTTTAATAATTTTTTATTTTTATTTTTAAGTGAAGTTATCAGTTAAAATCGTTTATTTTAGGAGGTTTTTAGTTTAAGTCAAAGCTAGTATTCATTCGTTGCATTATTATCTTCCTTTTTTAGTAAATTTCTGATTCTTAGTTAAATTGGCAGCTTTAACAGGGATCGATTGAATGTAAATAAAAAGGAGGAAGGAATTTGGTTAATGTCGATGAAGATGGATTTTTTGACTGCTGATTCGAGATTCTTTATCGGAAGAAATCTGCAAGAAATAAAAAAAGTATAATTAGTTAACGGTCATTAATGAATGATTTTCGTTTATCTATTCTCCAGGATCTAAGTTCTTATTCCCAACCCATTAATGGTTATGTATTAAACTTCGAAAAGGCATAAGGTAAGATAAAGATAACGTTTCGGAGAAACACAGTAACTCTTAGGCAAAATTTTTTATTGGCAAGAAGTTAAAGTCTTTAGTAGCAAATAAAGTAACAGCTGTAAGTAGACTACCACGCAGGGCACTTATTTTAATTTATATTGAAGAACACATATTTGCTTTTTTTAAATTTTTAAATATTTGAAATTGTTTCATAATTCGTGTTCATAAAATCTTTGCAATGATTTTCCGATAGAATATAAATTATAGCAAACAAACTTGATAAGAATGAAAGGAAGAAGAAAATCATCTTTATAGTATAAAGCACGCCTGCATTACTCACCATCATTCAAATTAATAATGCCACATCGATTAACATTTCATGTTTGCACTCAGCAAGTAAGAGTGCTATTTTCGGCTACACCAAATCTTATATATCCTTCACCATTCACTAAATCTAGTTTAGTGAAGTAACTTCATCGAAAAAATAAATATTGAGGTACAGAGAATTAAAAAATTAACAAAAAATTTACATAAAAAATATCATCGGCTTTTAATGGGTTTAGCATTAAAAAAATTGTATTTCCTTAAAGATTTCTTCAAAAGCTTTAAAATGATACCCATGTTGATTTTTTTAAAATTCTGAAAATTCCAGAGGTCCGTAACTCGAAAAATGTGGGCGAGCGCACATTTTTTCAGTTAATGTTTTTTTATATTTTCTACTTCTCTATCGCCCCATATATTTCTTTTTTTTTGATTAAAGTTACTTCTTTGTTCCAAGTGACATAGAAAAATTAGAGGTAGGCGTGGTATTTTGTCCGCTGCATCGAAGGACATGGACCGTTTTTCCTGATTTCGAATAGCACCGCATTCGACACTTTGTCTGTTCGTGTGGCATATTTAAATTTTTCTAGCTGATATAAAGCTTCGGCAAACTTAATTTTAACACTAACACGGAAGGAAAGACGGACATCGCTCAATCGACTTCGCTATGCAGAAGAAGTCAAAATATATATACTTTATGGTGTCAGAAATGGATATTGTAGAAATTAAAAACGGAATGACAAAATTAGTTATAACATTTTTTTCACTTTTTGTTGTGAAGGCTATAAAAAAGAAAACTGCTGCAAGCAACAATTGGTTTAAATATTAAAAGTTTCAAGGTTTAATATTTTGATTATTTTTATTTCTTGCTTTATCCTTTCATACATTTTGTTTAGTAATTGGAATTGATAATAGCAATTGTGGTTTCAAAGTTAAATTTTTTTATTTCAATTGTCCTTTTATACGGTTTTTAGGATTTAAAATTGGGTTGAATAGAGAAATAGAAAATAATGAAAAAATGTAAAATTAAATCAAATGGACATTTGCCAAATTTGTTGAATAAGAATTTAGTTGCAAAGGCATTTTTATAGTTTAAGATTTGCCACTACTTTCTTAAATTTTTATACTTTAGTTGATTTTGTTTTTTGTTTTTTATACTAAAAGAAATTTTTTGACTTTAATTAAGATAACTCTACTCACGTCTAACATCTCCTCAGATAACAACAGTATAATTTAATAAAAGGTAATATTTGTCCAAGATCGGGAGACAAAATGAAGGCCAAATTGCCTGTGTTACGTAATTAATGAGCAGTAGATTTTCAACTTGCTTTATAAATTATTTACTTGCTGTGTTAACAGAGATTTAGGTCAATAGCAGATGAGAAAATCTAGCGACACCAGAATATTAATTAAACCATCGCTTACTAGATTCAATTAAATTTATTTAACGAATTCTGTTGGTTTCCGCCAACGCTTGATTTAAAAATAAAGCCTAAAATGGCTTGAAAATGATGTTCTCACATCGAAAGCGCTCGCCAAACGAACCAAATAAACAGCCAGTGACGCAGTCTTCACCGAAAGGTATGACAACAGTATAATATTTACAGGCGAAACAAATCCGATGAACTTAATACCTGAGCTGGCCTACCTGTTCCCGATATCTGCCACAAAAAAAAAAAGGAAAAAGGAATCTTCAAGACATCAGCTCTTTTAACTAAGAGAACTTTGAACAACAAAACATGTTCCCAAAACAACTAAGGCCTGATAAAGCTGTGACAGCGCATTCATAATGCCGCAGTGTAAAACATTGATTATGAATTTCATTTCAAAATGTCGTCGGTAAGTATTAGAAACGCAATAAAAATGCAATCAGTTTTAGAGTCGGTGGTTTGTTTTGCAACTTTGCATACGCCAATAGGTTAGAAAAAAAAAACAACAAGAGTCGAGCAAAGCAGCTGTTATAATTTTCACCAAGATTTTCGGTTAAAGCTATTGAGAAAAATTGCCCATAGAGGAGTTATTAAAGACGTTTTATTAAAAAATCCAGCAAATTCACTATAGTGATCTTACTTTAAACGGATAACGCATAAGAATTCAGTTTTTTGCAGGAATCACAAAAAAAAAAAAATGACATGATGGTAGTGATATATCAGGCAGCTTTTACACTGGGTGTTAACAGATGTTCACTGATTCTCTTATCTAAGCGATTATTATAATCAATGTACGATAATCAGTGGTAGATAATATGAACCCTTCTTTGATCACATAGTGTAAATATTGGTTCTAAAACACATGAAAAAACGGTAGAGTGAAGTCAAAGAAAGCGCTCCCCAATCGTTTAAGGTGGAATGCGAAGAATGGTCCATGCAAACGACACCTGCATACGAATCTCAACTGCAGCTTTGCAGTCACTTGGATAATAATTGGAAAATGAAAAGCTTTTTAAAAATAACTTTAGAGCTCTAAAACGACTTTCAGAGAGCTTTAATATAGAGATCACTTCAATTGTTTTTCTGTTATACTTCAAATTTAATTTGCTTAAATAAAATAATTATTTACAATAATTTTTTACTTTTATAACTTTGTTTACCATTTGAGGGTTAAAACTAATTGTCGCACAGTATTGAATAATTATTTTTAAACGCCCTCGGATATAGAAAAATAACAAATTTAAATATTAATTACGCGTCGACATAATAGAAAACTTTTGTTGAAAATAAAAAATAAAGTAAAATAAAATAAAACGAGATAATAAATTTCCTATCATGCTAAACGCAGATTAAACAATAAAACTGCAAAATAATTGTATTAAAATCAGTAACAAATGAAGCTGCTTGTTAACGAAAAAAAAAAAAGATAAAATCTTTAAGAAGAATAAGAAAACAAAAGTGAGTTTGTAAAACAAATATTTGTTTTAGTATTTTATGCCAGGCGTAATGAACGTAATTGAATGACATTGAATAATTATGTTGTTTAATGATAAAACTTTTTACTTATATTTACTTGTATTAATTCGCAAAAGTTATTTTCAAGGACTAGAAAATAAACACATAAAAATTGTTTCCTTTTAAATAGAAACCGACTAGATATCAAAAATAATCTAATGGCAATGATGTAAAATTAATCTGTCATTAAAGGTTTCTTAAGGTAAATTAATTGTATTGTGGGCTAGAGAAGTAGTTGCCACACCCTTTTATCCACGAAATACATGACAATTAGTTTAGGTACAAAAAAGATAAAAACAAGAAGGAGTGCTAAATTCTGCTATGCCGATTCTTATGTACCCTTCACCATTTATATGAATTTAGTGAAGTAACTCTAATCAAAAAAACAAATATAGAGGTGAAAGAGAATTAAAAAAAAACTTACATAAAAATGTCATCGGCTTCTAATAGATTAAGCATTTTTAAAATTTTTTAGTATTTTCTTTAAGATATCTTCTAAAGCTTAAAAAGGATACCCATATTGATATTTTAAAAATTTTGATACGAGGGCTGCTATATATATATTTCTGGACTGGCAACACAGAGTGCTGCCAAGTGCAATCTGACATTTCCATTGGAAAGTTTGTCATTTTTAAGCATAATCGTACTCAAAACGTTTTGACCTACGACCATTATTTGTGTTGTTTACAGTGACTTGAAAAAATTAATATAGAAAAAATGGAATTAACTCGTGAACATTTTCGTGCCATCATTTTTCACAACTTTTGACGTGGATTATCACGACAAGACTACATTGATGAACTTAAATCTTTGTATGGCGATGAAGCACCATCCTATAGCACTGTGAAAAATTGGTATAATGAATTTAATCGTGGCCGAAGCTCGCTCAAAGACGAATTCCGTGAAGGTCGTCCAAAAACGACATGCGACATACCGAGAGATAGAGACATCCCTGGACATTTCTTCCACCAGCATACATTCAATACTGCATGAACACCTGGCCGTAAAAAAGGTTTGTTCTCGTTGGATCCCGCACAATTTGAAAGTCGCTCAAAAAAAGGCTCGTGTCGATTGGTGCAAAGAAATGTTGCAAAAATATGATTGCGGTGGTTCAAAAGACGTTTATAAGATCGTCACAGGTGACGAATCATGGATCTATGCGTATGAGCCCGAAACGAAACAACAATCGACCGTGTGGGTCTTCATAGACGAGCAAAATCCAACGAAAGTTGTTCGTGGAAGAAGCACTTCGAAGCAAATGGTCGCCTGTTTCTTCGGCAAAACTGGTCATGTGGCGACTGTTCCGCTTGAGCAACGTAGGACGGTCACTTCTGAGTGGTACACTACAATTTGTTTGCCTGAAGTCATCGGAGAAATTCGAAAAACCAACAAGACAAGCCAGGCCACCATATTGCAGACACATTAACATTTCATTCTCTATTCTCAATTTTTTTTTTTTTTGGAATTACAGTGCGATATTCCCACATGAAATGAAAGTCTTTTCCGTACGTGACACATCCCTTCATGTAATTTAGTGCCATCTGTAATACGGATTTCATTTTTACTTCTACTCTGCAAATGTTTTCAACGTGAATCACAACATTGTAATGATAGTTGCTCTATCGAATATAACGTAAGTCAGTGTAGACTTACGCAATATTTCGAAACAGGTCTCCTTTAACAAAGATGGCCATTAGACGTTGACTCCAGGCAAAGGTCTTTTGTGATGTGTACAGTGATTTTACGACTTTGGAGTTCAGTTCAGAGAAGAAAAGTTGCTATATGAACCCAAAAATATTTGTTGCCGCTATTGCTTTTTTTTAAAGAGAAGTAGCACTTCAGGCAATAATGTCTATTTGGTTATTTTCGTAACCGTGCTACATTCTTTAGGAATGGGATAGATGAGAGATAAGTCCAGAGTTACACTATGCAATTTTTAGAGGCGTTTTTTTTCAATTCTCTACTTAAGTTGCAGCGATATGCCTTATTTAAAAATAAACATATGAAACAGTAACGTCCTCTCAAAATACATGCAATACCATATTGCTTACACGTCTTGCCTTACAACAAACAAAATTATAATGCTAGTTTCATGAAAAATTGAATAGTGTAAAAGCCGTATAAGACAGACGGTGAAAAGAGTAAGATAGATGTAGCCATTTTATTAGTTATTTTACTTCGCCGGCGAATATGCTATTAAGAAGTACCGACAAAGGAGGCTGCATGTTTAATGTTAATTCTGAATATGTATTTATACCATTAAACAGAAAAAAACATTTTTTTATTTTTGGTTGCCGCAGGGGTTGAACCCTGGTCAACCAGGTTTGTAGTCAACGTGTTTATCACCACTACGACTACAGCACCCTCATTGCTGTTGAATGTTAAGCCCAATCGGTTGGAAATAAGGTGTCTTTATAAAAGTACTGCGCTGCACTGTTCAGCCTATTTGAAAATGTCTAAAATTGAAATAATTTTTTTAAGTTCAACAGCTACCTCATTTTCAAACCTTAACAAATAGCAGCTCAGATTTTACAACAGGGTTTAGTAAAAGTTATGAACAGATGAGTTCAAATTCGAACTCGAATAAAACAAAAAAAAAAAAAAAAAAAAAGAAACACATTCTCATAAAAACAAAACTTTTCCCATATAAAATATTCAGCACACAAATTTTTAATGTTGCTTTTGAAAAAGAGTTAATAAAAATATTGACTTTTTTTCCTCCAGCAACTTTTACTTAACAACAACTTTGTTATTGACAAAATTATAAAACATGAAAAGAAACAAAATGTTGAATATAATTTTTAAAGGAAAAATTAAAAAGAAAAATGGCATATTTTAAGCTTTTTCTCAGGCGAATATCTTTTACTGTAGATTTTTCAATAAAAACAAAATACCATAAATAAAAAGTTATCCACTCTTTTTTAAGTGCCGGTGTTAAAAAATGATTTTTATGATTTTAACAATGACCAAAGCAACAACAACTGCAGCAACAACTACGAAAATAAATAATTATTTTAATTTATATTCGTACACATGCCATCACCACAGCTGCACATAAATTCACATTAATGACGCAAATATTTCAAGGCAGGGGTCACACCATGTAGCTGAAATAGGATTTTATGTTGCACTGCTTCGCATGTTAGCAATTGATGACAAAATTTTAGCTGATTTATTTTTCAAAATCATGAAAATGCTTTAATTACCAAAGCAATAGCTATCATGTTGATGTTGGTACTGCGATTTAAAAATTTAGGAAAAGTAACATCGATTTTCCCATGAGCTGCAGAGCTTCCCGTGATACTGTATGACATGATGAAGTTGCTATTTTCTCCTAATCCCTTTTTATTTTTGAATTGACTTTTCCCAGGGAATATTTTGCCTTATTACATGAATTGCTATAGGTGAAAGATTGTTATAATTATTATTTATATAAAGAGAACAAAGGTGCTGCAATTCCTCCTGATCTCTTTCTACAGCCGTTGTGTTTGTTCCTCTAGGAGTCAATATTCAATCTATTGGGAGTTCTATTTTACGATATCTACAGCTAGGGTTATGTTTTCTTAACAAGCAATTTTTAAAATTGGCATTGCCCAATTTTAGCGTGGTCTGTTGAAAATGGATGGTATTGAAAGCAACAATGTGCGATAGAACATTACGAAAGTACTTTACATGTAGCTTTTTTTGGCGCTCAAAATAAGCCTCCGCCTTCTAGTTTAATCAATAGATCAACTAAGAAGGAATCTGTTTGGTAAGACAGTCAACCCTAATGAACACTTACGCAATCTGACGAACCTCTCTTTCTACACGAATATTCCATAGCGCAGATGAGAATACCATAGATAGCTGCTTGGTAACTGGTTTAGAATTTTCCCATTAAAATAGCACGTTGGAGGTCTAAGCCAAAGATAACATTACCCCTGTCTCTAATTTTCAGGCCTAACATTTCTCTTCCTGTCACCGTGCTCGCTCAGTACGGCAGTTGTCTTCCTCAAAGAGCCACATTTTTCTTATATCAACATCGGGTTATTAATTTTTAACGTTTAAATATCCTTCGAATGAACTGTGCTTTTGCAAATTTCCTCTTACAAAGGGACCGACACTGGCGGCTACACGTGGTGGCGCCTTACACGCCACGAGATATAAGCGAATCTACATGATTCGGGTACCGGTACGACCAGCATCATGTAGATACCCTTATATCTCTTAAAGAGGCAGGATAAGTAAAATAGAGTGTACTTTTAGCTTCAGTACTTAGTTTCTGTAACTAAAGTGAGAAATTTCTCACATGAAAATACTTTCACATCTCGTTTTACCTAACATAACATACTTATGACTTATTTCATTCAGGTAAAGAATTTGCGGATAACTTTGAGAAATGTCTTGGATCAACTGCTTTAAACGTGTTTCCTGTGTGTTTTAATTGAAACGCCACAGTAAAGTTTGTATCCTTATTCCTGCGAATCACAGCAACCCACAACGATAGATGAACAGTTTAACACTGAAATTATTGCACCGCATTTTCTGCTTTCGCTAAGAGCGGAGGCATACCGCTGCTACTTTATCATCTGTCGTTAACACAAAAGTAAAGGGAATACTAACTGACTATAGCTGACTGAACACTGTTAGGTTAGGTAAGCCAGGCAGCTGTGTTTCTCAGTTCACTTGCATCTCTTCCTTTTTTCTGCGAATCAGAAGAAAAAAGTCAAGATAAAAAGAAAATATAGAGAGAAGAGCTTTGAACTAAAGAAGGAAGTAGAAATAGAGAAAGAAGGTTGTAGGCCGTCCAATTATTCGAATGTCTTTGTCCTGTCAACAAGGAGTCGGTTATAAAACCAACTGCACCTCTGATCCTTCTCACGTTATAAGATGCAAATCAGATAGGCAAAAAAAATACCGGTGCTCAAGATGCTAAAGTCTTCGGTATTGGAAAACAGTTCATAGGCAGAGGATATGTTTGATCGTTTCCTCCTTTTTCTCATCTAATCATCATCTGCATTGGCCACTGTACGGGAGACACATTATTCTCGCATGGTTTCCAAGCAGCCAATTCGCAGGTACTAAGTAGCCATAGTTGCACTATAACTATCCTAAATACTACAGCCGTTTTCTTCTGATTTATAAATGGTTAGATTGTCCTTACAATTAAAAAAAGAAGCCAACTCGTCAGACCATCTGATCTCAGCTATATTATGAAGATCATTTATCTTCGTGAAATCTTATATTGCTTTATAACAGTTTCAGCTTAGCTTTATAATACAAGGAAGAATTCGTTCCATTCTATAGTTTTTAACGTTACACTAATTCTAACTTCCGGAAATGAAAGCAAAATTTGTTGTTTAATTCATATGATTAACAGTGAAAACTCTTTCGAAACTCAGGAAGTTTTCGTTTATAGCAAAGGAAAACCTGCTTCTTTCCTTCACTCCGCTTCCTTAATAAACAGACACTCAGCGGAAATTTTTGTCTTATTTCAATACATTCTAATGGAAAATTTCATCACGATTGATAATCTTTGATAGAATTTTGGTTATGGGAATAACCAATAACATACATACATAAAACTTACCCATTAAAAAACTTTTCTAGTATAAATTTGTTTCATCTTTCACACATGTATTTTCTTTAAAGGTCACTAACCCAAAATTACAGTTCAGTTAATCTCTAAAACATTCCTTACGTTAAGAAATTAAAATGTAATATTTGTTTTATATATTGTGTTAATAAGTTTACATTCATCACGATTTTACAAGTAATCATATATGAAGTGAACTTTTTTCCAATCTGAAGTTCAACCAAACAAAAAAACAAAACAAAAAATTTACACATGAACATCATCAACTAAATCATCTATAATTGAACATTAAGGCTCAGTGGTCAAAAAAGTATCAAGAAAAGTGATTAAACTTTCATTTAGTTAATTAACAAGATACATTAAGATGTGGACAAACAAACAGACTATAGCAAATGTTTTGCAAATTAAATGTTGAATGATAGTTGCTTTACTACACGTTGAACATCTGTCTGGCATTAAAATGAACAAACCTACACATGCTCGCACACTTGTACGCTGATACCAAGAAAAGTTTGCAGTTTTACGACATCTGTAAATATTAAATGATGGATGAATCTATTTCCATTGCTATTTAAAAAAAAACAAAGAGTAATCACTAGTTGGGTTTATAGTTGTAATAGAGCGCAAGAGAATTTTTGCCAAAATATCAAATGTATAATTAATAAAGGGTGCCCCAAAATTAACACAAGTATTATTTTTATCAATATTTTAACGGTATAATGATTTGTTATTTTTTTTTCTAATATTTCTGTGATAATAATACGGATTATAATCTAAAATCGAAAACTTTTGCTCTACTTAATTAAATGTGGTAAAAAAATCCAATAAAAAATACGTGATTTCCATGTTTGAATCGTAAAAGGAATATTTCTCTTTGTAAGGCGAGTATAACCATCGCGTTTATCTTTCGTAACGTATACTTCACGATAGAAAGTTTGCAAATGTTCAAACTCTCTACACAATTTTTTTGAGCACCAAATATGCCACATTTTGAAAATAAACAAAGATCTAGAAATACCAGCTGGGCGCTGCTTAGCTGCTAAAGAACGATGTTAACCAATTATCTATGGACATATCGCGTTAATATTTATAAATTTTGCAAAGTATATCGATCTAAATTGGTATAAAGATCTATATTGGGCGCAGTATGATAGTTCTATAAGTTCGTAAGTTCTTTCGGACTTCAGTGATTTTTAAGATAAAATTTTCAAAATAAATCACGCCACTGTCAGCGATCGCGGTTACTCCTTCTTACGTAATTACTTGTTCACAAAATTTAAATCACGAAAATGTTGTAAGTGTGCATGTCCTTAATTACTTTGCCTTATTTGATTCGTATGTTACTCAGAACTAAGTTTAGGATACCCACCACAGCAGAGCATTCTTAAAAAAATTCATTACTCACCTCATTAATTATTTTTACCAGTCTTACGGATCTTTGATTGCTTTGAGTTTTTACCTTTCAAGTTGGAATGTTTGATAACGAATACTTTTAAGTTTTTAGTGCTTCTTATACGATTAAAACAATATTGTTAGGTTTTTTTTTCAGGCAAACGATTGAGTTCCTTCGATTGCAAATATCATGGTGGCACATTATAAATTATCTAATTCTTACTCTGTAGTACCGGCTATACTAGAAACTCTATGGTCTTTTTGTTACTTACTAAACATGCGTTAATCGAAATGCATGCCATCCACGCTTCACTGCTGTGTTAGTCTGGCGAGACACAAATTACTTCATGCATTGTTTAGTTACCTAAGCCATACACAGTCCAATCCACTTTACTTGACATCCAAGCCATTCATTTTCTTTGATCCAATAGCCATAACACACGTCAGCTATACACTGCTGTTTTTTATACAGGGCGTCTTGACAATTATATGCTACTCCTATGGTGAATGGACGTATTCACTAAATAATTTGTCATGGCTCTTCACACAATAATTGTCTTTTTGCTTCCGGGAGGTTTGGTGGGCTCGAACTCATGGTCTTTCTGTTTAACAGCACGCACCTTTACCAACGCATCCATTGAGGTCGTTTTTCTTATTTTTGTATTATTTTATTCACACACCACCGGTGGAAATAATTTATTCCCTCTGTTTTTTACCACAGGGGTTGCCAGATTTTATTTTTGTAACTTATTCTCACATGGCCAACAAAAGCCATATCAAAACTCCATTTCGCTTTCTTTACAACTATTCAGCGATTTAAAATGTCTGTATTACAGATATAAGTCGAGATTGTTGTGTTCGTTATGCAGCCAATTACCACCGTACTGTTCTAGTCGTATTAGGGCTACATCTATATAACATTTGAAGGACCAATTTTTTTTTTCGCTGGCATAAATTTGTGTCGAGTTATTCCAAACAGCAACGACTTTTAAATGATTACTTTTAACATCTTGCGCATTGATTGTTAAAACTTATTAATAGAAATGTGGTTTAAGTAGGAAAAACATTCGAATATCCACTCGACACTGCAACTTTTCCTGATAATTGACAAGGTATAGTCATCTTCATTCCATATTATTTTCTTGAATAATTTAATTATTTTCTTTTAGCTGATAAAAAGAAAATAGTTTTTTTTTTTAAGCACTTCAAAAGAAAAGAGGTTGTAAAGTTTTGCAAATAGGCGACACTGTCTGTAGTCCAATGATTTTCTAATGAAAATTAATTGCTTGAATATACGACTACAAATAACCAATAAAATGTTATTAGTAATCGCTCTAAAGAAAAGTCATAATAATGATGTCGTATTTAATGCTTGAATTTTCTTTTCTTTTTTTCAATTATTTAGACTTGTCAATTTTTTGCTACTAATAAGTTCAACAATACAAACATGAAACTAACAATTCAGACAAAAATAATTAAATTTCTTTTTTGCTGATACTTTAATTTTTTTTTTTTTCATTTTTACAATTCAAACAAAAAAAAGTGAAATTAACATTCTAATCACGTTTAAATGTTACAAACCTTCAGTAACTGGGTGTGTGAGTGCAAAATTCAAACTGCTTGAATTAGTATTTGTCAATTGTAAAAAACAAAAAGACCTTATTTAGTCACTAACTATGGCAAATTAATACAAATAAGCAAAGTCGCGTGCTAAAAAATAAATTTTCAATTGAAATAATAATTTTATTGAAAGTAAAAGCGAACACCACACAAATCAGTTCCATAAATAAACAATGTGTGGATGTTTGAAATAAAAATATTATTAAAAACGCAAATTACTTTATTAGAAATATTATGATAATTTTATTAAAATAATAATTAGTAAGCGAAACTTGTTGCAACTGTTGCAGGAAAAAAAAAAGAACAATTTTTTTATGAATCACAAAAAGTAATCACATCGTTTCTTTAAATAAAATTAATATTTTTAAATGTTTTCTTCACAAACGTAGGAATTCCTTTAATAGCTGTGTATTGAAAAACTCACAGGGTCATTCGCGCTACATCACTTTTTTATTCCGATAAGACTTGAACTACTTCTTTGCTACCGAACATGCACCAAGCGCATCCTGTCACAATAATCTGTAGCTCGAATTCACTATACCCTGTTTAAAAAAATGAAATTTTGACTGGGACATTCACAACTGCCCTACATTGTTGTTTGGATATTCCCTTCCTCACTAAATAATAATGTTTAATTTACAGGCACCTTAACCGTTTCATACGCTATTTTTATACGAGGGCTGCTCTATATATTTCTGGCCTAATAGTGAAAATGCGAATATTTATAATCAAAAACGGTTTTATTGTTTTTCAAAGTATTCTCCAGCATGATTTATACACTTTTGCATGCGCTCAAACCAGTTGTCGAAGCAATTTTTCCACTCCGATTGAGACACCTCTAAAACATGGTTTTTGAACACTTCAACGGCTTCTTCTGGCGACGAAAATCGTTGACCACGCATTTTTTTCTTGACGTGCGGAAACAAGAAGAAGTCATTAGGTGTCAAGTCAGGGCTGTACGGCGGATGACCCATTAATTCGACGTTTTGGCCGGTCAAAAACGCTCTGGTTTGAGCCAATGTGTGAGAGCTCGCATTGTCATGGTGAACAATGATTCGTCTTCTCTTGTTGGTTTTTCGAACTTCTCCGATGACTTTAGGCAAACAAATTGTAGTGTACCACTCAGAAGTGACCGTCCTACGTTGCTCACGCGGAACAATCGCCACATGACCAGTTTTGCCGAAGAAACAGGCGACCATTTGCTTCGAAATGCTTCTTCCACGAACAACTTTCTTTGGATTTTGCTCGTCTTTGAACACCCACACGGTCGATTGTTGTTTCGTTTCGGGCTTAAACGCATAGATCCATGATTCGTCACCTGTGACGATCTTATACACGTCTTTTGAAGCACCGCAATCATATTTTTGCAACATTTCTTTGCACCACTCGAAACGAGCCTTTTTTTGAGCGACTTTCAAATTGTGCGGGATCCAACGAGAACGAACCTTTTTTACGGCCAGGTGTTCATGAAGTATCGAATGTATGCTGGTGGAAGAAATGTCCAAGGATGTCTCTATCTCTCGGTATGTCGCATGTCGATCTTGCATTATGAGTTCACGCACGGCATCAATGTTCTCTGGCACAACAGCCGTTTTTGGACGACCTTCACGGAATTCGTCTTTAAGCGAGCTTCGGCCACGATTAAATTCATTATACCAATTTTTTACAGTGCTATAGGATGGTGCTTCATCGCCATACAAAGATTTAAGTTCATCAATGCACTCTTGTCGTGATAATCCACGTCGAAAGTTGTGGAAAATGATGGCACGAAAATGTTCACGAGTTAATTAATTTTTTTCTATATTAATTTTTTCAAGTCACTGTAAACAACAAAAATAATGGTCGTACGTCAAAACGTTTCGAGTACGATTATGCTTAAAAATGACAAACTTTCCAATGGAAATGTCAGATTGCACTTGGCAGCACTCAGTGTTGGCAGGCCAGAAATATATATAGCAGCCCTCGTATACAGGCATCGTCGTCGACTCATTTACCGCAGTGCACAATAACATTGTTTTTCCTGTTCTGAAACTCTAGAAAGTTTGAACTAATGTTGTTTTCTTAATAAGCATTTTAAACAACTTATCCATCACGGCCATATAACAACAGCTTTTGTTGTTTGTATTTCCGGCGCTGATGGGAGTTGAACTTATGACTCCTGATTTTCTGTTTGTTCTGCATGTAGTGCAGTTCTAATAGAATCACATTCACAGCTTTGATTTTTTGCCAAGCGTAATTGGATTGTTTCGCCCTCTCAGGCAAGCCGACATCATCAATGACTCATCAAGGTTAAATGTGGCTCTTTTGGTAAAGTGTTTTACAGAAATCTATGACAGATTAAATAGCATTGACAAACGAATAAACTAAAACAAATTAAGGTAAAATATTGAATGATTTTGTTTAAAATTTTGTTTCTTTTATTTAACAAGCCGAAGCCAAAAATAAAATAAAAAACATTTTTTTTTTTGCTGAAAAAAACATTAAGTTGGAAATTGCAAAACTAAACCAGAATAAATCTAAGTGGCTTTTTTTTATAAAATTTTAGTTTAGTTAGATATTCTAGATTAAGCTGTTTTAGATTTTTCTGAGGTTGCGTTTTGTCTTTTATTCAAAGTTGTTTTATTCGATTTTTTTTATAACTTTAACTAGATTAAATGACTCTGAATATTGAGGCACACACCAACACACACACAGTTTTTAATCCGCCACATATTATTGTGTAATCCTCTAGTGTCGTCAATTATTCGAATCAACAATTTATTTTCGAATTTTCAATGATTTTATAGAGTAAAAATAACAAATAAACAAAGTTATGTGTGAAAAGACAAATTTATTTAAAATTAAAATAATATTTAAAATATTTTATGAAATTTATCTTCAAAAGAAACACATACATACATACAATTGGGTTATATCAAGTGTTTCATGCATTTGAAAGTATGCGAAGTTTAATTAACGTCCACTTAGTTTTAAAAAGATTTTCTGGCATTAGTTTACTCGAGTTGGATTTTAATCGCACCTCATTTTATTTGTTCGTATTCTAGTGATCAACTTTAATTGAATAAATTTCCATTATAAACATTATTATATTAGTTACGTTTAGGCCCACAATAGCTTCCATTTTTAAGCATAAGAAAATTGAAAAACTCATCAAAAATTCCGATTGCATTTTGTTGTATCTTTTTCGTTTACATCCAAAATCTCCGCGAAAGAATGCTCTGTAGCACGACTGTGATCACGTGGTGGATTGCACACACCTACTTTAAAATAGTTGTGATTGCAAATAGAATATTTGTAGGTGGCTTTCTATGAAAACTTGCCTTTCAAAAGACGATCGATATTTCCAAAGCACTTGACAAGATGTCATATGGTGCAATTCTATCAAATATTAATACTTTCTTAAAGATTCCACTTTTTTTATTGTAAATGAAGTTTTATCAAATGAGTTAGAGGTTATTCAGGGGAACTGTAAAGCCCTGTCATTTCTTCAATCCAATAACATTATGATAATCCTGAAAAAAGCCACTTGATAGTGGCAGTTATCATTCGTCTTCATGCAATTGAGACATTTGGAAATAGAGGCCATGAGGCAAACCATGGGTAATACAATTAAATCACTTTCTTTTAATTAAGTCGCTTAGACACGTCCTTGAAGGTTTGACTGATATACATTAGTATTAAAAATTAAGTGCAATGTTTAGGGAAATAAAGAAAATTTCAAGTGGCTCAGTTATTTTTAAGACGTATGAGTTGCCACCGCATATATCACAGCGGAAAATAGAATATTACGCTCTTTCATGAGCCTGTGATTTAAAGCCTATTTTCAAGCGTGTAGGAGAGCTAATGATCCCGTTGCAGCTGATGGGCTAGTGAATCACGGTATGGGGAACTTTCTTTTTAGCCAAACAGTTCATGTGTAGCGAAAACTCTCTAATGAGTTCTTTTATTTTATTTTCAATATGGAAAAGTTTAAATCAAATTTTCACAAACACTTCCCCCCTCATGCTCCTTCCAATAACTGAACTTCAGTGCATTACTTTGCAGGCGGGTTCATTCTTCAGTTCTAGTCTATGGATTCATTTATTCTTCACGCAATGGACTTGGTGTTTGGAGTAAATTAATATTCTAGTTAAATCGGTACGCAATACAGTAGAAAATGGACTTGTTTATACTGTTACATTTGTTTTTCTTTCTTGACGTTCCTTTGTTCACATACACAAGCACTTTAATTTTTTTTACTTTTATGGCATTTTATTTATTCTCTTATTCCTACTCTGTGACTCTGTCTAAATATGTTTTCAAGATCTATTGTTTACTACATATGCGCTGTCACAAAATTCTGTAAGATCCGATTTACTCTATGTCATGTTTAGTAAAGGCTCAAATAAATGACCTCGTGATCTTGGCTCTTGGCTAACTCAGCCATAATCGACACGCACTGCTGTGATATTGCTTTTCGTATCGAGATTCTTTTGAGGTTCGAAGCACTAATTTCTTGTTTTACTATACAGGCGCCTCTACCAACTTATCTAGTACGGCTACACAACAACTGTTTTTTATTTTCTTTTACACATTCACAATTACTCTTCCTTATAATTAAGAGTCTATTGGGATTTGAACTCAGGTCTTCTATTTAAAAATTACGCAGTTACCTCTATTAAAGCAGCTAGAAAAAGTTAGTTTCCATTATTATTATTGTTTTTAAATTTCATACCTTTACAGCTCTGCTGTTTAAAACCACTAATAATAAAAACACAAACTTGTGTAATGTGTGTGGCAACAATCTCTCATTTGTTGTCTTTTAGTATAAATTAATTTTGTTCTTGATATCAACTTAAATTTATAACCAGATTGTTATTTAAGCACATTATTTTGCAGTTTTTGTTTTTATTTGGAATAAAAATTGCAACAAAATATCTACAGCGATAATTAAGTTTTGTAAACACAGCAACCGTTATTCGTCATAAAAAATAAAACAAATTTAATTACTTTGAATGACGTCTACAGCATAGAACACGTTTAAAGCCACTGAATGCATTTTTTAATTGAAACTGAAAATATTTAAATTCTCTTTGTTTTGTTTAGCAAAAAAAAAAAAAAATGATTTTTATTTTAAATATTAAACATTCAACTGACTTAAGACAAAAATTCGCACCTTAAATTGCTTTCGTCCATATGGCGCAAAATTTTGTATGGAGTTCGAAAGCAAAAACGTTAAATCAATGATGCTTAAAAGTTAAAACAAAATGCTTTAAGAATTCCATACCAAATATGCAAAAATACGAAAATAATACTTTTATATGTTTTATTTCTTTTTGGGTGTAAACAAAAGTTATTTCGATAACGGAAACAAGCAATCCTTAATGAAAATTAATGTGGCACAATGAAACTCAAATAAATAATAAGATGACGACAGTACTAAAAATTTAATTTGTTGTTTTAGCAAACACTTCAATGAAATGGAAGAGAAGCTGATAACAATTGAAGCATAAATACACAATGAACCCAACATAAAGTTGTAAAGAAGAAATGACTTTACGATGTATGTATGAACGCTGGGGTCGAATCCTGTGTACCCCTTCACGTAAATATGAAATTAATAAAACATTAAATCATTTGATGTGAAAACACTCTCACGATTCGATGGATGATGTAAATATATGTACTTTTAAGGCCAAGCCGTCAACTGGCAGATGAGCAGAGGAATTTTCTCATGATAGCGAGCAAAAGTGAGATGCTAAAAAGTGTTGCTGACAACAAAACTCGGAAGGAGAGTATTTAACACTTAAAGAACTGTTCTCACAGGCTAAAGAAAGCAACATCAGGAAGAGCTTGACGGTCAGTGTACAGACTTTTAACACAGTATTTTATCTCTTTTATTTTGTGACTAAGAAAAATTTTTTCCTATTCCGTAAACTGTAAGAAATCGATTAAACTAGAAAATCCAGTCG
This sequence comes from Cistogaster globosa, assembly GCA_937654795.1. NCBI lineage: Eukaryota > Metazoa > Arthropoda > Insecta > Diptera > Tachinidae > Cistogaster > Cistogaster globosa. Next base: position 91,676,247 of record OW569404.1, read on the forward strand.
GGCAAGTCTTAAATCTATAAAAAGAATTAAATAAACTTTAGCGCAAATAAAAAATCTGCTAATGTCGATATATTATCACTTTAGAAGATTGATTGACAAACAAGTCAGCGCGGGAAAAAAACACTTGCTCTCAAAAAAAAACAAATATTTTAATTCTTTCACGAGTGTTAAGAAGCCCTTCTCAGTCTGAGCCCAAACTCTTTCTACTGCAAAAGTAGCACGAAAAGGCCACTTTTGTTGAAAGAGTAGTTTCGGTAACATTATGGTCGTAGTTACCAGGTGTCATTTACACACTAACAGTAATGTTTGTATCGTAATTCTTTACATGATGCATTTGTCTCTTCTTCAAGAAGGTTAAAGCGTATTTACTAAAGTGTCAGCCCGGCGGACAGGGCTCTTTTTTTCTTAATTTCACCCCAAACTCTTGAGGTAAAATCATGATAAAGATTGTCCGTTCAAAAGAACTCTAATCCTTAAAGAAAATTTTATTTGTATTATCCTGTTTTAAAAAACTGCCGTATTGCTCAAGCGTATTCTTTAAACAAATTAATTTTCTTTTTTTTTTATGTTTTAAAAGCAAAGTTTGTAAACATAAATACATATGCAACTTTGAAACCTTTTTAAATATTTTAAATTAATAGCGAAAGTGATATAAACTCTCAAAAAGGTAAAATTTATTGTTAACAAACGCTTGAGATATTTTTTATGACCAAAAGTGAAATATTTCAAGGAAACATAAATCGTTTATTTTATTATGCTTGTTATTTTTCATCGTTGTTATTTGTTATCAACATCATCAGTGTTTGAAAACTCTACCTAAGAAAACTAGAAATAGAAATGTCCATAGAAATTTTAAAAGGGTTTACAAATAGGACCAGATAGATTTTGATAGTAAAATTGCAGCGTCCCGGTAAAACAGATAATATTCAGTCCACACTTTTATATCAACGAAATATGCTTTCCCTAATGATGTGACGGAAAACACAACGTGACAAATATTTTGTTACTCACAAGAATTCAACCTTGTGCAGACTTTGAACTAAATAATATGAATGCAAATGAATGTAACAGTTTAGTCTTAGTTGGGGCAAGCAACTTTCTGCAGATTATGTAGTTAGTTAAAAAGCAATAAGCAAAAAAAAAACGACTGGTATTTACAAAATCTACACGGCAAAGTCTGGGAAATCAGTACCTCTGGGTTCCAAATAAGTTGAAGCGACCATTTATCCTTGAGTTTTTAAGACTTCTGGGCATCAGCAAATATGTGGCAAACATATGACCTTGAGTTAAAAAAAATAATTTTATTTAACTTTACACGTACCTTTTAGAAAACCCCACTTAAAAAACAACATCAAATAAATTATACACTTTCCCGGTATGAAAGAAAAATTGTGAAATTTTCTTTGTTGTTTTGTATTTTAAATCAGACTCCAATAAAAAACAATTTACATTTTTATAAAAACAAATTTACATACCAAACAACTTTTATTTGCCATGAACATAAATTTGTTTTCGTTTTTATTCTCCGAAAAAAAAAAAACAAATTAGCGGCAAAAACAAAAGCTCTTTAAGAAAAAAGCTGCAACATTTGTTAAGGAAATTATTTAAATTTTACATTGTTTCAGGTGGCGGGCCATTGTTGTTTCAAGTTTGAGAGAATCTTTAATAAATTGCTATATTTCGTTAAACGATATTTCATTAAAGCCAGCAAACATGTAGCAGGTGGCAAATAGTAAAGTGATGGTTGTTGTGGTGCACAGTGTAGCCAGATAAGCAACAGATAAATTTGACGTATTTTATAAAAATCTTTTTGAATTTAAAAAATCAAAAAGTTTTTTAAAAACATTTATTTTTAAAGAAGTATTAACTGCTCAAGGTCATGTGTTTTACAGTATGGGCTGGCTGAAATTAAGCCATCTCTAAATGGTTTCATAACAACAGTCATCTATATCGATAATGCTGTATTAATTTACAATTTATATGAAAATATGGCAGCATGATTTTTTTTTTTTTTGTTAACTGAATATCGCTTTATTTTAGTTGTTACTTTTTGCCACGTTAATTTTTAAGTGCGTGTTTTATAGTCTAGAGAGGTTAAAATTCCCGAATTTGTTTATTTGGTGAAAGCACATCAATCAATTAGACGAGAAAACTATTACATTTTATTGTTACGAAAACAAAATATTGCTGGAAAAAATGATGTTCAATACTTTAAAAATTTAAGAAAAATGTAGCCCGTGGCTAGTCTCTGTTTAATAATCTGAACCCAAGCCCGTACATCACATGACAAGAGCACAATTTTAGAAGAAAATGTGTTCTGTAGAATACAGTAGAAAAAACGCAATTATTTTTATTGTAATAGCTTTTCTTATTTTCCCTTTGTCACTGTCCACATTTTGCAACTTTTGTTGTGCAATTCTTGAGTTTGTGGCTGAGAAATGAAAGACGAATAGAAACGGGCACACTGTTTCACTGTACTTGAAATTCTCTTTTCTTTTTTGTTGTTACTCGCAGTTTAATCAAAAATAAAACCTAAGCAATCAAGGCTAAAATTGCAGAAACAAACTTAGAACGAGTAAACACAAGTGCAATTTCAATATAGAATTTTAGAAAATTGCAGAAACAAAAATTGAATATGTGGACGAGGACTTTCTAAAATTTTTTTTAATAATTTTAGCGCTTTGTATTTTGTATTACGCAAATACACTTTTGTCTATCAGGAGTTTTTCACATCCGGTGCCTGTAAACTACATTATAAGTTTTGATTTCCCCAAAGTATCGGGTGTTTTTTAACCCCGATAAAACTTTAAACCATAAAAAATAACACAAAAACTTAAATTTTAATGAAAAATTTTTTCTTATTATTTTCAGTAAACTCTGGCAATTCATTATGAATAGTGCCAACCTTGAAAAACGCTATCAAATCATCCAATTATACTTTGAAAATTAGTTATCAATTCGAGCAACCCATAGACGACTTCGTGATTTTTATGGTGAACGTAATCATCCGTCTGAACAAGCCATCCGTTGAACTTTGGATAGATTTCGTACCACATACTCTCTAGAGCAGGGATTCTCATCAAATTAGTTATCAGCATCATTGGACCTTGTTTTTTTGGAAAATAAGACCAAATCTCACGCAACGGTCAATGGAGATCGTTACCGCACCATGATTAATGATTTTTTGTTTGAAAGTATGGATGACATTGATCCGAACGAAATGTGGTTTTAACAAGATGGTGCTACGTATCATACGGCGACCGCAACTATAGAATTATTGAAATCAAAATTTTGCGATGAGTTGGTTTCAAAAAATGGACCTGTCAACTAGCCTCCAAGGTCGTGCGATTTGACACCTCTCGATTATTTCCTGTGGGGTCACTTGTTTATGCTGATAAACCAGCAACAGTTGACGCCTTGGCATACGGCCAGCAGTAGTTAAAAAAGTGGCTCAAAATTGGACGTCCAGAATGCACTTTGTCATATGCAGTTGTGGGGCCATATGCCCGAAATCATTTTTAAGTATAAATGCCATGTTCTGAACTTTCGTATAAAAAAATTCTTCATTACAATTAAATTTGCTGTGTCATTTTCTATCAGGCTTAAAAAACACCCAGAACGAGTTTTCGCAAAAATAAGAGTTGCTGAATTAGTTTGGTTTTATTTTTTATAAGCAATGCAAAGGTAACTTTTGTGTTTTATTTTTTACTAAATATTACCAGTAGGGTACTTTGTATGGCCCACGGTCCCAATCCAATTTTCTAGTACAAAAATTTAGGGCTCTATGTGTTATAACTCTCAGATTGTAGCAGAATTACCTGTGTAAAACATAAAAACTCTAGGTACACGATAATAAATTTTCACTTTGTATGTGAGGTTCGACGTCGACTACTCCAATCCAGCCAGTTTTTTGTTACATTTGACGTACCAATAAGAGAATTATTTGATCAAAGTTTTATGTTGCTAACTATTAGAGTACCTAATAACACGATAACATATATTTACTTTGTATTGGAAGTAGGCGTGGCCACGTGTAATATAAGAATAAATAAACATTCTTAACACAAATTTTTCCGTGAACGTATGGCAGAAGGTCGTTTCTTTGCTTCGATCTGAATAAAACTGCCAAATCTTTAAGTGCATTTATTTTATTATTTTATTATTTTATGAAGTTTAACTATTTTTTCTGGCTTTATTATAATTTTTAATTTCAGGATATATGAGGACGCAAGTCCTTGCACCAAAGTTTTAGAAATTTTATATTTTGTAATATTTCGTCAATTAAATAGCTGTGCCAAAATTCAGTTTACTAAAAAAACTTCTTCTACTTTTAGCCGCTCATTAAATGAACGCGCCCCACTGTGCGGTGTAGACGGTTAATGTATGTTCGCATAAGAAATTTTAAACTTCATTCAAAAACATTGATTTATTCATACGAAAAAAAAGTGAAAACTTTGCACATTTATTATGCGCTTTTATTTTGCCAATGATCCTTAACGCTGGATTGTGCATATAAATTTGTCTTGTGGTGTCGCATTGAATTTGTCGTATTTTATTTATTACCCTCCATTAAGTGTAGAGTAGTTTATTTAATTATAATCGTTAAAAGTGCAACAATTTTAAATGTTAACTGAAGGAGGTAAGATTTTTTAAAGGGGCTAAAATATATAAAAGGTGTCTTTTTTAACCCCGATAGAACTTCAAACTGTAAAAAAACAGAAGAAAAAAATTTAGAAGCATTTGAAAATGATTTCGGACATATGGGCACCGTGGCTGTTCTTGATGTCTAATTTTAGACCATGAATATTGCTAGCGGTATGTCACGAATAACACGAAAATATTGTCCTCCAAGACCTCAATTTGTATTACTCTTTTAATGTGACTTCACGTAACCCCACAGGAAATAGTCGCGAAATATTTAATCGCACTGCCTTGGAGGCAAATTGAAAGGTCCATTTCTTCATATCAACATATCGACGATGGCTCACAGCCCTCCTATTAGAACCACATCTCTTCCGTTTGTCATTAATTTTTAAACAAGAAATCATTGATCATGGTCTATGTTTTTAATGAAATAGAATCTTTAATTTTTGCGTTGAATTGGTTTCACACTCACACACTGATCATAATCGCTAAACAATTTATTGCTAATCGAATTGATGGCTGATTCTTACAGTTATGATTTGCTACAGTAGTGAGCGCAATGTGACAGCTAACTCATTTATAAACTATAGCTTTGAAAAAACACCCTTTATGTCCTTTAACAAAGAAATGGATAAAACTTTTATGATTTATTCATTCAACTTGATTTTCGACATCATAATTATGTTTAAAAGACTTACAAAACATTAGTTCCAATTAGCAGAGGAAGAAGAAGAAGAAGTAATTTAAATATGCAGGGACTAAGAAACGTGAAGCATGGATTTGACTCAGTGTGTCGTGCGGAGGCTGGCTCAGAGAATCAGGATGATAATCAGAAACACCAAGCAAAGGAAAGTTCTCATTAAGCATATTACCTTATATCGAATCAAAAAAACGAAGAAAACCGAAGATGAAGAAGCAAGTGACTACACTGAAAGTGACAGCAGTCTAAAAGCTAAAGAAAACTTTGGCCCAAACATGTTGTAGAAAAAAATTTTTGTGTAAAATGAAAAGAAGAAAATATTAGACTTGGGACCACAGCAACACTTTTTTTCATTCATGTTGACAATGCCGGAAAGGAGCTTGAGAGTTTCGCAAAAAAGTTAAACTCGAATACTTTTGTCAACGATTGGACTATAATCTTCGATAGACAGATTTTTTTTTAATATTTTCACTGTTCTCCACTGTGCAGTAATTAATTAAGTTGTGTAAGTTATTAATTACAACTAGTAAATAGTTAGTGTGGAAATTCTTAAAAAGTTTTCTGTTAATTTGGCATAGTCCTCCTGCAAATTGGGTATAGAGTTACACAGGACAGAAAATAAATTTTCAATATCGTTCCACTCAGCACTTTTTTTCAACACTGCCTTCGATTAAGGAATTTGCATTGGCAGAAACTGGTAAGAGCAAGAAAACTGCCTCCAATAGAGGATGTATCATAACATTTTTAATTAATAGCATGACGCATCTTTCTTTCTCAATGCAGCAAACTATAATATTTACTTTTAATTAGTCTTACGCTACGTGGCAGCAAGTTACAGAAACTGTTAAAAACTAATGCAAATGATATCAATTCCAAAAATGCTTTTACGAACTGAAATTGGTATTTACACAATTTTTATATTTGTTTGTTTTATTTATTTGCCAAAGATTATCTTACTTCCATGATGATGGATGAATAAATAAGTTGGTTAAAAGACCTGCCGCCACAGCACCTTAACTAACCTGTATCCCCTACAGACAAATGCAAAAAAAAACAGTTGCTAAAATATTTTATTAATGCAACAGCATCCATTAAAGAAAATCTAACTCTTTTATTGAAACAAGAAGAAGAAAAACAGAGCTACAAACTATTAAAGCAGAAAACTCAAATGGCATGCCACTACTTTAACCAACATTATCATCATCAACTTCTTCAATAACGAATGTTAGCAAATGAATGAGGAAAAAAGTAGTTTTGAAATATAAACTAAACTACTCGGCCACTCAAATGCGACCAACTCTAACATCTCAAGTAAAAATTGTTTGTGACGAGGGTGTAATTATGCCAGGGAAGCGTAAAGTATAAAAAAAATATTTTAATAATAAATTAGATTTGCTGTACAGTTGATTGAATGGATGATGGAATGTAAAATAACTTACAGACAAATCTTAAATATTTCATGAAACAATTTCAATTTATAAAATTGAGGTTTTTACAACAGTTTAAAGCTGAAAGGGAAATTAGCTTTAAACTACAAACAAAACACGTAATTTTGAAGGGGTTATATAACTTAGTGTGTAAGCTTTGAGCTCCTAATAAATTAAAAAAAAGTTCCTTAGATTGGGACATAAAATCTATCTGACGAAAGAAACTAATAAATAAATATATTTTTAACCGACTTAAAAAAAGGAGGTTATCAATTCGATGAATGTTGCTTTTTTATGTTTGTGCCTGCAGAATTCATTCATTTATGCACGAATTTTGAGAATTTTTTGTATTTTGATGTTTTTTATGCTTACAGATTGGTCCCGTTTTAAAACAGTTCATAATCTTAAAAATTAAAGGGTGTTCCCATATAACAAACATGTTTTTTAAGTGTATTATGAACCATAAAGCACTCTTCTTTGAAATTTAAAAAATGCGTATTACTATAGCTCCCAATAGCAAAAAGTAATACAGAAATAACATTAATTGACTTATATGCGCCTATCTTTTGAACCGATATAGACAAACGCTTTAAAATTTGACAGGATGTCGATTACTATGACCGTTATAATAAAAAGTGTAAACATTCAAAATTATAAATTAAAGGGTGTCCCAATATTTAATGTAATTTAATGTATGTGGCCAAATTTTTGAATTTTTATAGCCAGACAGCTGAAATTTACAAAGATCCCTTATTGCTAAGTCCACTATAACAACAAGTATAAAATTTGAATTGAGAAATTAAAGGGTGTTCCCATATTTTAAGCAAATTGATCTATATGGCCCCAGCGTTTGAACCGTTATATACAAACACTTGAAATTTAAACAGAATTAAACTTTGTCTGATATATTAATATTTATACTTCATAAATATTTAAAATTATAAATTATAGGGTATTACAATAGTTGCTGTATTTGGTGTATGTGACCAAACTGTTGAACAGTTGTAGACAGTTGATTGAAATTAACACTGAACATTTATTGTTTAGTCCGCTATAAGAAGTAGCGAACTTGAAATTAGGAACTAAAGAGTGTCCCTATAACTGATGTAATTTGACCTGCGTGGTTCTATCTTTGAAACCGTTACAGACAAACTCTTGAAAATCAGACAGAATGTGTATAATTATTTAAAATTAGAAATTAAAGGGTGCCCCAATGGTTGTAATTTGATGTATGTGGCCAATCTTTTAAACAGTATTAGACTAACGCTTAGAATTTAAACAATTTTTTTTTTACTGTGTCAACAATAAAAAGTGTGAAAAATAAAGGGTGACCACATAACGGCTAAATTTTCTAGTCTTATCTGCATTCAGATTTTGTTCTACGAATCCTGGCGCAATCTTTCTCGAATGTAATATAATTAATGTATAAATATCGCCCTAAAGAAATATGATTTTAAGCGTGTCTGTTTTAAAGTCGGTTTTTTTCTTTTTTTGCAAGAATTATTTAAACTGAATCTTTTAAACCGATTTAATAATAGAAGAGGTTTTAAATTTGTTTGTTTTTAGGTTAGCCGACACTTTATTTAATGGTGACACGATTAAAAAATTTGCTTCCTTGGTAAGAATATTAGAAACTTTGCTGCTATTTTCATGCTTTTATTTTTTTAGCCTCCTATTTGAAATCGGCTTTAGCAATTCAGACATCGATATTTAAACTTTTTCAAATAATCTGATTATAAGGGTTTTATAAGGTCAGCTATTAAAAACAGTTTGAATTCTCATTTCAATTTTAATAAATAGGTTTTGTGTAATGATAGATTTCTGCGTGGATAAAGATATCGAATGCAGTTAGTTTTACTTTACAAATAACTTACTCTATTTAATACAAGCTGATGTCAAATCAAAACTGCTCACCTGAAAAGAGAAAAATAAAAGAACGTTATAAAAAGAATTAGGTAATAATTTAAAGTAAAAAAACTTAAGTGTAAATTTTAAGTATAAAATTTAAGGTATGAAAATTTAAGTATAAAATTAAAAGCATGAAAATAAAGTATATGATTTAAAGTATAAAATAAAAAGTATAAAGACTAAAGTATAAATTAATAAGTTTAGAATTTAAAGGTTAAAACAATGAGTATAAAATATAAATTATATAATTGAAAGTAAAAAAATTTAAGTATAAAATTCAAAGTATAAAATTTGAAGTATATAATTTCAAGTATAAAATAATAAGTATAAAAATTAAAGGATTAAATTTAAAGTAATAAATTTAAAATATAAAATTTAAAGTATAAAATTTAAGGTATAAAATATAAGGTATAAAATTTAAAGTATAAAACTGAAAGTAAATAATTAAAAGTATTCATATAAGGTAGGTATAAAATTTAAAGCATAAATTTAAAATATAAAATTTAAAGTATAAAACATAAAGTATAAAATTAATGTATAGAATTTAAAGTATAAAATTTAAAGTAAAAAATTTGCATTAGATTTCATTTAAGCTTAAGTGCAGAGGCAAAAGTAAGTTGATTATGCCAATTAAGGCAAATGCGAGCTATTGATGATTAGACTTGTCTATCAAGGACACTGAATAAAAAAAACAAACCAATTCAACTGTTGTGTTTTTTTTACTATCTTTACTTCGCCGCACATTTGTGTCCATTGTCTAGCAAAAAGCGAAGGACCTTGTAAAGTATGGAGAGTAAATAAGTAAATAAGCAAATAAAGTATCTGGGTTATCAATCTTAGCATTGTTTTATAAGCAAATTTCTACAAAAGGAAGTAGTTTAAAAAATTTGAGAAAAAATGGAGCCTTTCATTACCAACTCGTATAATATGCCTGAGCAAGTTCGACAAAAATCGTTAGAAAATAACACCGACATCATTAGTTTTAAACAAAAATATTCTGGCGAATTAATTTAAGTTTTATACACAATTAAAAAAATAAAATCTTAAGTTCTTCAAGTTTTATTTATTTTTATTTATTTTGTATTGGAAATCAACCACTTTTATATTCTACTATACAAAGTTTTCCCTTCAAGAAAGAAGTGTTTAAAACTATTTCCAAACAAGTTTCTACTTGAACAACTGTTAAAGTCTAAAAAAACGTTTTTATTTTTTTTTTTTCCTTTTTTTCTTAAGAACGTTTAAGAGTAACAGCTCAAATTTTATAACCAACAACATTATTTTAATGGTGTCAATTTAAATACAAGTTTTTCAATTTATTGCAAAACTTTAACGCACAATTTTTTATAGTTATAATTTTTGTCTTTTTTTATTTTTAATGTTTTTGTTTTATTATCCGTCAGCAAAGTTCAAAAACCTTAAAGGCAACAAACAACAGCAAAAAAAAAACGAAAAAAACGGCTGGATAAATAAGAACGAAAAGTTTTCAAAAATAAAAATGCGTTGCATTGTTGTTGGAAGAAAAGACTAAGACCAGCATAAAACAATGAGAAACTGTGACAAACCCAAAAGACACCGGCAAATATTTCTTTCTGTTGTTTATTAAAAAATTACTTAATAAAAGAAAAACTTTAATAACAGGAAAAAAAAAGACAACAAAAAACCCTTAAAGTGAATGACTCAATTTAATTGTTGATATTCATAGTGGCAGAAGCACTTCCAATTTCGGCAAACAATGGCCACAGTCCAAGACGTTGTAAGGAAAGAATATGTATGACTGACTTGTAAAGAAAAATGACTTGCGTAGCTTTTTGTTATGATGTGATGATACTTACACTCGTGTAGGACGAGTGTAGGCGGTAGTTAAAAAATTTAAAACAAATATTTATTTTTTATCGTTTAGTTCGATTAGATTCTTTGTCAGGATTCAAAAACATACATCAGAAATGCTGGGATTATTTATGAAGTTAGCAAAAATCATAATATAAATAAAATTTTTGCCTATTTTTAAACGAATTTTGCTTAATTTTACAGAAACGAATTTTCGCCCCCAATAAAAGTTTTATTTGCTTTCATATTGACGTTTAACCAAATGTTTAATTGATTGAATTATTTATTTAATCAGAAAATTGTTTTCATTTGTTTTAATTTAATACGTAATAGATTTAAATAAAAAGGTAATGAAATTTCAATCTTAAATAAGAAAACACAATAGGAGCTACAGCTTTTCCTAGATTTATATATATAGATCAAGCTCAATCATGTAATCTCGCTTTGAAAACAGAAAACTTATTTTAAAAAATTAAACTAAATTGAAATTTGATAAATAAATATTTTGTAATTTAATACTCTACTGAAGAAGTCTTCTGTAGTTACATGTTTTTATTTCAAAAAAAAAAGATTGCAGGACACCAAATAATCAAATTGAAATAATTTCAAACAACTCTTAATTCAAAGTAGAGTGAAATGAAGTACCTGATTGATATTAACGCACAAACTCTTTAGACATAGAAATACTAAGATGAGTAGAAATAGAACTCTGTATAAAGAAAGCTAACTTATGCCTATTTAAAGTTTCGAAGCGCCTAATATTTTATGGGTCTCTTCACAACTAAATAAAATTTTACTTCCTTCTTTAAAACTGCTACTGAGACAGTCCATACGTCATTGGTCGTATCCACGGTGAATGTAACAACACTTTTCAGTTTCGTGTTTCGAATGTCACCTTGAGGAACTTCTTCATGCACTTAAACAATTTGAATGTAAGAGTAGTAGGTAGGCTTGGAACTTAATCGCATTTAATGTGTTCGAAAAACCATGAAATGATTTCGTTTGGTTAAAGCAGCTACGAAAAGCATGAGAATGCTGTAGCTAAGATGGCTGACTATTAATCATGTGGCTGGTTTGATGGTCTGAGTTCGTATCCCAGCCGTTGCCAATTTAACAACTTTATTAACTAAAGGTTTTTGATTTAAATATACGCCGGTATAACACTACAGGCATTTAATCGTCAGCAAGTTAAATAAAAAATAAAGTGGCTATGCTCCTATCTGACACAGGTGCTTTAACGCTGATCTAGAAACAAACATAACGTTCAATTCAAATGTCACAAATTAATTAATAAATTTTTTAGTATTATCTGACACCATTCCATTCCCTATAGCATATACTGTTTTTAGATGTGGTTTGTAGACTTCTAGATCTATCAAGTGGTACATCACATTCCTTCGCCCCTGAACCATTTTTCCAACATTCTATTGTTTCAAGGTATTCTCTCAATGAAATATTTTCAAAGAGGCTTTTTTCATAATGCTACGTTTTCCACTAGTCAAACTTAGGGATTTCCTTGATCACAAATACCAGCACGTGAAATTTATTAATTTACTCATCTGCGAAACTTTGGGAGGGAATAAATTTCTTCTTTTTTTACTGTTTTCTACATGTCATTCTGTGTTGTTTACCGACTGTCCTCGTTTACAAAAGATGTTTCATTTGTTGATTTTTAATATTGACAGACTTTATTACGTAAAGTACATAATATAATTGAAATAGAAAAACAAAAATATGACTGTTTGATCTATTAATAAAAAGTAAAAGCTCTTGACATTGTTGAAGGGAATTCGAACATTTTAAGTGCTTTAAATATTCATAAAATTATTTAAGTAAAATGTAAAGGATATTTGAACAACCTCTAGCAAATTAATAAAAGGTTCCATAAGAAGATTATTTTTTTAGTCAAGACATAATTTTTAATAAATATAAAATATTTTTTTTAAATTTATTTATTAAATTTTTAATGCAAATAAAGTAGCAATAGCCAATCGTACCCTAATAATTTTATATGTAAGATAATTCTTTGTAACTAAAATAAAAAATAACAAGTAAGAGTGCTATATTTGGCTATGCCCTTTACCATGCATGTAAATCTAGATAAGTAAAGTAACTCCAATTAAAAAAACAAATACTGGGGTGACAGAAAAACTAAAAAAATAAAACAGAACAAATTTTACATAAAAACGTCACCGGCTCTTAATGGATTAAACATTTTTAATAATTTTAGCATTTTCTGAAAGATCTCCTCAAAAGCTTTTAAATGGTATCCGTATTGACCATATTAAAAATTTAATTTCTTTATAAAAATTAAAGGGCCTAGAGCTCGGAAAACATGGTAGAGCGCCAATTTTTTACTAATGCTTTTTTTAATTTTTTAATTTTCTATCGCTCCATATATTTGTTTTTTTTTAATTAGAGTTATTTAATTGTCCCAAATGATATAAACAATTAAAAGCAGGCGTGATGTTTAGCTCACTGCTTCGAAGGACATGGATCGATCTTGCTGATTTTCAATAGCAAAATTTTCAAAACTATGTCTGATCGCTTGGCGTATTTACATTTTCTCTAGCTTACCTAGTGCGCAAGTTATAATTCTTACTTAGTTTCTTTCCTTACAAAAAGCAAGATTAGGACCAATTCTACCAAATCTTGATTTAGCGGCATCTAAATAAATATAAAGTTTTATTCAAAACATGCTAAAACTGTTTGTTGTTTGAATCAAAGGGTTGGAAGCAAATTGTTTTTATTTTATTTAGATTTAATAGGAAACGTTTCAACAATTGGTATAAATTTTTAAACATGGAGAGCACCGCAGATATTATTTCTTATTCAGCATCATAAATTTCAGTAAATTAAAACATAATTCCTTCAATTATTTCTTGAAGACTTATCATTTTAATATTTTATTTAGAGAAATGTTTTTATTGTCATACTGAAGGACTTGATGATGAAAAAAAAAAACACTTAATGCAATGGTGAAATAAAAAAACTAAGTCCTTAAGCCTTAAAAGCTAGAGTAGAAACATCTTCTGATTTCCTTAAGTTTGTGTATTATACAAATTTTTATATAAGAGAAAATCTCTTTAGCACTTCATCGGTAGTTATTCTGTTCTTTCATGAATCATCATAATTTTTTGCAATATATTTTGTACAATTTATATTCCTTGTCTTTTGCTTAGTTTTAACATTTAAAACGATTTGTTTTATCCTTTTTTGTATCTCTTCTGTCACTTTATATCCTGACCACTTCAACTTAAAATGATTTACCGTTCTTGTGCGACTTACAACCAGCTCTGGATTTTTTTGTGTCTGTTTCTTGTTCGACATAATAATCTTTATCATTCTTTTTGGAATTTTATTTTTCTTTCTTCTGTGTTCTTCTTAAAATTTTAAATGAAAAATTTAATTCATAATGACGTGTTACCAAGCCAACAAGTCATTACTTACCGTTACGCTTAAATGACTCCAAGAAACTGTATGAAAAAAATACAAAAAAGTAAAACATTTTTATTCTCAACATGTTGGTTTATGTTTGCAACTGCAGTAAAAAAAAATAAAAAATTATGGAACTAAATAGAAAATAAAAAAATAAATTTTTTATGAAGAATGAAACTAAAGAGAAATAAACGTGTCTTAAGTTGTAAAAATGAACACAGCAGCAAACACAGTCAAACCAGCCAAATGTCTGTCCACCACTGTCTGTCTGCTGTCTTTTTTTTTTTGTAAATGATTGTTGCAACAATCGCAACAGGGACAACATCAACAGCTGATTATAAAATTTTTATACAATAAATTGCTTTTACTGCTTGACTTTTTTTTGTACGCTGGTGGCCAATTGGTATTCGTCTGTGGAATTTTTGGCAAGGAAGTTACTTAATATTAAAAAAAAAAAAAAATACATATAACGGTTTCCTTTGTCGGTTAAAAAAAACTTTAGCTTTATGTAGCCATGACTAATAATTTGGCTGGCCCTGTTAAATATTAAAATACTAATTTAATATCAACTGTGATTATTTTAACGGAAGAAATTCGAAGAAAACTAAAAAATTATAGATTGGCAGAGACATTATTCAGATGTTTTAAATACTTTTTTACGTTACCAGCTGAAGCCCGGTATGCTTCGCTACCCTCAAGGAAATAAAATAAGAAAATTGTTTATAAAAATTTAAAAAACTTTTGCTTTTATAGTTTTTCAGATATACGAGGTACTTTATTCAATCTGCCCAATTTATGCAGATAAAATCAAATTTCCTTAATATTAAACTTTTGTAGATAACTGAAACTCTTAATCGAGCGTGATGTTGCACCACTTTGTACAAAAATTCAAAGTTTTCATTTTAACAATTACCAAAAATTTTTGCACTTCTCACATTTATATTCCTTAGATACCAATATTTTGTCCCTTTCATTGTTTTAATCTCAACAATATCTTCTGCAGCTACACACATCACTAGCAAGAGCTTTGACACAATTTTATAACAATTTTATATCCAGAGGAAATAAGTGTTAAGTTATGACTGTTGTCACATTCCTAACATTGAGGTGCATAGTGTACCTCAAAAACCTAATATTTTGTACCTTTAAATGTCGTTATTGCTTTGTGATACATAGATCCATGTGGAAGGTGCCATGTCTACTGTATCGGTATCACCTCGTGTTGCTTCCTGCGTATTTCTTCTCGTCCTATGCGACGTTCCTAATATACTCCCTATCGGGGTAACACAGGCTACTGTTCTAAGGTCAATAACACTAATTTTTGATAAAGTCTCGCCCACAAAATATTAAAATTTCTTATCTATATCCTCTTTAGCATTTCTCGTGGAAAATAAGTAGATATGGATTGTACAATTTAAGACCTTTTTGTGGCACATTACACCACTCTTTCGGCCTGCTCTTAATATTTCCGGCGACGCCTTTTAAGTTTAAAAAAGCCTATAATTCATGCTATATTTTTACACCCTGAAGCATATTTCTACATTTTATGACTTTTTCTCTTTTAGGTCTGTTTAAAAATTATTTGCGATTTGTTTTTCATATTGCTACGTTTTTCCCATAATCTTTCTTTGATAGCAAATATCATCACGTCAAATTTTTTATTTTACTATTCTGGGGTACTTTGTTTATTTTTTTTTCTTATGTTTATTTTGCTGACCTGCTGGAGAGCTATTTATCCTCACGTAAATTTGTTGTAAGATATGGCGACTATATATCACCACCCCAGCCAATAGAAGCCGGAGTTCTGTAAGGCAGCATTTTGGGAACGCTCTTGTATTTATTGTTCACCTCTGATATGCCAACTTATAGTAGAATACATACCTCTACGTTTGCTGATGATACGGCCTTTTTGAGCATCCACGAAAATCCTGTGGAAGCATCGCGACGCTTACGGAGTCACGTGCTACATTTAGAGAAATGGCTTGGAAAATGGCGCATAAATGTAAATGAACAAAAGTGTGTACATATAACTTTTACTCTACGTAGGGACACATGCCCGCCTATTACCATCAATAATCAAGTAATACCCCAGCACTCGAGTGTAAAATACCTGGGAATCCACCTCGATAGACGTCTCCCCTGAAAGAATCACATAGATACCAAGTTAACTCAGATGAAATTGAAAAAGCGCAGCTGTACTGGCTCATTGGAAAAAACTCCATTCTTAGTTTGGATTGCAAACTCCTGTTATATAATTCTATCATGAAACCCATATGGTGCTACGGTATCCAAACATGGGGCACTGCCTCGGCTTCTAACATAAAAAGGATACAAAGACGCCAAACCAAAATCTTGAGGACGATCACCGCTGCTCCTTGGTTTGTCAAAAATGCTAATATACATAAGGACTTGAACGTTCCACTGGCGAAGTTGGAATTAAAGACGTACACTAAGAAATACCTAAATAGATTGGTAACGCACGAAAATCCGTTGGACCGTAACATTCTCAATGATAAGAGCTATACGCGTTTGAAGAGCAGAGATGACCGCGCTCTTACTAGATAATAAGTGAACACCTTCACTTCTGCCAGCACTGGCTGGAATTAGTGATAGCACTTTAAATTTAAGATTTGATTACTTGTTGTAAATTCAATGATTGAAGTTTTAATAAATAACAACAATTGAAAAAAAAAATGTTTCTTTTGTTATTGTTCTCGCTAGATCTTTTTTTTCGTAGGGTCTTATTTACTTAATACGCATTTTTATTAACTTACGCAGACTTCCACGCAATACCAGTATGTGACTTTGCTGAATTTTGAACTACTCGATGTCTTGTTTTCAAGCACCGTTAAGGTTTGGCTCACGTTAAGGTTTGGTTTACGATTTCCTTGTTAGGCTATAAAGCACTTCTTAACCTTGGCTTGTACTAGACTTGTATAGTTCATAAACGAACTAGTTCATTCAAACGGATCTATCGATTAATCTAAGTGAAGCAGTTCATACTATTAAGTACACCTTGTTCATTTCTAAACCATACTTTGTATTTGAACTACCAGACAAGATGAACTAGAATCCAAGTCTGTGTTTCCTTGTTAACTATTTCAAACATGAAATAAGTGCTGCCAGGCATTTTATTAAACATTCGGTTTTGAAATGCTACGGTGTTGTTGTAATCATATTTTGAAAAGAACTTGTGAACTAAAAAGAAAATTAATTAAAGAAAGCATTTGAACTAGAAGTTGAAAAGTACGAACAATACGTAAACAAACCATTTTTTTTTTTTTTTTTTTTTTTTTTTTTTTTTTTTAAAGAGAAGTAGCACTTCAGGCAATAATGCCTATTTAGTTATTTTCGTAACCGTGCTACATTCTTTAGGAAAGGGATAGATGAGAGATAAGACAGGTGGTGAAAAGAGAAAGATGGATATAGCAATTTTATTAGTTATTTTACTTCGCCGGCGAATATGCTATGAAGAAGTACCGACGAAGGAGGCTGCATGTTTAACGTTAATTCTGAATATGTATTTATACCATTAAACAGAAAAAAACATTTTTTATTTTTGGTTGCCGCAGGGGTTGAACCCTGGTCAACCAGGTTTGTAGCCAACGTGTTTACTACTTCGACTACAGCAGCCTCAAAGAGAAAGAAAGAGAGAACAAAGAGAGAGAAAGAGAGAACTAAAGAGAGCCTTTGGACTAAAATTTGAACTAGTTCATTTTCAAAACTTGAACTAAAAAGAGCGATCACTAAATTGAATTTTATGGCACAAGTCTAGCATGAACGCTTTCAGCAACTGCAGCTACAGAACGTTAGTCTTCTCTTTCAATTATCTTCTGTTGGTATAGAGGTAACTTAACGATCTCTGCTAATATTACAATATGCGGTCATCACTTCAGGAACTGCGGTGCAAATCAATTGCTTTTTTTTAATCAGAAATCTTCAAGAGGTTCGAACTACTGTTTTTTATTTATTCGGTTTTTCAACAACTTGTCTATTTTGAGTACTCAATAACAATTCTTTTTCTTTATTTTCCATACTACTGCCAGGAGTTGCACTTACGATTTGTTATCTTTTATTTTTTACTGGCAGTCACAACTTATTCAGCTCTGCTTTTTCTTATTAAAGAGGAACTTAGACATTTAAAACGAACAACATTAATCTTTGTTAACAGATGCATGTAAGAGGTTGCCAATCTTATATTCGTTACATTTCTAATAGCAGTTCTTCTGAGATGCATTAAAAGTACTGTATAGCAATATTTAGTCTAATCTAAGGCTGCATCGTAACCTTATTCAAATTTGTTCTTATTTCCCCTTTCAGGTCTCTAAATATAAGAGTACATACATAAATGTGAAAATGAGAAGAATATACAGAAAAAATGTAAATATTTTATCACTCCCTTTAGGCTTCCACCTGGTCTGAAACCCATTCAATGATTGTTATCCAAAATACAGCAATACAAAGGGAGTGCTACCATTTTTTAATCAATACAAAATTTAAATAGATTTTGAAAAATGTAGATAGAAAATTTGAAATTATTAGCAAGCTGCAATATTCCGATCAAGCCTGTTTTATCTTCGAAAAACGTTCATTCATAAGTATGATTACCATGTAAAGTTATAATTCCAGTCTACGTGGAATCACCGAAATACTTTGGCCTGCCTCATAAGCGAGACTATTAGAATTTATTTCGTATGGCACTCTAGGAAAATGCGGATCATCGAACACTAGACAATGACAGATCGAAAGACTTAGCAAAGAAAGACTTTAAAGAGGAGCGATACTAATCAGCTCGATTTCAGTATAGCAGACCATTATGTGCGTAAACAACTCTATACCTTGTGACACTAAAAACTACACCTTCTAGTCTTTACAGTTGTGATAATGTTGAGAAAATGTTTGGGTCTAATTATATCTTTAATACCAGTCGTCAGTACGTTTCACGTTACATATGAACCATGTCAACTTTGAGTTCCTACATGTGTTTAACTTTCGCCTTTTACAATCCGCCTCGACACAAAATAAATCAAGACTCTGCTTAGGAAAAAGCCAAACAAGCTATGTCTGGCTCATTGTCTTAGGGTTTACAATGCGAAGAGTGATGGTCCATCCTAGAAAGAACCGACTTACAAATAAAGGCGATGTTAATAATGATTGTAGATATAGTCAAGTCAGCTAGAAGCGATTTTCGTTAAATCCACCAATCCAATAGCGATGTTTATGTTAGAGCCATCTGTTTAGAGTGTCATGTAGTATTCTTCACAGACATTCAACAGTTCTGGCCACAGACTCAACACTTATTGCGACACTCAAGAACTTGGCATTTTCCAGCCGACAAAAATAAACGTCATTAACAATTAATATTTCTTACATCTACCCGCCCTTACTGGAAATCTTTTTAATATTTATAAAATGGCAAAATTAAATATTAAAATACAAAATAAAATACCAACCAACACAAATGAATTCAAGTATCGTTGTTCTTATTTTGCTTAATTGACATTTTAATTGGAATATCTGTGAGATTTCTTTGTTTCTCATTTTTTGTTTTTTAACCCAGACGTATCTCTATTACATACAAAATTACTGTACATACGTCAATTGCTGTGTAAATGATATTTGCTGAGACACTGTACACTGTAACTAAACCAAGCATGACATATTTTTACCTCCAGCAACTTAGACAACAAACTATTCTTACACTTGCATATCAACGTTGTAGTACAACTGCAAATCCATGTGTAAGTATTTCAATAAACAAAAAAAGGTATTAAATAACCTTCAAGTTTTTTATTTTCTATTATTCTCTATTATTATTTGCCTTCAAGTGATTTTTTTAACATAATTTTTTTTTTTGCAACAAAAGAACAAACGTGCAGTGTGCAACAGCAACATCAACCAGAAGTCAAGCAAACAGACACTAAAAAATCAAAACAGCAAACAACGGAAATTGTAACACGTTTGATGATCTTTGTGCAACTTTTTCATATAACTTTTTGTATTTTTGTACTTTTTTCTTTGTCGATATCGAGGTTGTACCAGTTCTTCTGTTCAAAGCAAACGCAAACAGCTTAATAGCAGCTGCAACAAAAAAAAAAAAAAATCCTACTGGAATGTGGTACAATTGGTGAAGTTAACCAGCAGAATTTTGAATTAAAACAAACTACTTGACGACAATCTTATGGTTTTTGCAAATAAAACAAAAAAAAAAAACAAAAAACAAAAGAACGTACAGTGTGATCAATAAGTTTGCAAACAAAATATATGTTCTTGTCGAAGCAAAGCTCAATAATTATGATATTATTTTTTAATAAACAAGACGATACTAAGAGAAACTAAAAACTTATTTTTTTTTAATTAGGATTAGCACTCAAGGGATGACCCCTACTTATGCAATGCATAGTGCCAGAACTAGGAAATTAGGTTGTGGGATGGGGGATATAGGGACATTTGATTTGAATCTTTGCACATTGAAAGTGGCAGGAAAGACCTCTGCAGGGAGTTTATTCCCCATACGAACTGTTTGGCTAAAAACGAATTTTCTCTGTAATGCGTTGTACGATTCACTGGCCAATCGACCACAAAGGAATGCGCTCTTGCGTTGCGCGTATGAAATTACGGTTTCTCGGCTTCCAATGCCAAATAAAATAAAATTTAAGCTTTAAATGCTTAAGTGTGCGTTTAACATTCACAGAAAAAACGTGTTAATTACTCAAGGAAATAAAAAGGAGAGCTATGAATTTAACCTTTTTGTTTGGCAGTCTTTTCCCCCGTTTTTTAATCTCTAACTTTCAAGTTTTGCCTTCTTTGGCGATTTCTTGTTTTTATTTTCCTTAACTTTTTCTTAGTTTTAGCGATTTTTTTATTTGCATAATTTTTTAGAATTCATTTAACCAAAAAGATAAATTCATGTGAAAGTTAACTGTTGTTGCTTATCTTTTCTCCAAGCTTTTGCTTTTTTAAAAACTGGAATTTATTTCGGAGGTTTTACGTTTCAAAGAGATTATTATGTGTAGATTCCTGAAAAAAGTTTAAAACGATCTAACCGATGCTCAAAACGGCAAAATTATAGACAGAACCCATTTTCTATTCGCCCATTTTGTAAAAAGAATTGAAGACCAGTTTTAAAATTACCTATTCAAATGATTTGAGAAAGCCATGGAATATTTTTATTTCATGCAATGAAGATGGTAATTAAAGTAGTCAACTGAATATTGATGGCAAATTTCACCACAGAATTCTGAATACTTCTTGTTCATCAGGTAGTGTTCTCGGACACTTATCCTAGTGAACATTTTAACCGGTGTTTTTTTTTTTGTGACGCAAAAAATCTGGTAACACTGTTGATTTGCATTTTGGTTAGTTTGATTTGATAATTCATCATAAGTAGATTTACACCGTTCTGATTTTTTGATTCACAATTTCATTTAAAAACGTTGTACATTGGCTTTGATTACTTTTAAGCAGTTTTTGTCTTCTTATTTAACTTCGTCGACGTGCCACGCGATAATAAATATTTTAGCTATATTTCTGCTTCTTTGGCGATTTTACTAGGTGGATAGAAATAAAATATTAATAAGCCAACATTACTTGCACCGTTATTTTAATAATTAAATATGAATTCTTATAGTTGCCTTATAGTTATTGTGAGTACATTAAAATTTATGTCTCATCTTTTTAACTGATTGAATGGCAGAAATTTAATAAATATAAGAAAACACAACAATTTGTCCCAAAGGCCTCACATCACCTCTTCTACTGAATGAACGAATGGGAAAAATATAAAAATGGCAAAGAAAATCTTAAATTGCAAACAATTGTTCTGCATACCACATGTTATTAAAAGAAGATATAAAGAAGCTTTGGTATTAATTACAATATTACAGTTGCACCTAAGGAAGCAGCTACAACAGAGAAAAGGTGTCAATTTTTAATAGTTTCTTTTTGTTTTATGAGCATGAGAATTTTCACAACATAAAAACAAAATATAAAACTTATTTTTTAGAGCGGAATATGTACAAGGGATATGTGAAAGGTCGAAATGAACTAGATTCACATGCAATTAAATACACTGCATATGAGTATAAATATTTGCAGCTCTTGACAGAAAACTAGAAACACTTATTTGATAATTATTAACTACAAAATTTAAATTAAACATTGTAGGTCTTACTTATCCTGGAGATTGTTTCCTTTAATTTTTCTCGTTTTATGAGAAATTGTATTCAGTTTTGACCTTCAACTTAAGTGCCGTTAACGGTATCGAAACACGGTTCCTATTTTCGGTCAAACTTTGTGTTCATAATTGAGGATAGATAGGGTGTTGAAAGTTAAACTAAGTTCTGCTCACGTTTTTTTTTTTTTTGTTTTGTTTTGCTGCTAGAAAATGTTAAAAGTTAGAAAAATGTCCACGGCAGAGCTAAAAGGTAATAAAGCACACACAGAGGTCTAAGAAAATGTCACCTTTCCCTTGCTTAGCCGCATTGAAATTGAATAAAATAAACACCCATCTCCCCGATCCTTGATGGGAAGAACAGAACATAGTACTCGTTTAGTTTCACGCGTGGTGGGAATTATTATTTCTTTTTCTCTGCTAGATTATGTTAAGAAGGGTTTTATCAATCGGAGACCCAGAGCGACTATTGTGATTCCCGTCACTTAGCTACCTGCCTTCTCTAATGAATCTTACGACGTTTTCCAGATTGCACAGATCGATGTCTCTTAGCCAATCGTGAAATCCATCGCTTAACCGTTTAAGCCTTTAACTTATTAATACCGGGCAGAGACACATGTGTTTAACTGTTTCTAACACCTTTTCGTCAAAACCCATTTTTTTCTGCACTTCCTAGCCTCCCTAATACTAATACACAATTAGATAAAGGCTTTTTTGAATCAATCCCCTCCGAGCAATATCTTGCAAGTTCGTAAGCAATTTCTTTTCACAAGGCAATGACTCGAAACCCAACACAAAATTTAACTCTGCTTATTCATCAACATACTGAGAACCTTTTTACACTCGCATACCAGCTTTGATTTGACACTGAGTCCTTACAAAGCTTTATGCGCTGCCTAACTGCCGGCGTGCAGAGTAAGCTTCTTTTCTTCCTTTCCTTCTAGCACATGATCAAATACTATTTTGGTGCCTTTTTGGATTTTCAGTAACTCTGCGTGGAACACACTGCATTCAGCCAGAAACCTATACAGCCTGCATACACAAGTTCCAAGAATGCGAAGTACCTACACCAGGGCGCCCATGTTCCCTATAATCATCTGTAAAAACCACAACTTTGCTTAAAATTTACATTGTTAAAAAATATGAGGACAGAAAACTAGGTGCGCTGCTAAAACGGTTGGGAGCGTATGTGGCTCTAACTCATGGAATTGCCGGTTCAAATCACGGTGATTATATACTCCTAGAAGCCATTGTCTAGACCTATACCCTCACACGACCACAGCATATAATACTTTTGGTGCACCTATTCTCAAGGCGAGAGTTGTCAGAGCTTTCACATTAAAAACATAAGGAATTTAATTTGATGGAAAAAAATTAATTTATGATCGTCATTCGTCGTCTTAAATATTGAAACACTTGGGTCTCTTATTTCAAGTATAAAACTAAATATGAGGAGACTAAGGAGAATATAAATACAGTTGGAAATTTATAAAGATGAAATGCTCAGCTATTGCAATAATCAATTTAGTTAATCTCGTACTTAACTTTTCTCTTTTATACAAAATCTTAATTATTAAGAGTTGAGCTAAATTCCTTGTAAAAACTCAACCAACGGGTATTATTTACAAGTCAAACAACAGCATTAAAAGCATTCGAGAAAGAAATATGTTTTTCGTTAAAAAAAACAAAAAAAAAAACAAAAAAAAAACACTATTTCAAAGTTTATGAATTCGTCTTTGAAGAAAAGACTTCCCAACTGAAATATTCTTTTTTGAATAAAAAATTAGATAAGAATTAATGTGTTAGCAAAAGAATAATTTTCAAAACGAAATGTGCGTCTGCATGAGTGGCTCTTGTAAATCATTATTTTTCATTTTACATGTTTTAGTTTTTTTTAATTTTTTCACACGGGGTTAAAAACCTTTCGCATGATGTTTATGCCAACATTAATATCTTTTTACATTAAAAGCAAAAACAAAAAAAAACATTCTTTGAAGGAAATAACTGTTTGACTTTCAACATTTTTCTTAAAATATTTTGAACAAGTTCAATACCGTAAATTAATTGATAAATTAATTAAAATTTATAAAATCTTTATGTATAGGATTAAATTAATGCTTGAACTAAAAAGCCAGAAATAAAATTTTTTACAAAACATTTACAAAAATTGACTTTTTTTATGATATTCACAGTGAATGACCCCTCCTTTCAAAAGCTTTTACTGTTAATTTTACAGGAAAAATTATAGCGAATATAAAAAACTCCAAGTTCGCTTTTTTATCCTGAATTATATTTTCATAGTTCAAAAACAATGACTATCAAAAAGATCACTGTATTAAAACAATCACTGACAAACATTTTCTTCATTAAAATAAATAAATTCTTCTCTTATGCAAAAATTTTTATTTCTAAATTCAAAAAAATTTCTCTATATAAAATGTATTGATAACTAAAACAGGCGCAAGAAAAAGTTATCGATAACAATAATTCTTGTAAAAAATGTAGATGTGTAAAATTTATATATAAAAATATTTATTAATTGAAAAGGAAATACTTTGTTTACAAAAAATGCATCGAAAACAGAAACATACCGATAAAAAGTTATCCATAACAACAACAAAAACACTTACTATTACTCTATATTGAAAAAATCGGTATAAAATTTGTCAATTATCGAAAACGAATATTTGCTTAAAAATTTATCGACAGTCAAGACATACGACTTGAAAAAAGTATAAGACAAATAAATAAAATATTTTTTTATAAATTGATGGGTTCAAAATGTTTCTATCCCTTAATAGAAAATGTAGAGGAAGTCGTGCAGCTAAACTGCTGACCACTAAACGTGTGATTGGTTTGATGGCCTGGGTTCATACCCCAGCAGCTACAAATAAACAACACTAAATACATTGAAATTTGTTTTCCTATACCAGCAAGATTTTGTTGATACAGGAAGTGTGTTCTAGGAGCTATCCCTTACTCTTGTAGTTTTGCAGGAATAGGAAAAATAATTATTAATTTGTATTAGCGGTTCCCTTCTCCAGCCTCCTGTGCCACCGTGATTTGTTGTAAAATGTGTGTGTTCTATAGTTTCAAAAAAAAAATATTATATTTCTTAAGCAAATTAACATTTTCGTAAAGAAAATAATTTTTAATTTTTTCCCTTAATTATAAGTCAATTAAAATTTACTCTTTTGGCTTTGGTTCATTTTTTAATTTAATTTTTACAAGGAAAATTATTTTCAAATGTATGCGGACGTTTTCCAAAGAAAACAAGAAAAATTAGACGCTGGCAGAATCTAATGCCGCATTTTATGGACCGCCAAATCCCTAATCAGCATTCTTCGCATATATCTACCTTAAGTTGTGTACATTATAAATAAACATCATCCATTTAACCAACTAATCAATATTAATTTGTTTGGACGAAATTCACACACAACTCAAACCATTTCTTTGTTGTTTTTTCTACAACACGTCTTGTACATTTGTTTTTGCTTTTTGTACTACACCAACGGTATAGCCACGAATGCAAATTTTATAATGATAATAAAAAAAAATTTTTCTTTGTAAAAATTAAATTAAGGAATGATCTAAAGCCATAAAAGAAAATTTTAATTGAAAATAATTTTTATCACAAAACTCCATTTATCCGTACCTTAGAAGGACGGCCAACAATTCAAGAGAATTGTGTAATTAAGCTGCTGATTTTTCACAAAGCTTTCAGGAGAAAGGTGATGGCTAGACGACCACATTTTACAACTTTGATAGTTTAAGGGCGTTGATAGGGTGCAAGTTAAGTGCAAGCGCACAATCAAAAAAAAAAAAAAAAAACAGAAAACCAACAAACAAGAATAATAACAACAAACATAAAAGTGTTTTCTGCAATAGAAAAAAAAACAAACAAACTACAACAAAAAATGTGAACTTAAGTGTAAAAATTTAAACAGTCATGATTCAGTAAACGTGCCGTACATATGACAGTAACTATTCCCAACAGGATATCACGCCTTAAAGGATAAAACCGTTACAACGTAACCAACAGAGTAACAGCAAGATACATTAAGCCGGAAGTTTATTGACTGTCGTCAGACGACATGAAAGATTATTTTTCTTGCAGACATGTTTTTGGTTAAAGAAAAAAACTAATTTGATTTCCATCTAGAATCCAGGGAATTTTATACTAAAAAACAAAATTTAGGATTTAAAAGCTGATGAGTTTTAAAAGAATAAACATTGAAAAAAAGGAGTAGAAATTGTACCACTTCTTTTTAACGGTAATAAAAATTTATCGAACAAAACCGAGTACAGGACATGTGGGGAAGAAATCAAAGTAACGGAAAATTTATTGTGTCGTCGTCCCGATTTTCACAATCACACAATTGACTTTTGCAGCAGCATTTGCACGCTCCTAAAGAAACAAGAATTTCTACTCCCCAAACGTTTTCAAATACATTTATAACCAAGAAGTAATAAGCGGAATCTCCGGTTTAAGCCTCCTCTTAATAACCTATAAAAAAAAGGAAACTATCACTTTTAAAAGCTCCTTGAAAAACAACTTTGATACAAAATTGCCACGATGCAATTAATGTGAAAATTTCTTAATTTTGGGACATCTTAAGATTAAAATAACGAATTGCAATGAATACTTGTGAAATAGTTTTCCAACAATGCAGAAGCAGTTTTGGTAAAAAGGGAAATGTGCAGAAACGTCCGCATTTTAACACAAAAATAGTAAATCAAAACAATTCCGCCAAGTGCGACTTGGAATCACCACTTTTTAACTTTTAAATTTATTTATTTAAGAGATAAAACAATATACGACAAAATCGAGTTAATACCGGGACACCCTTTATTTAATTTTATATTCAATTTTTTCTACAACAGACATAGCAATACGGCTTGACAGATAAGTTCATATTCCTTAAAATTACGATCTCTAGGGAAACATTCTGATAAGTGCAAGGAATGCGGATGACGGATGCAGCGATGAAGCAGCGATGTTTCCTTTTTTCTTTTTAACCGACTTCAAAAACAGAAGGAGGTTATCAATTTGACTGAATGTTGCTTTTTTATGTTTGCGCCTGCAGAAGTCAGTCATTTCTGAACCGATTTTGAAAAATTTTTTGTTATTTCATAATCTTAAAAGTTAAAGGGTGTCCCTATACAACATACATGTTTTTTAATTGTATTATGAACCGTAAAGCGCACTTCTTTAAAATTATAAAAAATAAGTACTACTATAGCTGCCAATAGAAAAAATTAATAAAAAAAAATATATCTAAAAATTAAAGGGTGTCCCCATAGGTAACGTAAATCGATATATATGCGCCTATCTTTTGAACCGTTTTAGACAAACGTTTGGAAACTGGACAGGATGACGACTACTTGATCGTTATAAACATTAAAAACTAAAGGGTATCCCGATAGTTTTTTTTTTTTTTTTGAAGAGAAGTAACACTTCAGGCATTAAAACCTAGTTAGTTATTTTTCGTAACCGTGCTACATTCTTTAGGAAAAGGATAGATGAGAGATAAGACAGATGGTGAAAGGAGAAAGATAGACAGTTAGTTATTTTACTTCGCCGGCAAATATGCTATAAAGAAGTACCGACGAGGGAGGCTGCACGTTTTTAATGTTTATTCTAAATATGTATTTATACCATTAAACAGGATGAAACATTTTTTGTATTTTGATTGCCGCAGGGGTTGATCCCTGCACAATCAGGTTTGTAGTCAACGTGTTTACCACTTTGACTACTGCAGCCTCAGTGTTCCGATAGTTGATTTAAGTTGATGTAAGTGGCCAATCTTTTGAACTGTTCTAGTCAGATAGTTGAAATTTACATAGAACCTGTATTGCAAAGTCCGCTATAACAAAAAATTTAAAATTTGAACTTAGAAATTAAAAGGGGGTCCCATATTTGAAGTAAATTGAGCTTTATGGCGCTATCGTTTGAACCGTTATATACAAACACTTGAAAACTCAACAGAATGTCCACTACTTTGTCTGATATATCAAAAAGTATAAATATTTAAAATTATAAAATATAGGGTGTTAAAATAGTTGCTGTTATTTGCTGTATATGATCAAACTATTGAACAGTTGTAGACAGTTAATTGGAATTTGCACAGAACCTTTATTGCTATAAAAAGTAGGAAACTTGAAATTAGAAATTAAAGGGTGTCCCTATAACAGCATATGGCCCTATCTTTGAAATCTTTACGGACAAATTCTTGAAAATTAGAAAGAATGTTCATTACTATATAAATTTATGTTTTTAATATCTGTTTTGTAATCGGTTTTTTGCGGACTTTTAATATATAATTCTTCTTTATTTCTGACTAAATTCTACATGTCTGTCTATTGCGGTTGAAAACTAAGGCTACTTAAGTTAAAACAACGTGACAACAGAAAAACATCTTTGTTGGCTAAAATGCTTTTTAAAACAAACACAATTTGTTCAACGCAGCTATATATTGTTCTTGAGAACATAATATGTTTATTGTGATCATAGGACAACTATAACTTTTTATCCACGTATTAGAGTCGATGGATAATGTCATTTATACAACCTCTTAAATACTTTCTGAAATCTTATTTAGCGCAATGATGAATCGAGAAATGATATTAAGAGATTCATTTTTGAATGTTAAAAATAAAGTAAATAAAAACATGCTACGCGTGGCAAAAACAACCATTAAAGCAAAAAATTTAAGAATTTACATTTATACCGCTGAACGATAAAAAGACCCAGTTTAAGGAGTGTTTTGTTTCTCTTTTACGTCAAGTCGCAATCTAATAATTAATAGATACAACTAAGAAAAATGTTCACAGCATATATTTTCCAGAAGAAGTAAAATAAAATTATCCTTGAAGTGATTCATAAGACCACCAAATCCTTTAAACTTAATTTAAAAAAAAAAGTTTTGAACAACTCAAATTGGTGCCAACATAAATAACATCAAAAACATATGGTTTTGTGTGATGTCTTGTTTTGTATCCTCCAAAGATCCATTCGAAATTCTGTAAACAAATACAATCATCTGACTCAACCGAACCGTAAGAAAACGAAGAATGACAAAGAAAAAGTTGTATGCATAAAAAGCTCATTGTGCCACCCACTCATTTGATGTAAATCCTTTGAGAATTTAAAACGACAATGTACGTCTTTTTAGTGCAGTGTCTTGTTTTGGTGATGATGTTGCTTTATTGTCAGTAGGGGCTTATATTGTTGTATAAAATGAATTACATATATTTTTGGGTTCATATTTGTATGCATGCTTTTGTACACACATGTGCGGCCCACAAAAATGCATAAAAATACAAATATTCACAGCAATAAAAATAAAAATTATAAAAATTATCCTTGTTGCTTTATTATCTTTTTGTTGACAAAAGAAATGTGTGTGTAAATGTGTTTCTGTGTCTTCTTTTAAATGTGTACATAACAGTCATGTTTTTATTTATTTTGTCTGTAGATTTTTTTGTTGGTTTAACGTACAAAAAGCACAATATTTGTTTGAATAAAAAGTTACAAATTTAACCACCCAATTGGTGGTCTTTATATCTCTATATAATTCAATTCAGCGATTCTTAAACTCCTTTGAATCGTCGTTAAAGTGAAAATTCAAACAATCCCTGACGTGGGCCTTTGTTGGACACAGAAAAAAGTTGTTGAGCCTATTGATGCGTTTATATGTTTTCAAATTGAAATTAAATAAATTAATTTTAATTGACTCAATTAAAGTTTATTTGGAAGAGATTCCATCAGACGCTTTATCACTTGCCGATGATATTGAAGACCTCGATGATCAGTACTAAATCCAAGAATTTTATGATCACATCATTGGAGTCGACGATGAAAATGATGAAGGTAATAAGGCGGGATGTAGTAAAGTTGATAACTCGTATGATCATTTTTAGATATAATTTTAAATCTATGTTCCTTGGGCTCAAGTGCACCAGCGAATTCTGCAAAGCCAAATAAAAAAACCACCATTCGACTAAAAACCAACAAACTTTTTGTAGGTCCTAAATTGCGACCCTCGTTATCCCATTAGCCAGTAAGAACCACACTGCGAAGAAGTGCGCACTGTAGCAAGACTGGCCACCAGAGAAGAACTCAGAGAATGTGCTCTACTTGCGATGTTCTACTTTGTTAAGGCACAATAAAATTCTGCTTTAATGATTGTCATAAATAAAGTTATCTAATAAGCGCAGTGGAATAAAAATCGCAACGCGTCCTTCCGTAGTATCCTACAAGGATAATAGTTTTTTCTTTGCATTTTTTCTAATAAATTTATAAATAAAAGCAAATAAAAATTTGTTTTAATTTAAGCCGGTTTCATATAGAGTTAACCGTATGCATAAATACGAATGTAATTATTATTTTTATTCTTTTATAATTTTTCTTGACAACTTCGTAGATTCTCTTTTAGTATCATACTGATTGTTATAAAATACGCGGTACATACTGCGATCCACAAATTGCTGCTTCACGTTTTGCTGTCATGCAATTTTTCCTGTTTTCTTTTAAAAACGTCCGTAAAAATTTGTAGATAATTTTTTCTTTCCTAACAAAAGTTATAAATTTATAAAAACTTAAACTTAAACCGAAACAACTAATTCCTTTGTTATAACATTAGAGTTTAACTAATAAATTTAAAAAAATAAAACATAATAACAATAATAGTTTTATAATACAATTATAAATTTCGCAATAAGTAAATCAAAACAAACTGACAATAAATTTATAAATATGTCGGCTCATAATGGGTTAAGCATTTCTGAAAAATATTAGTATTTCCTTAAAGATCTCTTTTAAAGCTTTAAAATGATGCCTTTATTCATATTTAAAAAAATTTCAAAATTTTAGGGGCCCGTAACTCGGAAATAATGGGCGAGCGGAAATTTTTTCACTTGAAGTTTTTTTTTCTTATTTTTTGATTCTCTATCGCCCCATATATATATTTTTTTTTGACTGTAGTTACTTCAATGTTCCAAATGATATAGAAAAATTAGAAATAGGCGTGGTGTTTTGCCCGCTGTGTCGAAGGACATGGACCGATCTTGCTGATTTCCAAATGCATCTCTTTCGACACTTTGTCTGATTGATTGGCGTAATTAAATTTTTTCTAGTTCATCTAGTGCCTCGGCAAACTTCATTTCAACACTAACACGGACGGACAGACAGACATCGCTCAATCGACTTCGCGATGCATAAACACTCAGAATATATTTACTTTATGGGGTCGAAAATGTATGTTGCAGAAATAAAATAAGGAATGATAAAATTAGTTACACTCTTTTTCCACTTTTCGTGGTGAAGGGTACAAAAAAAATTAGTAGGAGATATTTATTGTAGGATGATGTCAAAAAAACAAAGACATTGAAGTTATTTTTCATTAAAAAAAAAATTAAAATAAATAATAACCCGATTCGATTTTTTTGCGAGTTAAGAGTTGGCAACCTGTGACCGACGATACGCTGGTCTTACACTATGATTGCCGGTACCTCTCTCGCCATGCAACGACTTATGCCTTTTACCCTGAATTGATTCTTTAAAAAAACCAGCCTTAAAAGAAGTAAACTCAATTAATTAATTATTTCCTTAGAAAAGTTCAAGAAAATGTAAGCTAGTTTTACTGCTATTGCTTTAGAATAATTTAGTGTTAACAGCCCTAACATTTAAATGTTTTGTCAATGAAAAGTAAACTTTTTATTAGGTAAGTTTCCACAACAAATAAAAATACCCTAAATTAAACATTCGTGTGAATCTTAATTTGTTAAATGAAATAATCACTTTTAATTAATGTGTGGAACTATTTGGGCCAAGATAAAAGCAGTGTAATTGGTTGAAAAACAAGAAATAAAAAACCTACCTAAAAGAACAGAAACTTAATTAATTAAAGGGAACGGCATTAAAAGCACTTGGAATAGACAAGAAAAATTTAAATATTTTTAAACGTAAAAAATATTCTGCTAGTTTCTAGCGATAATGAAAAACAGTCAAACATAACAACACTTCATTGCAAACATTGTCCCACAAAGAAAATTTGGAAAATGTATGTAAATTTAAAACTTTCATGAAAAGAAAGCAGCACATGCACCACCCTGGAACTCCACCTTAAACTAGAGACCTTCATAAAAAACAAATATAAATTTTACTAATTGAATGAATGATGAAGATTGGTTTGCTACCACCAACAACTAATTGCAATAGCATGCAAATTGATTTGGTGTGCCTTTGTGTGTGGCAGCAAAAGACATCCTCAGGAAATTTTCATTACATTAAAAGCGTTTTAATGCATTTTAGGCATTTTGAAAGAGTTTTGTAAAGATTTTTTTTTTGGCGATTTTTAAACAGTATTGAACGAAGGAAAGTAAAAATAGGTTTTATTTTCTCAGTTTGAACAACTATTGGCAATTAACCTTAATCTTTTTATTACAACAAGCTGCATGTCTTTATTATAAATTTTTTTTCTCTCTTGCTTTTCTAAACACACTCTCACTTTAAGTCTTTTATTTGCTTCTACTTTTTTAATAGATTTCCACCAACAATTGAAAAGTAAGTTGGTCAAAACATAATAAATCCGTTTTTAACCATAATTTTTTCCAACTGCTTACTTTGCTGCTTTTTTGCATTCTCTGACACACTTTACATTTACGAAACACTAACAGCCACATATTTCTGTTTCTTCTCAGTCTTCTTTCACGTTTGGCTGAACATGCCAATAATGAAATTAATATTTTATGTTAAAAATGAACAAAAAAAAAATGTACAGAAGAAAAATATTTATTGAAGACGCTGAAGGCTTAACGCAGACAAACTTTTAATGGGCAACATAACCAGTGTCTTAGCACTTATGCGCCATCATCATCGATATCCAGTTCAAGCCTTTAGAAATAATAAAATTGTGCCTGTTTGCTTTTTTTGGCAAGAGTGAAATGAAAAAAAAACGGAAATTATTTTCTAAGCTACACTTAAAAAAAAATTGAAATTGCTTTAAGTAAATTAGGTTAAATTAAAAAAAAGAAATAAATTTTTTTTTAAACGTAAAATTATTATTTTTTTAACCTGGTTCTTGAATGATAAATCCGCTAAGAGCGAGGTGGACTTAGACACGAGGGGTTTCGCATTATGTATGGGCCACCGTTAAAATTTTAATTTTATATTTTTATTTGCAGTTCAAAACTGACAATATACGTAAAAAATACGTTACTATCGGTACACCCTATATTTTTTTCATTTTTTGTTCTTGTCCTTATTGCAACAAAATTCAAGCGTTTGCCTAAAAGGGTTTAAAAGAAGGCCATATTCATAAAAATCGCTGCCTCTATGGAAATACCCTTTAATTTGAAAATTTTGTTGTTCACAAATGTGTAGCTTACATTTGTAAATGTCCACATTCTACATGCGTAAAAATAATGTCACTACAGACACACTCTTTATTTTTTAGTTTAATATGTAATTATTTGTATTTTTTTGTATCGGATATAAAACTAATTAAAGTGTCTGTCTAAGGCGGTTTAAATACAAGGGTACGTGCATACAAATTATGCCACTCATGGGACACCCTTTGATTTGAGGTTTTGTTTTTTTACTTGTTTTCCTATAGCGCACAAAATTTTACAGACACTGTTCAAAGTTGAGCTGTCTGCCTACCGCAGTTCACTTTCAGAACACCCTTTAATTTTTAGAATGTATTTTATTTTTTCTGTTTTAGACTCTTTAAAACTTTAAAGATTCTACTTGTTGCGGTTTTAAAGATTAGACTGTGGCGAGAGAGGACTGTGGCCGACAGACAATTTCGTAAAAACAAATAGGTTGTGTTTTTATTCATTGGATACTGAATCCTAAAAAAAGAAAAGTTTCTGCGAAGGTTTCTATGCCACAATATGTACAACGGGTTTCGATTAAACACTTGCGAAAAATAGTGGAAATGTGTCTTTGGGCAAATATTAATTTGGCCTGACCTTAATCTAAAGCACTTGCAAAAGAGGAGTCATTCAGTTATATGAGTTCAAGATAAGATGAATAGAAAACCCTCCTGTACTTAAAAAATTCAAATGCAAACGGTATAATAACTGAGTAAGGACTAATTCCAGCAAATACAACTTACAATATTTCAAGCTCTTTACATCTCTACCGGCATATTAAACGAGAAAGTGACCAGTGTAAAAACATCAACCAGCATAAGAACAATAATCGACAGCAGTCAACGCAAAAAACAACCTGTGTAAAAGTAACAACAAACAACAGCAACAAGAAAAAGAAAGTAGCTTTGTATTTTTACAGCAACAACATAAAAACATATTTCTTACATTTTTACGTTGCATGCAACCAAAGCATTTCTTATTGATTTAATCGGTCTTTTTTTTTCTCTTGACTCCTAAAGTCATGATTGCAAACATCATTCGAATAAGTTAAATGAATTGTTTATTATTATTATTATTATTACGTTGCATTTGATATCATTAACGAAAGCCAACATTTATAATCGCTATCATCATCGTCATTATCGGTTTTTATGATTCTTGAGTGTTTTACTTTTTATTGTTATTTAAGACCAGTTCTGTTTTGTTCTCATTTTTTGAGTTGTTAGCGTTTTGTTTTGTGTTTTAACAGAATTATGGAGAAGAAAACTACTTGCGTACTTTAATATTCAAAGAAGAAATTAAAAAAAATATATACATTCTCTTTTAATCTATTTTGTTTTCTTTTCATTAATGTGGCTGCTGCTGCCGTTATTGAAAAGTGGTGGCAGGTGCAAAAACCCCTAAAGAAATATAGTTAGTTTTTTTATGCTTTTTGAAGCAGTAAGTCCAGTTCAGCTGTATCTTTCCTTTGGATTTTCATTAAATATTGTGGAAGTTTAAACTTAGTTTTCTCAAGCCGTCTTTTCATTTTAAGACAAAAAAAAATCCTAAATTAAAAATAAAGCATTAACACACAATTGAAAAATTTTATTCCAAACTGAATTCATATCAGTCCTCTGTGGCAGGGGTTGTAAGAAAATCAATAACAATTCATCAGTTAAAAATTTCTGTTGACGAAAAATCATTACGAAACGCATTTTTCACTTGTAAACAAATGCTTTATAAAAGAAAAAGATGCGAGATACATACAAATATGGGGTAAAAGGGCACATAAACGTTATCTGCTAAGAAGAAACTTTGCGTTTTTAAGAACCGCTGGCAGATCTGTCATTGAAGCTAAATAAAATTAATACTGGAGAAAGTTATTAACTTAAACTAAGCCATTTATGTCCAGTCCAAAGAAATTACAAATTCACTTTTAAACATGCTGTACAAAACATTTGAGGAAACAGGCGTGTCATTATTTAACTAATTATCAACTGGATTCAATGATTCTGGCTCTTTCAATGCCGTACAGATATTCTACCAAGAAAAGATAATAATTGTAAAAAATGTTCGCCATTGAAATACTAATTTTAATGAATCTGTATTCAAAGAAAAACTTGGTTGTGTTAATCTGGGAGCAATATACAACAGTTGATTTATATTATTATTATAATAAAGATAATGATAATGTCATCTTCGTAGAACATTTTTTATAAAATATAAAAATTAAATTCTAAAATAAATTTAAATGAATACATTTAGATGTCAGAGAGAGAATTGATTTTTATTTCCTTAATTCAGAATTTAAAAATCTAGCCATTTTTTTTTAATTATGCACACTAATTACAAAATACAAAATTTTAAGACCCTCTAACCTGCAGTTCCCTAAATAAACGACAACTTTTCACTTTGTATAGGAGCTACCACGCCCTCTGTCCCAACCCATCGCCAGTCTATGCATAATAATAAGGAATTTTGCAGTACATGATGATAATATTTCAACTTATATGGAAGATACCACGCCCACTGTTGGAATTTAGACAATTTTTTTCCATCTAAGCACATTACCAGCAGAGTTCTGGTGCGTGGCCACGTAAATACTAAAAATAAGAACCCTATTTTACCACTCGCATATCTGATAACAAACTGAAAGTTTTACGAGGATCAGTGCACTGGCAAAGGCAGTTATAGCTTTCCAACATACAAGCAGACACATTTTATGCTTTACCCTCATTTAGATTAATAAACTCGACTAAAATAAAAATTAATGAAAAGCACAGGTTGGCATATCTTAACTCGCAAAAAAATCGAACCGGGTTATTGTTTATTTTAATTTTTTAGGAAAAAATTCATATCTTCTAATTTTGTTATTTTTTTCTTTTTTTATTTACACAGTTTAGCAACGGAGTAATAACGTTCTCTTTTTTGTATTCTGAAAAGTAAAAAAACATGTTAAGAATTGTCAACCTGGGACCGACGATAATAATTTTAAATACCTTTGGTTTTTATTAACTTCTGTAGTTTTCACACTCAGTAAAGTTGTAGATGAAAATTTAGTTTTTTATTTTAAAAAAATTTTCCCATACCTTACATTTTTATTGTTGACCATTTGTTTTTTTGGCTGCCTTTTAGTCATTCTTTGTTAATAAAAGGATTAAATTAAAAAATTTTGTGCATCAACAACATTATATGGTCACAAATATTATAAAGCATTTTAAAATCTTTGGTTGTAGTTAAAATTGTTGAATAAAATCATTAATCAATTAATGGCATTCTTTTCTGCCTGCCAAAAATTAATCTGTAAAATTTTAACAAATATTGTTTGTCATGACAAAAACTATGTTTAACACAGCTATTATTTGTTTAACAAAAATAATAACAATTGATTGTAACACAGAATAAAACGTTGTTTTTGTAGCCATAGAAAAATCATGTATTTTCTCGGCGTGTATATTTGTATCTACTTTATAACCAGCCAGTGTTGCTTTGTGTGAAATTCTCTACCCGCGATTTCGCTTTCACATATATTCTCAACATTTTTTTGTAGGTGCCTTGAGCCAGGCATGGAATTTTTTCGCTTAGACTTATAACGTTCGTTACAGCATTTTATATGTTTGCATGCTTTTTTTTCTAAGCTTTTCTTACAGCCAGAGACATTAGAAAAGAAGAATAAAATGCTAAAAACGAAAATTGCAATAAATTTATTATTTTGATTATCGTAAAAAATCGCGTAAAGGGAGATTAAGTTTGTTTTTCTGTAAAAATATTGTGGCCGCAATAAGAATGACAAGTTGAATGGGAGAAAAGAATCTTTTTCGAAAGCGTTTTAAATTACAACTCCATGTACTCTCTACATTAGAACTGAACCATTTGAATTCCCTTCACTATGAAGTACAACATTCTATTACTATTCCTTGCTAAGCCCTGTATCGTTTAAGGATCTCATCTAGATTTCTTGTTTCTTCGAACTTATCTTATGATATTCTGAAGGCAACTGGTCTCCACGATCAAGTTCTTTGGGTACCTGTATTGCCATTTATAACAAGTCACAAAAATGGCGATAATCATTTAGTTCTGTTAACAAACATATTTAAACCAACACAGGGTTGTTTAAATAACTTAAGTTACGCAGCTAACTTCGCTCGCAGAAAAATTAGATAATAAACAATTACCTTAATTATCGTAATAAACGAATTATTGCACCCAGGCAGTTAAGTAGCAAACTTACCTAAAAATAAAAGGAAAAAATAAGGAGTTAAGAAAATTATTTTGAAATAAAATTTTTTGTTTGTGAATTATTATTTGAGGACATGAAAGTTCTTGTTTTAAATAAAATTAAATTTGAGCCATTTTAAGTATTTTACTTAACAAAATTATGTAGTTTTTTCTCTGCTATAAATAAATACCCCAGCTAAAAACAAAGGCCACATAAACAAACACTACAGTGATTTTCTGAGAAAGATAAACATTTAAAATTAAAATTAAATAAGCAAATGATTTTGTGTAAATAATTAAAAATTCTTCTGTATTGTATGCGATAATAATTGATTATTTACTTTAGTAATTGGATCATATTTTGTTTATAGTTTCAACAATGATGTGTTTACAAACATTGATCGTAAAGTGGGTGATATAAATAAAGATACAGGTTTATTTCAATAATTTAATTATGGCAGTTTGAATAAAAACAAAAACATTTTCATTTGTTGTTCAATTACTACTCTGCAACAGATTTTATACATTTGAAAATCATGAAAATGAAAATAAAATTCATAATATAATATTTTAATGTAAATAATGCTTTGGCTTTCGCCTCCAGTAGGCCGTTGAGCTGCACCTTTCCTATTTTGATCTATTTTAGGACATTTCAAAAATATACATGTGTGAAAATTAGTAATTTCACATTGTTCTTAATTCTGTTATTAAAGACCTTTTTAAAATCTGATTATAACCTGTACAATTCTGCATTCTGCCTCCAGTAGGTCTTCAAGCCGCTACTTCACAATTTTAAAAATTTTTTTGACTTTTGAAAAATGTCCATACGGAAAAATATGTATTTCAATATTTTTTCAAGTTCTATTCCTAAAAAAGCTATAGAAATTCTAAAGATAACTTGTAGTAATTTACGCTCCTCAGCTTTTCAATTTAAAACCATTTTTGGGCTTTTTATATTTTGCTATAAAACATGCAATTTAATTTTCGCACAAAAATGTTAACATCATTTAATTCTGTTAACTTAAATATGTAAACGTTTATGAAATGAATACGTGCTTAAAATTCGCCAATTTTTATTAAACAGACAGACGCACAAACGAACATGTTTTTTTTTTTCGTACACGAATTTAATTTAACTCGTTCAATACATTATTGTGAATAATTTTTATTCGAGAGTAGAAAATCTTGAATTTTTTTTTTCAACGAAACATGTGTAAACGATTATTATGATGATGTTGTAAAAATATATTGTTAACTATCGTTCTTTGTACAAAATGAAATGCAGTCTGTTGTTTTTTTGTTTTTGCAGTTCGAAAACAATAATGGCGAGGACAGTTAAATAATTATAAAATATAATTGCATTTACTTTTATTTTGTTCATTTTTGATGTTTTAATTAAAACTTTTTATAATTTGTTTTTTGCTTTGTTTTAATTTTTTAGCAATGCTTTTAAGTCATTAACTACTTATTTTGGTTAGAACAAGTAACAAAATATACTTCATTGAAGTGCATTTCATACTTGAATTGTTAATGGTTTTGAATGTTTGTTTTACTTCCTTTTTAGTTCTAATACGGTAGCAAACAAGGATTGTTTAGAGTGTATGAGAATCGTTTGCCTAATCTGACAATTTTTAATAGCATCCATAAGATAAAAGCATTAGAGAAGTTTTTGTAAATTATGTTCAAGATTAAATTGATATCAGGAAATGTACTTCAGGAGTTTTTTTATAGATGGGATTGTTTTTTCAACAAATTAAAGCTTTTCCACCATCCTATAAAATGGAAAACGATTTTTGCTATTCAATATTGACCATTTTTTTATGCCACTCGTGTCTTTATTTTTACATACATGTCTATAAATTCGAGACCTTTGAATTCAGAACGTATAAATATCAATCGATGCACAGTAGATATTTAAACCCGTGCTAGTGCGACAAGCTGGGTATAGACTCTACATACGCAGTGGAACAAATACAACAAAGAGTAGACAATAGATCTGATTCAATAAAAATCCTATTAGCTTGAGAGTCTTAAAAACTTGTTTAAATCGGATTCAAACTAAAATATAGGCAGCTTTAATACCCTTTGATAAAAGTCCAGAGTGCTTAAAAAATTTTCACTTGCGAGCGACTCAAATTTGAACATTAAATTAATTTTTCACGAGTTTTATTTTTTAAACTCACGAAGGGATTTTAAGTTTCAATTTAGTCAAAATTAGAAGCCGAATTTTTTCCTGCCTTCCGTATAATAAAAAATTTATCCATCCAGCTGTGCACTTTCAATTAAACTTTAAAATAAATAACTGAAATATAAACTTTGCGCTGGTTTTTTTTAATTTAAGGAAATATTTAGGTTGCGGAAATGCCGCTAAGAAAAAAAACTTTAAGTACATTTCGAATAATAATGAAAATTTAGTTTTATTACAATAATGCCAATACCAAAATGTTTCCCACATGTTCAAATTGCGAATAAGTATCATTACGTGTGGACTTCTTATTTTTTTATCACTTTTAACACTTTTGTCACCCACAAAAAACAAAAAAAAATATATAGTTGGACGTATAAAAACGAAAACAAATATGCCAACCATTATCCAATTTGAATGTAATCAAATTATTTCCGCTGTGATATTTATTTAAGTCTTTTGCATATAAACTCTTAACTTGGCCGTATGCCCACGTTGTTACCGGCATATTTTTGGTATTTTTTTCTTTTTTTTTTTTTTGCACAGTAGTATTCAGTTATGACCAAATATAGGCAAGTGTTAGTTATAGTATAGTTATAGTTAGTTATAGTTATTATTGTAAAATGAATGTCATTTTACATGATTGCAATGTGTATTTATATTAAAGTGTTAAGACGGGTGCTATAAAAGGTGTTTTCGTTAACTTTTATTGATATTGTAAAAAAAATTTTCTTTTTCTTTTAAAGAAATCTCTCCATCTGATTCTATTATTAAATTTGTTTTAAGTAAATCATTTCAAAGGTTCAAAAACAGAAGGGAAGATTATGGCCCAAACAGCGTTTAAAACAAACTTGCTAAGCTACATATAACAAACTTCATAAAAACAAGAAAGGCCGAGGCCACCAATGAGCGGCAGAGCTGAATTGCAAAAAATTAAAACATGGAACACTACTGAAGTGGCCGCTAAGCGGCGCCGCTAAGGAATAGAACTTGTTCTTATTTTTAGTTGATTTTAGAGCGGCAAAGTATAAACATGGCAAAAGTGAATGCGTAGCTTATTATTTCATCTGTACTTTTTGCAACAGACATACAACAGTATTGCCAAATTCTGTCTGAAATTTTGCGTAGATTTTTATACAAATTGTTAAATTCGCCGTAGTGTCGCCTTGCTTGATTTATAGGATGAATACCAATGATACCCATATTGATGTCTTAAAAAATATGGTGCACAATCGTATTTTTCTATAAAAAGTTCAGAGGCCCTAACTCGGAAAATATGGGCGAACGCCAATTTTTTCATTTAATGTTTTTTCTAAGTTTTTAATTCTCTATCTCCCCATACATTTTTTTATTTTTTGTGTTGGAGGTACTTCATTGATCGAAATGGTATAGAAAAAATTAGAGGCAAGCGTCGCGTTTTGCCCGCTGCATCGAAGGACAAGGACCAATCTTGCTGGTTTTCAATAGGAAAATTTTTGAAACTATGTCTGGTCGATTGGAGTATTTAAGTTTTGTCATCTCATCTAATGCCGTAACAAAGTTGGTATCAACACTAACACGGACGGACGGACGGTAGTACATCGCCTAATCGACTTCGCTATTCATAAGGATTTAGGTTATATATAATTCGTTGGGCCGATGGATATTGTATAACTTACAAAGGAATGACAAACTTAGATATACCCTTTTTCCACTTTGTGTGGTCATTTTTCTCAAATGATTTTGTTAAGTAATTTTAATCTAGTGATAACTCAAAGTAAGAATATATGAGATGTGATATACTTTTTAACAACCTTGAAGAAATTGCTGACTTATCTCCAAAATATTTTGTGTTTGCCCCACTGTGCGTTATAAATATCATATATGTATGTAACCAAGTAACTTTAGTGGTTAGAATATGATAAAGACGCCATTTGTTTGGTTTAAAGCGAAGTTCTTAAACCACCTACAGTTTTCTTTTTTCCGTTATTTTATTCTTCATCACGTAATTTGCTTTGACACGTATCTAACTTGACCCTGGCTAAAAATTATTATCATCGTTTAAGATATAACAATGTAATTAAACCGATAAGAATAAAATAATTTATTTAAGAATTTAATTTAAACTTAAAATAAAATCATTGCTTGATTTCAATGTAGTTATTTTTACAGCTTTAATTTTGTACATAACTTTGTACGTATGCATGTATGTACGCGTTCTGCGTGTTTTAATTTTCAAAACGAAGCTTGTAAAATTTTTCTTTTTTTATTTACAGAAAGTTTTCACAAAATACATGAGTAGTTTTCCACAATGGTTGAATATTAATAACTTCCACCCTTAAACAAATATTAAAAAAAAACACTACATTTGATACAACTAAATACAACAAAAATGTAAACGAGTGCAAAAACAATTTTTAAAATTTGTTATTTATAAACAACTTTTTTCAAACTAGAAATTATTTTAAAACATGAATTCAAACGCGTGCTTGAAAAACATTAGAGTTAAAAATGGCAAATGAGTAAAATAGACAAGAGAAGCCGGCCCCACCTGTTAACTCGGTATTTAGAATTTCCTTTACATGTTTACTTCGTAAACTTAATTCACGTCAAACTATACATTTTAGTTATTTTTAACAACCCTTTTCAAATAATAGAGTTGTTAGTTTTTTTTTTAGCTGTTTACCAGTCAAAAGACTTAAAGCCCCACTTTCGTACCAAATATTTGTTATTTGTTTTTCCAACGTCCAAAGGTATTGTAGTCGCACACCCTTCACCACAAAAAGTTTAAAAAGGGTATAACTAATTTTGTGTTCATTTCCGACCCTATAAAGTATACATCTATTCTGACTTCTTTTGCGTAACGAAGTCAATTGAGCGATGTCCGTCTCTTCGTCCCTGTTAGTGTTGAAATCAAATTTGCCGAGGCACTAGATCAGCTAGAGAAAATTTAAATACGCCAATCGTTCAGACATAGTGTCGAAAGAGATGCTATTAAAAATCAGCAAGATCGGTCCATGTCCTTTGACACAGCGGTCAAAACACCTTTCCTACCTCTAATTGTTTTATCACATTTAGAACAATGCAGTAACTCCAATCAAAACAAAAAACAAAAGTATGGGGCGATAGAGAACTAAAAAATAAGAGAAAAACATCAAGTAAAAAATTTGGCACTCGCCCATATTTTCCGAGTTATGGGCATCTGAATTTTTCATTTTAAGAGATCTTAAGAGCCGATGGCATTTTTATGCATTTTTTTTTTTATTTTTAAATTCTCTGTCTCCTCAGTATTTGTTTTTTTTTTTTTTGTGGAGCTACTTCACTAAACTAGATTAAGATTAACTGGTAAGGGGTATACAAGATTGGGCCTTGTTGGCCTTAAAAGCCATTAGTTAGTAAACTTTATTTTCATCGTTTTGGTGAATTTTTAAATTATATTTTCACTCTGCTCCTTCAAAAAATAAGAGGGGATGTTCGTTTTCGTCCAAATATTTTAAAAGTCTGAAAATATTGGTGCATTTACACCAATGGACACAGAGGGTAATACAGATTAAGGTCAGTAATACTCCGTGAGGTCATAATCTGACGGTGATCTTATCACCAAGTGAATAAAATGCGTCCATCAGCTCCTTCGGAGTTTATAGCTGACGAAGTCAAAACTGCGCTCACATAGTTTGCAGGATCGTACCTGACTTCTC
This sequence comes from Cistogaster globosa, assembly GCA_937654795.1. NCBI lineage: Eukaryota > Metazoa > Arthropoda > Insecta > Diptera > Tachinidae > Cistogaster > Cistogaster globosa. The sequence goes on from OW569404.1 coordinate 91,719,808, forward strand.
GCTTGAGAATAGATTACCGTATAAATATAAACGTATTGCTGATGTTGGTTTTCTGTTGTAAATCAACAGCACATAAGCCACAGTTCGCCTGATATTCCTTTAATGGCCACAACAGTAACTAATACAACGATTGTAAAACCTGCGGGATACACTTCTAGTGCTACGAGATTGTTACCTAAACTGTTGCTCAGCTTTTAAAAGTTTAATATTTAACAGTTTGAGGCACCTACAAGCTCAAGCGACCGATGCCGCCTTATACTCTAAAAAGCAATAATGTTCAGGCGTGGAATCTCTTCAAGACAACATGTTTCTGTGGGGGATCAATTTTATTAAAAATCATTATTAGCATTCCTGAAAACGAATGTTGCAGCAATGAATATTATAGGACTTGAAAGTCTTCCAGATTAAAGGATTTGTTACCATTGAGGAAATGCAATAAGTCCTCTATGGTCCTATGTATTGCTTAGTAAGCCGCTAACTGCCTTGGTTGATTACATCCACTTCACGCTATCTTCGTATTCGTTGCTGCTGCTGGCCGAGCAGCAGAGCGATGAGGTTCGAATTTGAGCAGCAAGTTTAAAGAGCATGTCACTCATCTCTCATTCTTGAGAGGTTAATTATTAAGAGGCCATTGTCAAGAGAGATTTATTTAAAGCTTTAGAACGAAAATTTTAAAGAATTTATTACAATTAAGATAAAAACAAGTTGTTCATCCCATAAATCGAACAAGGCTACACTACGGCGAATTTAACTTTTTATGCATAAAAATACATAAATTTCTAGAGACTTTGTCATACCGCCGTATGTTTAAAATTTGGCAATCTGTATTGTCGTAAGAGCGATTAACTTTACATAAAAAAATTAGGAGTTCTACTTATAATTATATTATCACTCATTGCCGCTAGAAAACCAACTTTAATTAGAGAAATTTTTATTTCTACGCGGGGCCACTCAGTCGTTCAAAAATGTCAGCGTTTGCGCGGCTACGTCAACAAAATTTGGAATTATTAACGGCCGCCGCGTGGTCTCGACCTAACAGTGCCTGTATTTTCATCGAAAACTAGAAGGCGAGGGATGACGGATGCACGTCCTTTAAAACTCGAATGTAGATTGTGGGATATCCTGTCTTCGACTGGCTATTTCATGAGCTCCATATCTTGATTTTATTGGTGGCTTCATGTAGATTTTGCTTAATTATTACTTTATGTTCCAGAGCTGTAAATAAATCATTCATTTTTTAATTAATTCGCGAATCATTCATACACTAAATTAGCAATTTTTTAATAAATTCTTTTCACACAGATAAATGAATTAAATGAAATTTGAGTCAATTCAAATGAAGTTGGTAAATATGAATTGCAATTCGTTTTCAATTTAAATAAATTTGTAAAAAGAATTCCAATTCGTTTCTAATTCAAATGAATTTTTCAAAGTGAATTGCAATTCATTTTCAATTTATTTGAATTGAATTGATTTGAATTAATTAATAATTATAAAAAGCAACTAGCAATTCATTACCAACTAATTGATTGAAATTTGAGTTGAGTTTGTAAGTAAATACGCATATTTTCTCCATGTTTCCTTGACCTTTGATCATTGAATATTTTTAGTATAAGAAATTTCCATTTTCATTACCTCTAGATCTGCTTTTGAATTCGATTGATTGAAACTCATTTTAGAATTAATTCATTTGAAATGCAATTCCTTGTTCTAACTCATTTGAATTAATTCAAAATCATTTCAATTCAAATACATTGAAAATGAATTACAATTCACTTTGACAAATTCATTTGAATTGAAAGCGAATTGAAGTTAGTTTCTGCCTGATTCGTTTGAATTGCTTCATATTTCATTAAATTCTTTTTTGTTCTGAATTAATTCAAAATTTAGTTAACTCGTAACGAATTAAAATCAAACAGGAATGATTCATTTACAGCTCAATTATGTTCTTACAGTGAAATAATAGATCTAAGTGTATCCAAGCAAATGCTGACTGTCATATCCATCTTGTCTAACATAACCTACAACCTATAAAACAATCTGTTTCTAAAGAAAAAAACAGTGACACTTTAAAACAAGTGTTACCAACTTAAACAACTCTCTAAGTTCAGATTTTTATTCTTTAATTTCTTATTAACTGCAAGAACAAGTTAATATGTGTCGTGGCATTAGATTACAACCGTTCACGGCCTTGTGATGTCAAAGAATATTCAATACCAATTTGAAGGTAAAATCGTTAACTGTAAATCTTAGTAAATTAAAATAGAAAAAATAGCAACACACATATTGGCCTCGAAGTAACATATTTTTCGGCAGAATACGGGTATTTTACTGTTTACTGCAAAAACAATTGTTAACACATAACAGATAACGCACTTATACACATCTTAATTGACACACTTGCATACGAATGTCACAAACTATAGATTATTTGTAGATACATTTAGTTGTTGCTGGTACCTCTGGCAGACGATTCAAGCATGAGTGCATTTCTAGCCCCCACTTGCTACATGACATGAATTCCAAAATCAATAATACTTGTACAAATATCTAGTGAGCAAATGATCACAAGTATAAATTTACAAGCCAACCTTGGGCAAATTTTTAAACTTCCAATTGGACAAAAATATTTATATGCTTTGGATTGTAAAACTACAATACAAGCAAATGTCATCCTAAATGATGTTTGTTTAGCAAAATTGCTTAAAGTGCCATCAACTTTTGCACGTAGATGTTGTTTTTTCTGACACTTTGTCAACGAAATACAAGAAAAGAGGATTAATTTATGTTAAAGTTTAGCTAGAAACTGTGACAGCAGGAAGAGTTTTACTGAATTTTCTCAAAATTTTTTTTTCAAAAGTGTCTGTAAGAGTGATATTTTGGGTTAAAGTTAAATGATAAATTTTAACACATTTTACATATACGACGCTATTTAGTTGCTACTTTGTGATCTAATTAGTGGAGCTTTAATTATGTTTCTTTCGCTAATAATTTAAATAATTTAACCTCAGTAATGAATCCCAAGCATTTGAATATTGTTAAAAAAAAAATAGAGCTATATCGTTCATGAACGAAAAGGTACAATTGAACGAAGTGATCCGAATATTTTATTAATCGTTCAATTTTGAATTATGTTTTATCATTCAATTTTTTCTGTTGTATTAATCTGTATGTGAAGATGTTTTAGGCATCCTACTCAGACTGTCATCTCTTTGGTAATGATATTTTGCTCATTATTTTTATAATTTGAATCACTTGAAGACAAAGGTCTGAATAACCTATGCATTAAAAAAAAATTTAATATTGACCGCTTTTTTGTATAATTTTAACCGCAAAAAAATTTTAATTTTTCACAAGATTTTACATTTTTGTCCAATTCTGTTTTAGAATTTTGTCATTTCCTGTCTTCAGCTCACAGGTTACTAGATTCCGGTCGTTCAAAGCTAAGGGTAAACAATTCAACAACAAGTTTATTTTTAATATTTGAACAAAAATTGTCGCTTAAGTAAACAAACGATTTCGCACAAGACTATGAAAACCCAACATAGAAAAATGTTTTTGCCCATTTGAAAGGTTTTATTTGTTTTCAGATTGAACTTTTATTAAGTTTTTAAATAAATCTTTTATTTATTTCTTAAATAAATATATAATTGATTTAATTAATTAGTTTTAGAAAAATAAAGAATCGAAAATATATTTAAATTACAATCTGAAAATAAATAAGTAAGAGAGCTATATTCGACTATGCCGAATCTTATATACCCATCACCATAAAATTAAATCTAGTTAAGTAAAGTAGGTCCTATAAAAAAAACAAATATTGCGGTGACAGAGAATTAAAAAATAATAAGAAGAAAATAAGGCTCTTAATGGGTTTAGCGATTTTAAAATATTTTAGTATTTCCTGAAAGATCTATTCCAAAGCTTTTAAATGATACCCATATTGACCATGTTGACAATGGAAATTTTTTATGAAAATTTCAGAGGCCCATAACTCGAAAAATATGGGCGAGCATCAATTTTTTCACTTGATGTTTTTTTCTGATTTTTTAATCGCTCCATATATTTGTTTGATTGAATTTACTTCATTGTTCCAAATGATATGGAAAATAATGTGTGTGAAGATAAATATGCAAGTTAAATACGTTTTTTAAAAAATGTAGCATGCGATAAAAATTTCCCCCCTACATACAGTACAAATTGTATGGTAAATTCAGTGTTTTTTTTAACAAAAACGATTATAGCGACAAAACCCTTCGATATCGGCGAATCAAATCTCTTGGGAAATCAAGAACACATATAGAGCTATTAAACTGTAATCACAGTTTATTCAAATTGTATTTGAGAATTTTTTATAAGATGCGGAAAATTGACTTAGTGCAATTTTGTCATATTAAATGAGTTCTGTGAGGGATTTTGTTACTGTGGCCAAGCCCTTCGATCTCGGCGAATCAAATCTTTTGGTAAATCAAGGTTACTAAGAAAATTTCACTTAGTCAATTTTCCGCGTCTTATAAAAAATTTCTCAAATACAATTTGAATAAACCGTGATTACAGTTTAATAGCTCTATATGTGCCCTTGATTTCCCAAAAGATTTGATTCGCCGAGATCGAAGGGTTTGGCCACAGTAACAAAATCCCTCACAGAACTCATTGTACATGAGAAAATTGCACTAATTCAATTTTCCGCGTCTTATAAAAAATTCTCAAATACAATTTGAATAAACTGTGATTACAGTTTAATAGCTCTATATGTGCCCTTGATTTCCTAAAAGATTTGATTCGCCGAGATCGAAGGGTTTGGCCACAGTAACAAAATCCCTCACAGAACTCATTTAATATGACAAAACTGCACTAAGTCAATTTTCCGCGTCTTATAAAAAAATTCTAAAACACAATTTGAATAAACTGTGATTACAGTTTAATAGCTCTATATGTGCCCTTGATTTCCTAAAAGATTTGATTCGCCGAGATCGAAGGGTTTGGCCACAGTAACAAAATCCCTCACAGAACTCATTTTATATGACAAAATTGCACTAAGTCAATTTTCCGCGTCTTATAAAAAAATTCTCAAATACAATTTGAATAAACTGTGAATACAGTTTAATAGCCCTATATGTGCCCTTGATTTCCCAAAAGATTTGATTCGCCGAGATCGAAGGGTTTTGTCGCTATAATCGTTTTTGTTAAAAAAAAAACACTGAATTTACCATACAATTTGTACTGTATGTAGGGGGGAAATATTTTATCGCATGCTACATTTTTTAAGAAACGTATTTAACTTGACGTATTTATCTTCACACACATTGGAAAATATAGAGACAGGCGTGGTGTTTAGCACATTGCCTGAATGGACATGAACCGATCTTGCCGATTATTAGCAGCCACTCTTTCGAAACTACCACTGATCAATTGGCGTATAATAGCTTCAAAAAATCTGCATTGTTAAGAATATTCTCATTTAAAACACCCTTAAAAAACAGAAAAATTACCTCTTCATTTGGCACGAATTTTATTTTTTATATATTTTTTTAGCAATGACTATTTCGCCAAACAACGACAAATGTTTTTTATTTGTTTTTTTTTCTTCTAAACGGTATATTAGTATCTCTGCAAAAAGGACTTTCTTAAAAAACAAAATTTTAATATATTTGACCATTGGAGTTTAATAAAGACACTACTAGAAGTCTTCTCCAATAATTTTTTTCGCCCACTCTCTTTCATTTACGAGAAAAGGACCAAAGTCCCTTTTCATATTTCAAAAGTGGTGTTTTTGGAAAAACCTCCATAATTTCCTTAAAAACAAAATGTTAGTATATTTGACTATTGGAGCTAAATAACGACACTAGTTAAAGTGTTTTCAAAAAGTTTTTTTTGTTCTATCCTCTTTAAATTATATTTAAATATCGTCCGAAAGTTCTTATAATAAATTTTTAATATTAACACTGATTATGTTAAGTGATTAACAGAGCTCTGTTATCGTAACAGAATGTGGCTAGGGTTATAAATTTTGAAATTTAACTTCACACACAAAAATTTTCTGATATTGAGACGATATTACCTAATAGCATTTTATGGCTGGAAAAATAAATACATAGTAAAATATCTTCAGAATTTTTAAAGATAAAATGCGTCTAATTAACATCAATGGCGCTGCAACAAATAAACACAACGCTTCAAGGCAAAATTCTTTACCACGTATTTTCTCTACTTTATCAGTTTTAGAAAAATGTAATTGTGTTAATAAGTAGGCATTATTGGTTAAAAAATAATTTAGTTTCAATCTGCTTTCTTCTCACAAAAAAGCAATAAAAACTAATCACTTTCAACTAACAAACTGATCTTCGGCACTTATTGCTATTCTCATCAACGACATACAATTTAATCTTTAATGATCTTTTAAGAACGTTTTTGAGAAACGTTTTACAACCCGTAATTAAGTTTCATACGGGTTTTTAAGTTTAATACGCGTATTTAGCATTCTTAGCGCTTTTATAGCGCGCACGTGCGATGTGATTTAATAAAAATCTAATGAAAATGTTTTGCTATTTTTTGTTTATTTTATTAACTCTTTAATTTCAATTTTATATGTTTGTAACTAATTTCTTTCTACGTTTTGGCTTTTTGTATAAAAGCTTTTTTAAACGATTCGTTGAATAAAGTTTTTTTTTTTTATTTAAAAAAAAGAAATAATCAAGAAAAACAAAGCAACAAATTTTTGTGGATTGTTTTACTTCTAATGAACCACAAATAGAACGTTCACAACTGTTTGTATAAAAACCTAAAATGAGACGGGTTGTAAGTTTATGTTGTGGTACAGCTTAATCAAGCGAATCGGAAATCGTTTTATTATGCGCACGTACCACGGAATACAGTGTGCTCGAGATTTTATGAAAAGGGTCGTAAATGAAAAAGAAGATAGAAAGCTACATTTAACATAACACTTCAACTGCATGTTGTGCTTATTTTTAGAACAGAGTTGCGATAGCGTAGCGCAGGCTCAATATACTTTTGAATCTTTCAGTCATTTAATTATTTTGTATTTACCGAAGGTGAAACGCGAAAATGTGAAACCAACAAAGAAGGAGTCTGTTATATTAAACTTTATTAAAAATCTTCATACAAATAAAAACAGTTCATGTTGATAAATTGCTAGCTGCTAGGATATGAACCTAGGACCTCAAATATATTACGGACTGGTAAGCAACGCGCTAATTAATTTATCTACAGTACGCTTGAAGTCTATTCTTTTTTCGTTAAGTTAAAGTATAAAGCCTCTAAGTTTTTTTAATTTCCAATTTGATAAAGGTAATGACTAGCCATGCAAAATGATCAAAATTAAACACATTCAATTTTGAAAAAGTTGACTGGCCAAGCAGCGACTTTTAGGGGGTTAAGTTTTGGTAGAAATAAAACAGCAGTTTTTTTGCCTGAAATGATTTCGATATAGACGACATGAGCTATAAATAAGATGGGTTCACCTGCCATACAGCTTGTACAAGGAATTTATTTACTTTCCTTGGTCGTGTAGCCGCTCTACAATTTGATCAGACTTAATCAGTTTGACTATTTGAATGCAATATTGAATTTTGCGGCAAACGTGAGTATGTGATATGCCACCAAAGCCATAAACATCAATTTAGCCATTTATTTATCGTAATACAGCACTGTCCTGTTCCCATTACAGTTGAATAAAAAAAAGCATTCCAAATTAAAAAATTGATTTTTTATAAATTTTTTTTTATTTTTATATTTATAAAGAGAGCTCTTACGATTAGACCGATTAAGCTAAAACCAGGGAATAAAATTGGATTTATGGCAAAAAAATCAGTTAGATTTTCATAAAAATTTAATTTCTTTTAGCACTGTAACGTTATGCAGAAGCAGACAATTTGTTTGTTCGCTGAAAAAAGAATATACAATTAACAAACATAAATTATTTTTAAAACAAAATAAAAATAAACTGTTTCGAACATTAGATGCGAATCATCGAACATAATGGTGTAAAAGTCTAGCTGCCATTACTAAAAGGTGTGGTGGTACACTGTAATGGATTCAAGCAGAGGTTGATAGTTGATATGCATATTTAACGAAAGGTAAGATATGTCATTCACACTGTTTCGATATTAAATAGCCGCCTTTTTTATTGTTTACAATTAATTAAGTTTTCTTTTTTCTCTGCCCTTTTTTCCACAAATTTAATACCTAATCAGCTTCTTAATTTGTTGTAGTACAAGTAAATTATTTATTTAAAATTTTCATGTTTCTAACAATTTTAGACTGAGTCATGTTCTTTTTTAATGTTTTTTCAGCCTTTATCTAATTCTACTTGATGAACACTTTGCCAAACATAGTTTTTTGTTTCGTTTTTATTTATTTTCTTTTATTTGGCAATGGCAGCTAAAAACTACAAAAATATCTATTCATAGTCATACAATAATGTTACTTTTAATGTTTTTTATTGCTTTTTGTTGTTTTATTTGTTTGGATGTTATTGTGAATTTGGAGTTGTGTTCTCTTTTTTATTTAATACTTTATTTTTACTTTAATGAAGTTGTATTTTTGCTTTTGAAAATGTTGTAGTTCGTTGAACTTGTTGTTGTAGCATTTTGTTTATGGTTGTCTTTCAAAATCATCCTCATCATGATCACATGTCAGTGCAAACAACTTTATTTTTGCTTGAAAGAGATTTGTTTAGTTGTAGGTTTAACAACACTTAAATAATTTTATGAAAGTGTTAAACGATAGTTGTATTTTAGAAAAATTTATAATTTAATAGATTGCATAAAGGAAAAAGGTAGAGAGAGTTTTTTTTTAAGTCCTATAGAATTTAAAATTGTAAAAATAATAAAATAAAAAAATACTAAATTTTAATCAAAACCAATATTTTTTTCGAAAGATTGACGCATTAACATTTGAAAATAATTTCGGGCATATGACTACCGCGCTTGTTATTGTCGTCGATGCACTTTTCCAACATTGATAGCCGTATGTCGCAAGTAACAACAACAATGTTACCCTCGAAGGCATCAGTTGTTGCTGGTATATCAGCACAAACCAATAACTTCAGAAGGCTCTGCAGGTAAAATCTAGAGTTTCCAAATCGCACTTATTTGGAGGCAAGTTGACAGGTCCATTTTTCGAAATCAAATATCAATGGTAACGGTCGCCGAATTACACTAAGCGCCATCGGGTTAAAATCACATCTAGCGCGGATCATTGTTATCCACAATTTCAAACAGAAAATCACTAATCATTTTGCGGCAATTAGCTCCGTAACTCCATCATGAACCCAAAACAATTTTACATCGAAAAGTTGTGCGAAATGATTTTTAAACTTAATCGTATTTTAGTGGCGCTGTTCTATCTATTTATGAAGAATTGCTAGAGTAAACTGATCACAAACGTTAAAACGAAAGCGCAGTATGATCTTTTGTAAACTGTTATTTGATATTTGAACTTGTTTAGTGTTTAAAAATATATCAAGACCAATTTATTGTTAAAAAAAAACTGATTTACCTAAAAATTGTTTGGAGTTACTTTGAATTTTGCAATTATTTGAAAAACCTTCCTTGCTTTCATATGTTTTTCTTATAATTTTGTAACTAATGGCTCACAGTCGCCAAATAAAAAATTTTGGATTTAATTTTGTCATCTTAACACTTTTTATTAGTGACTTAATCATTTTCGTTCTATTTATTTAGAGATAAAGACTTCAAACGTACAAACAAATTTTTGCATAATAAGCAATGATATTCGTCAGAAATTCAGCGCCTAAAGATAAATTATCTTATCATGAAAAATAAATAAAATACACAATAAAGCAAAAACAATAAACAGAAATAATCAAAATAGAAACAAAAACCTCAACAGTAGAGGCGGCTATAGCCATATGACTGAATAAACAATTGAATTAAAAAATGAAACATCACAATCCATAAAAACACTTTTGCTAAGAAATAACAAAATTTGAACAAGAATATAATACTTTTTTTTTGTTAATTTTACAAAAGCACAATTTTTTTTCTCAGCAGCTCATGGTCAATTTAGCGAGTGAAAAATGGACTAAAAAAGTTGTACAAACCTACAAGTAAAAAGTTTTCAACAGTTTGGGAATAACAATAAAACACAAGTACCAGTGCTACGAAATCGCCAAATCTAGACATTAATTCCCACTAACGCATTTACTTGCTACGATGACGGAGTGAGTGAGAGTGCTATTAAATGTGTAACAACAGTACAACGTAATTAATAATTTATTTATTTAATAGTTTAATTTATCTAATGGCTGCTGTTGTTGTGATTATTATTTCTAGCAACACATACTTTTAAGCACAATTTTTTAAGATTAAACAAAAATAAGATTGCATAATACAACGTGATGCTTTACACATGTGTGGTGTACCCTACACTAAAAGCAATGTAATTAGCAAAGTGGCAATGGAACACCAAACAACCGCTGTGATTTACTGTTTTATCATTTAGTAAGTCTGTATAACCATAGATTAATGCTGAGATTCCCAATGACAACTACATCCAGCATGCCAATCTATAGTCCTTAATGTAACACCAGTTACAGTTGTCACAATATGTGCCTCCAACTAAACCTCTAATGTGTGCATAAGTTTTCTTAATTTTTATCTTCTTCAGATAAAATTATGAGTAGATTTTGGATTTTTTTTCGTTAATAAAAGAAATAACTAGAATGAGCTGCCAGATTTTTCTCTATTAAAGCAATTTAGACGTTTTAACTCGCCTGTAAATGAAAATTACTACTGTATGACATTATTAAGCAAAAGAAAAGAAGAAGAGAACAGCAAGAAGAGAAGCTGCGCGTGGTAATAAAATGTATATGTTCTATTAATATTGTTATCAAAACAGGAACTTAGCTGGTACCAAGAAAATGATAAAGCGTACTTCACTTTGCAATTCAAAGAAACCAATGAGTATTCAAAATGAACAAAACAAAAATATTTATGACTTGCAGCCGTGCGTTATTATATGCGGAGTTAACAACGTTGTTAGTTTTTCTGTCCACTCAAACCTGGAAAGGTCTTAAGCCCTGCTTAGCGATTACGCAAGCATGTAGTTTACGCTCTACTGCAGCGCCAATAAACGCTTTTTTCTTTCTTATTCGGACTAGGTCATTGCCTCCTATCCTTTTTGAAGTTGGTTTCAGTCGGATCAAATTTGCTAAAGTATTCGCTTCAAACCTTTTTTCGGGTCTCACTACTTTCGAATCCTCTTTTCTTTTTGTCTTGCTTTTTATTTTGCGACCAGCGACAAATGTGGAATGACTCTACAAATCAATTAAGGAATAATCTTAACCCACTAAGAAACGCAAAATTGTTGTTTCTATTTCTTCCACCTAATTGCGGTTCGTGGTTTTTATTGCAGCGTGAACTTTATTGCATTTTCTTGGTCATTCCGTACAACATCGATTGCAATTCAAAACAGTAGGTCAGCTGATAAGCTAGATGTATCTATGATAACATTGGCCATGACAGCGACAGTTTTGAAATAAGGACCAGTATGACCTGACGACTATTTCATGCGACACAAAGACCACCGCCGCTTGAGGCACTGAACCAAAAGCTAAATTGTTTAAACATTCCATGCTGGATGACCACCACTAAAAAGGAAATGAAAAATTTCACGTTTAATTAACAGCCTTTGATTTTTTATGGATCTACTACAAGACAAGCGCATCCAGTATAGCGTATGTTAATGTCGATTTACACCTAAAAGTCTTTGCAACAACTTTTTAAATAATAAATGCTTTTCGTTCAATTTTACTTTTTTTCAATTGGCGTATATTTTTTTCACTTTATCGAACAATTAATTGCTCTTAAGTAATTAGAAGATAAAATAATGTTGTAAAGTAGTATTTGTTGAACGTAATAAATACACTGGTACAATGAAAACAACAATTTCATGAAAAGTTATTGTTTTTGTTTAGGGTTATTTTTATATTTTTTCAAATTGATTTTGTGCTATTTAATTTAATTAATTGTTTAATAATTTACGTGCGACATTGATTGTGATTAGTTTCAATTAAGACTGTATTTGATTTCAGTTCCTTTTTTACACTCTTTGGCAATATTAAAGAAAAAAAAAGAAAAAGTTATTTATTATAAAACAATTCAATGCAGTTTGCTTAAGGCAAAAAATATAAAGGGAACAATTAATGTTTGTTCAAATGAACTTGATCTTTCATGAAGGTCACTCAAGGCGAAATACAAAAAAATAAAGAAAATTTTGTTGTTTTTATTAAAAAAACGTTCTATGATTTTTGCAACAATGACTCGTAGAGTTGAAAAAAAGAAAAGTCGAAAGAAACTAAAGTCATGATTGTTGTATTTTGTGTTTATTTTAAAATACTTTGTTTATAGTTTTCACTCGATAAATAAAATTCTTGAATATAAAGGTATTTTATGTCTCTAAATTTTAAGTGAAAGTTTCCTTATAAATTGACTGATCAACCCAATGTCCTTAATAATAATTAGCTTATTTCAATAGTACGAGGGCTGCTCTATATATTTCTGGCCTAATAGTGAAAATGCGAATATTTATAATCAAAAATGGTTTTATTGTTTTTCAGAGTATTCTCCAGCATGATTTATACACTTTTGCATGCGCTCAAACCAGTTGTCGAAGCACTTTTTCCACTCCGATTGAGACACCTCTAAAACATGGTTTTTGAACACTTCAACAACTTCTTCTGGCGACGAAAATCGTTGACCACGCATTTTTTCCTTGATGTGCGGAAACAAGATGAAGTCATTTGGTGCCAAGTCAGGGCTGTAAAGCGGATGACCGATTAATTCGACGTTTTGGCCGGTCAAAAACGCTCTGGTTTGAGCCGATGTATGAAAGCTCGCATTGTCATGGTGAACAATGATTCGTCTTCTCTTGTTGGTTTTTCGAATTTCTCCGATGACTTCAGGCAAACAAATTGTAGTGTACCACTCAAAAGTAACCGTCCTACGTTGCTCAAGCGGAACAGGCGACCATTTGCTTCGAAGTGCTTCTTCCACGAACAACTTTCGTTGGATATTGCTCGTCTTTGAAGACCCACACGGTCGATTGTTGTTTCGTTTCGGGCTCATGCGCATAGATCCATGAATCGTCACCTGTGACGATCTAATAAACATCTTTTGAAGCACCGCAATCATATTTTTACAACATTTCTTTGCACCAATCGACACGAGCCTTTTTTTTTAACCGACTTTCAAATTGTGCGGGATCCAACGAGAACAAACCTTTTTTACGGCCAGGTGTTCATGCAGTATCGAATGTATGCTGGTGAAAGAAATGTCCAAGGATGTCTCTATCTCTCGGTGTGTCGCATGTTGATCTTGCATTATGAGTTCACGCACGACATCAATGTTCTCTGGCACAACAGCCGTTTTTGGACGACCTTCACGGAATTCGTCTTTGAGCGAGCTTTGGCCACGATTAAATTCATTATACCAATTTTTTCACAGTGCTATAGGATGGTGCTTCATCGCCATACAAAGATTTAATTTCATCAATGCACTTTTTTCGTGATAATCCACGTCGAAAGTTGTGAAAAATGATGGCACGAAAATGTTCACGAGTTAATTCCATTTTTTTCTATATTAATTTTTTCAAGTCACTGTAAACAACACAAATAATGGTCGTACGTCAAAACGTTTCGAGTACGATTATGCTTAAAAATGACAAACTTTCCAATGGAAATATCAGATTGCACTTGGCAGCACTCAGTGTTGCCAGGCCAGAAATATATATAGCAGCCCTCGTAAATAATTTTAGGGAATGTAATTAAAATGTAAGTTGAATTATTAAGATGACCAAAGCAAGACAATAAGCCATTACAAAAGCAGTTTAATTTAAGCTAAATATGCTTTATGCAGCCGTGCTCCAAATTTCAAACTAAGCCTTTTACTAGGCGAAACATTTCAACATTTTAAAGTCTTAAATAGTCATAAAGGGTCAAGTCTGGGGACTTCCATATGTATAGCGGCAACAGTTCGAGGTTCACTTCGTGAGAACGTCCCTTGGCATAAGATGTAAGCTGTGAAGCGACTGCTAGTAATAGCATTTACTTAAATACCGGAAAGCCTTCTGAAAACACTTTCCTCCGGCAAAGGATGTAGTAGAGTTTCAGTTATGTTTGTCAAATTGCTCTGCAATAAACAAGAGAATACCTTCAGGGTGCGAGCAAACACCAAATTAGGGTAACAAGTTTCTGCCTGACTTTTCCAAAGAACTAAAGTAATTACTGAATTTCGGGGAATGTGCTTTTAAGTAGCAAAAGGAAGTTTTCTTTGAAGCAATATAAAGAAGATGTATTATCATGGTCTAGATAATCGTAAAGAAAAAATTAAAAATGGCGGGCACTATGGCAATAAAACACATGGGCTGTATGACAAGAGCTAACATAAAAGTAGAACTTTCTCCAGGAAATTGTATTTGTTTTACTATGCAGCGAATGAAGTATTTACTGGTTCCCATTTGAGGCCTGTAAGCAATGCATTACGGTTGCCATCTACGATCGAACTCAGACCGGATGACTAACCGAATTCGTATACGAAATCACTAAACTGATCTGGTCCAGACTAGATAAGGAAAAAAAGAGCCAATGTAAACATTTGACGAATATTATGGCCACAATTACTGATCAGACAAATTATTACTAAAGCAATTGTCACACTGAGAATAAGAAAATGATCTTTCTCTGTTTATTTACTCTCCGGACAGCGGAGTTGTTCGATTTGCAACTATTCATAAGAAGGAGAAGAAGTACTCTTAGACCATCCCACGTTACGTTTTACACTTTTTTAGCTACTTTTTACTATTATCCCTTTCTTCCACCTTTCTATGCATCACCATTACTTCATATCTACATGCAGGTTACTCAACATTATGAAATTTGTACTCAAATGAGCCAACACCTTTCGTTTTTACCGGCTACCTGATAGCATAACCTAAGATATTCCCGGTCCAGTTGAAGAATACTTCTCTAATTATATAGTGATTGCCAAAAAACATATCCAACAAGTTCCAACTAAACTGCACAAGTCTTTTCATTCTTAAATGTTGCCTCTTTATAATGAGTTGACAAATTTTTCTAGTCTCTTTCGTGCATTAAGCATCAAAATTTTAAATTTCACTTGTCATTATCCAAAAATGCTTCCTTAGTCTTTCGCTATTTAAAAGAAAAACCCATTACACTAGAATTTATTACCGAAATTAGGAGTCACAAACTTTTTTGTGCGCCTTAATATTGCAGACTTTTGAGTAAATTTATTTACTTAAAATTACCAGACAGATGGAAATTTATTGGCTTAATATTTTTTGTTGTTATTGTTATTATTATTGTTGTACACAAAAATGCAGTTAATCAATATTCTGTAAACTTTTTTGTTGCCTCAACATGATACTAGTTTGTACTTTCTAAAGTTAGAGGAGTGAAAAAAAAAACAGACCAGAAGAAGAGAGTTCACTTTACTTGAGACATACAAATGGTCTTCAAGCTTATCCTGGCGTACGCCGGTCGTTTAGTGCATTCTTTTTTTCCCCCCTTTTTTTATTTAATTTTATGTTTTGTTGCAAATCTCTGTGGCAATACACTGGCAGCAGCAGTTATACAAATGCATGAATGAAAACATTCAGACAAATATTTAATCCTCTAGATAAAGATACTGCAATTTTTGCTGTAGTCATTGTTAGTGTTTTTACTTGTGTTAATGTTGTTGCTATTATTATTACTTTAGTTGTTACATCTAGAGTAAATAGCTATACAGATTATTATTAAGATAAACTTGCAACAACGAAGCAATAAGCAACAATATACAACATATGCAGTAGCTATCTATGGCAGTGGCAGTGGCAATACCAGTCATCGCTAGCAACATTCTTAACTCACTTGAACTGGTTTTACAGCTGAGAAGGTTTCTTTTCTGTGTCTATTTCTAACATTCACGTTACAGACTGAGTCTTATTGCCAGCGTTTGAGCCACAATATGTTTACATTGTTTCTTGGTTTTTTTCTTTTCTAAAAATATTTTCAAATGATTCAAGTCTTTATATTCGTAAAATTGATAATAGTAGTGAGCTTGCAAACCTTAAGGCTGTTTTATGAAATAAAAGGATGGAGATGTGTGTTGATGTTAGGTTATTACAAAGATCTGCCTGCTATTCTGCTATGAAAAACACTTGTACTTTATGACCCCATTTGACTTGAAGGTGCAAAGTTGTTACTGTTAATACTAAGAAAATGTTAGTAGGTGGCGAGAAGAACATAAAATTCTTAAGAAAACAAGAAACACTTAAATCAGTTTTTGTTTTTTAGTTTAACACAAACCAAAAAAAGTTCTCAAATTAAGGAAATTCTTAAGATTGTTTTTTAAGTACTACTTTAATTATACTTTCGAATGGCCCAATTCACAACCGCTTACATGCTTTTTGGCTGAGCAACAAGCCCACCTACACTTTTATTCAAATGCTGTCTTTGGTGTTCAGTTAATTTTTTTTTTTTTGCCACTGGTATTTGGAACAATATGAAATTTTGAAAACAACAAAGCTTTTGTCGATTTGTAGGCTTTTAAATACAGTAAGAGAAACACTTGAAGCCTAAATATTTCACATTTTTGTTTGTCGGGTTCGATTTACATGAAGCTTTTTATGGTTAAAAAACAAATAACAAAAAAAGGGCAGTTGAAAATAACACTTAAAGAAGGCGGGTGGTGAAGCAAAGTGTGGAAATAAGGAAAAATATTCGCATTTGCATTGCAAGCATCTTGGAGACACAGTTTACAACCATCATGATCTACTATTCTTCGGACGTAATTTTTCCTGCAGGTGGTTGTGTTTCACACAAAATGCATAAGGTAAGAAAATTTGGTAGCTTTTACCTGATACAGCAACCGTTTCATTTACTATGTCATGACAAAATATCCTTTTTAAGGCTAATGTAGTCATGGTTTAGTGAAAATCCAATGACCTGGTATTTTATAGCTTTCTTCTGAAATTTCGGTTTTCAATAAAACAATGTTAAAAACAACAAGAAAGAGTGCTATATTTGGCAATGTCGAATCTCATATACCCTTTGCCATGTGTGTAAATCTAGTCGAGTGAATTAGCTCCTATCGAAGAAACAATTATACGGTGACAAAAATTAAAAATCAAAAAATATAAATTAAGTACGACAAAAAAATGTCTTCACCTTCTAATGGGATAATCATTTGTTAAAAATGTTAGTATATCCTGAAAGATCTCTTCAAAAGCTTTAAAATGATACCCATATTAACCATATTGACGGTCGAACTTTTTTATGAAAATTTCAGAGGCCCATAACTCGGTTAATATGGGCGAGCGCTAATTTTTTCACGTTATATTTTTTTCTTATTTTTTAATTCTCTATCGTCCCATGTAATTTTTTTTCTTGATTAGAGTAACCTCAGTCTTTCAAATAATATTGAAAAATTAAAGCAGGCGTGGTGTTCAGCCCACTGCCTTGGGGAACATGGACCGATCTTGCTAATTTTCAATAAAAAATTTTTCGAAACTATGTCTGATCGTTTGGTGTATTTAAATTTTCTCTAGCTTAATTAGTGCCTTGGCGAAGTTGATTTTAACAAAAACACGGACGAACAGACGGATAGACGGACATCGCTCAATCGACTTCGCTATACTTAGAATATAAACGCTTTATGCGGTCAGAAATGAATATTGCAGAAATTACAAACGGAATGACAAAGGGTATAATGACAATAACCAACAAAAAAGGCACAATTAAATCTGAAAACTTATGGAAAACAGGGTCACTCGCCTTTTTTTAACATTTCTCCACCATTAATGGACCGATAATGCCGTTGTAATAGCAACTCCTTCGAATCTATGTCCGAGAGAATGGTTGTCATAAACTTTTTGTAGCTCCTGTAGTGCCTTCGAAAAAATTGATTTTAAAACAAATACAGACAGACAATCAATTTTGCTTCTCTAAAAACGTAAACCATTTTTAATCTGCCTTTTGCTTTAGATCCACAAAAATTCAAACTGAATTGAGTTTATATCAATAATTAGCATCTGTTTTCAATAAAGTTGTATTAACTTTTTTATGGTTACATTTTTATATTAAAGTATTTCCTTAGTTCAAAACAAATCATTTTTGTTTCCGCTTTAATTATACAAGCGAAGCGGAGTGCATTTTGGGTGGGTGTGTAAGTTTAATGTTATTGTTTTTTGTTTAAAAAAATAATAAATAAAAAATAACACATGTGTGTCGCATGCACCTTCATTTAAATTTCCTATTTGTATGTTGTTGTTGTTTCGTTGAACAAAGAAAATGTACGTAAATTCATTACTGTTGCTGTTGCTTTTCCATTACTGTTGCAACAGCTGTTAGTTTTATAAGATAATTTAAAATGTTGTCTTCTCTTAGCAAATTTAGCTTGCAATTGAGATCATGACAGCTGCTGTGCATGATAATGATGTTCTTTTTATTTTGTTTGATTATTCGTCAAAAACGAGATATAAAACTTTTAAATTAAAAGGAGAAATTTTTTAGCGATTTTTCTTAGTACAACATCATGTTAATTATTTTTAAATCGATATAAAAAATATTTGGCTTGGCACGTAATTTCTTTTCTTAACTTTACTTTAGAGTTTTTATTAAATGTATACTTTCAAACAGGAGTACAGCTGAATATACTACCTAATCTGTAATTATGGGTGATATATATTAAGGAATCAGAAGCTCTCGATGTCCTTGTCATCAAAATTCAATGCGATGTGCAGTGGAACAAGCATGTTTTTCATGTCGCAAAAAAAGCATTCAAGTGCTTTGGTTTTCTAAAACAGTGTAAGAAATACTTTACTCCATCTGATCTCCTTGCTATCTATCCTTTATCTGACCGAAAATGCAATACAACTCTGTTGTATGGGCCGGTGCTTCAAAGTCTATTTTGGAGTTACTCGAACGCGTGCAGGAGAGAGCGAAGAGGCTCATCGGTGGCAGTAGGGTATTCAGGTCTATTGATTGACTGGATCGTCAACGCAATGTGAGGTGTGTTTCACTGTTTTATCTTTACTTCAACGGAATGTGCTCTTATGAAATCAGGAAACTTGTTTCTAAAGACCGTAATTTCGTACGCGAAACGTGCTCTGCATCAAGAGCGCATTTCATTGTGGTCAATTGATCAGTGAATCGCACTACGCATTACAGAGAAATTCGTTTTTTAGCCGAACATCTCGTATGTGAAGTAAACTCTTTGCACAGGTCTTTCTTGTCACTTTCAATGTGCAAAGATTCAAATCAAATGTCCACAAGCACAACTCCATGTATCCCCCTCCCCACAACTAATTTCCTTAATCTAACACAATTAATTTCATAAGTATGGGTCATCTCCTGAAGGCTGGTCTTAATAAAAAAAGAAGAAGAATCTGAATCCAAACAAAACTTTTAGTAGGTGCAAAAAAATTTTCTGCTTAAGTTTGTGTAGAAAATAGCTATTTGAAATATTGACCTTCATGGCCTTGCTGGCGTTAAATTTAAACACCAAAGTACGGGGTAGTGTACTTTTTGCGTTGAGCTTTACTTACGTAGAAGTGCATAAAAATCAGAAGGTGTGAAATTCAACGATCGTCAATTCTGATCTTTGAAACGAGAAATTTTATGACTAGATAATGTCTGAAAAAGTATTAAATTATTTTCGGGCAGTTTTGCATGAAAAGGAATTTCGTGGAAACCAAATATCATTTACAATGAATATCATTTCAATTTTTCGCGAGATATTTAGCTCCAGTAACAGTCAATTCTTCACCAGTTTTATCTTCTATGAAAAATGGTTCAATATTGCCTCCAGCCCTAAATCCAAAGTTACACGTTTTAGATATGTTGCTTTGACATTCGCACTCCTAAAGCTTTCATAAAGACTATTTGCAAAATCACTGAGGATTGACTGTTTAATTTTATTCTCTTTTTTTGGGGTTGACAACATATTTTTGTAAATTTTTTTTCTTCAAATTTATTTATTGAATGGCTTAAATTTTGGGATCCCAAAACCTCCCTTGAAAGCAAGAGTACATAAGAAATCAAAGTTACATTTAGCAGTCAACCAGAATAAGGACGGCACAACAGATTCTATTGAGTGTTAGATAAAGGTCTTGAGTATTCCCTAGCGAAAAGGAGCCATGCACTACATTTTATAAGGGAAAGAAACAGAGATAACAGTTGAAAGGTTCTTGGCGAAATTGAACAACACGGGTTTGTCGAATCTCTTGAATTTAAGTTTTTACATTCTTCTCTATGATAGAATTAGAAGGCTTAAAAAGGTGCTTTATTTGTGGTACTGGCACAGGCAGGAACTTTTCACATATGCACACTCTGTTGCACAAAGTGATTGTTTTGTGATGCTTTTGCTAATCTGTTGTTCATGAAGCATGTTTTGTTAAAATATATGGAGCTTTAACTCTTCCCTTGAGACACGGGGTTGTGGTTCATAATGTGTAAAGAATTATTCTTTGCCATGATAATTTCTTTATCTCCAAACAACAGACGACAGGACTTTTACATCAAAAATTACAAGTTTAAACTTATTCAGGTTTCTTAATTTCTCTTCTGGTTTAAATCTTGCCTCTTCTATTCACAGAAAAACTGATGATGAAAAAGCAGAAAAAATAAAAAAACTTAAATGAACAACAAAACAAAAGCAAAGTATTTCTAAACATGTAACTTGTGCTTGTATGTACTTTGTTTATACATCTGTCTACTAGTTGGAAAACTTCATAGTCTTTGTTTGCATATATTTTCATCTTTTCAAATTCAATGTTTGGAAACACATGTTTCTTTTTTTGTATGGATATGAGGCACAAAAGCAAAGAAAAAATAGTTGCCTCTTCCACTATATTTGAATGCATTAGCATATAAATGCAAGAAAATAACACAACATGAATGTAATATGCACTCTTAGAGATATGCGAATTTTAGTTTTTAGAAAATATAAAACATCATCTCCGGCATCTTCCTCTACGCTGTTATTTGTGGTCATGTTAGTGAAGTTTAATGTGTTAGAAAGATGGAGAAATTTTTAAACTTGTAGATAAAGTTAAGTTTTGTACTGTTCTATTTAATTGTTTTGTCGGATACAATGTTTCTTCGTTATGTGTGTTATTTACCTGTTCGAGTTAATATTGCTTTTGATTGATTTAACCGTTTAAGGGAGGTAGCTAAAGGGAATATATTGGTCTCAAAAAAAGTTTTAGTTATAATCATGTTGAAGATAAATATTAAACTTCTTCACAAATTCTTATTACAGTTTCAGTTTAAAAAGTTTTTGATTCTTATTTTATGTCTTTAAAAAAAATACTAAAAAAATTGATTTGGTTTTTTTTCGTTTGCAATTTTACAAAATCCATTTCCGATCCCGTATATATTCAGATCTCTTATTCAACCGAAGTCGATTGAGCGATTGTCCGTCCGTGTTAGTGTAGAAATCAAGTTTGCCAAGGCACTAGATCAGCTAGAGAAAATTTAAATACGCTTATCGGTCAGACAAAGTGTCGAAAGAGGTGCGATTGGAAATCAGTAAGATCGTGACATATCCTTCAAGGCAGCAGGCAAAACACCACGCCTACCTCTAATTTTTCTATATCATTTGGAACAATGAGGTAACTCATTCAAAACTTCTACAGAGCTCTTCATTAGTTAGAAATTTGTAATAACAAAGATTAACAATTCGTGATCGATGCCTCTTCGACTTGAACTTTGCAGCCAATAAAACAAAGTTTCTTCATCTGTGTATCCATCCCTTTCATTGCTGAGTCACTGAAGCAGAAAACTTTTGCAAACAAAAATTTGTTGGCATTGTTCACTGTTTTTCTTTTTTTTTTTTTTTGTCTTTAGTTCCGCATCTAATAAATTTCGGACCTTTTTTTAATTTTAATATGGAAATATTATGCCGTTTTATTTACAAGTGTTTTACAATTGATTTTCTTTTTTATTCATAATTGTTGTTTACTTATTTTAGATTTTTAACTTTCGTAGTTTATTAGTAAAAAGAAATGAATACTTTTTATTTTTAAATGCTGCAGCCAATGTCTGTGTATTTTTATGGAATTTTCTTTTAAAAGTTATTGTTTTATGGTAATAAAAATCGTTAAAAAGAAAAATCATGCCAATTTAGTGCAAAATAGCAAAATGAATGAATGGCTAGTGGATTTCCTTCATAAGCGATCATATGGTTACGAAATAGTTGACGAGTAAAAATCGTTTAAAAAAATCGATTAAAACTACAAAATTGAAAATTTCAGTTAATTTAACAAAAATAAATATATAAATTATTCACATCGCATTCATTATCGCGATATTGGTATAAAATACATAGAAGGGAATGGCAATTTATTTAAATTTATTTTCAGAGGCAGAAAATATATTTTACGAGGGCTGCTCTATATAGTTCTAGCCTAATAGTGAAAATGTGAATATTTATAATCAAAAATGGTTTTATTGTTTTTCAAAGTATTCTCCACCATGATTTTGCATGCGCTCAAACCTGTTGTTGAAGCACTTTTTCCACTCCGATTGAGACGCCTCTAAAACATTGTTTTTGAACAATTCAACAGCTTCTTCTGGCGACGAAAATCGTTGACCACGCACTTTTTTCTTGATGTGCGGAAAAAAAAAGAAGAAGTCATTAGGTGCCAAGTCAGGGCTGTATGGCGGATGACCCATTAATTCGACGTTTTGGCCAGTCAAAAACGCTCTGGTTTGAGCCGATGTGTGAGAGCTCGCATTTTCATGGTGAACAATGATTCGTCTTCTCTTGTTGGTTTTTCGAATTCCTCCGATTACTTCAGGCAAACAAATTATAGTGTACCACTCAGAAGTGACTGTCCTACGATGCTCAAGCAGAACAGTCGCCACATGACCAGTTTTGCCGAAGAAACAGGCGACCATTTGCTTCGAAGTGCTTCTTCCACGAACAACTTTCGTTGGATTTTGCTCGTCTTTGAAGAACCACACGGTCGATTGTTGTTTCGTTTCGCGCTCATACGCAATCGTATTTTTGCAACATTTCTTTGTACCAATCGACACGAGCCTTTTTTTGAGCGACTTTCAGATTGTGCGGGATCCAACGAGAACAAACCTTTTTTACGGTCAGGTGTTCATTCAGTGTCGAATGTATGCTGGTGGAAGAAATGTCCAAGGATGTCTCTATCTCTAGGTATGAAAGGCATCAATGTTCTCTGGCACAACAGCCGTTTTTGGACGACCTTCACGGACTTCGTCTTTGATTGAGCTTCGGCCACTATTAAATTCATTATACCAATTTTTCACAGTGCTATAGAATGGTGCTTCATCGCCATGCAAGGATTTAAGTTCATCAATGCACTCTTGTCGTGATAATCCACGTCGAAAGTTGTGAAAAATGATGGCACGAAAATGTTCACGAGTTAATTCCATTTTTTTCTATATTAATTTTTTCAAGTCACTGTAAACAACACAAATAATGGCCGTACGTCAAAACGTTTTGAGTACGATTATGCTTAAAAATGTCAAACTTTCCAATGGAAATGTCAGATTGCACTTGGCAGCACTCAGTGTTGCCAGGCCAGAAATATATATAGCAGCCCTCGTAGACATTTATTCAATATGAGACTCTTAGCAAAATGTCAAAAAATTTATATTGAATTAATCACTTTTTTTTTAAAGTTAAGGATTTTTTCTAAAATGCAATTCATTTTAACTGACAACCAGTTGTTTGAAGTGGTCAGATTTTCCAACACCTTAACCTTAAATATTTTATGAATTTACACAAACTCCTTTTACTACAGTTTGAAATAAAAAAAATTTCTCTTTGTCTAGGAAAACACAAACAGTTAAATTTTTTTGTTACTTTTTCGAAGAAACGTTAAAAATAATAGTTGACTTAAACTTTAACTTTTATTTTAGACATTAAAAAATGTTCAATTTTTTACAAATAACAACGCGTAATATATTTATTTTTTACTGAAAAAGGAAAGCACTTGTGTTCGTAAAACCCTTAGAGATTCAATGAAGTAAATTGAAATAGAAAAAAACAAACTTGAAAATTGTTGTATGTGACTTTGTCTGGTTGCAGCATTTTTCTGCTCGTTCAACAACTTCAACACCATGACTTTGAACACAATGTGAAAAACTTTGAAATAAATTGGCGTACGTACGTTTGTATATAAAAGGAAACTGTCTAACTACTTAATATTTTTTGAAAGTACACATCACCTCTTCATGTAGAGAAAAAAAATAAAAACTGAATTTTAAATTTCACTGCAACAAAATTTAAGCGGCTATTATTCTTGTATTTGAAGAAGTTTGTTGAGTGTACGATAGTAGACTGAGTAAAACAGGAAGGCAGACATTGAATAGACACTAGTTATTATTCAGACAGTTGTGTGTGGATCTTTTATTTTTCCTTAAATGCATATTGACAGATTTATTGAGAATTTAAAAAAAGGAACAACTAACTAAGAAAGGAAAAGACTTAAATCTCTTAAGAATTTTAAGTGTAATCAATATTTAAGGAACAGTATTTCACATCACAAAAGTGAACAGTGCAAGAATTGACTGAAATGCAGTTGTGTTAAAAATATTTCTGTTAAGGAATCAGGCAACAAAAATACTTTTGCTTTATCATGAAATATTTCTTGGAAACAAAATTCTAGTAAAATGAATAGAAGTTTTATAAAAAATATCCTTTAACTAAATAAATATCTTTACCTAATGTAAGGCCAATATTATTTGATGCGTCTGACAAGTCTTGTCGAATAGTAGTAGCTGTCAAAAAAAAAGGTAGTAAAAAAGGCCTACACTACAAATTCTGGTCGTGCTTATTCCGATACCGAAATATTTATGAAGAAGACTATTCGTAATGAAATAACATTAGAATCAATGAAGACACGAAACAAAGCACGTGACTTCATTTAACTATCAGGTCTGCGTAGTCTAAAATAATTTATTTTTACAGTATTTTACTGATACAACCACTGCATGATTATGCAAATAGATTTTAAATTTAGCAAGTTCGATGGCAATAGTGAAATCTTTTGTCATATTTCTGACAAATAGTTGCCCATAGTGTGCGCAGTCCATCTTCTGCAGGTACAACATTTTTATTTCGTTGCAGTGAAATAAAGCTGATTTTAGAATGCGTACTAAAAGCAAGGCGAAGCGATAACATACTTTGATTTCTACTCTAGCATTGTTCAAGAAATCGCGGAGGAAAAGAAAAGCCGTGGTTTATAGAACTCTGCACAGTGGGGACCTTTAGAAAATACATGGCAATAAACTGCTGATGGGATTTTTTTTAAATTTGAAAAATCTTTATCGCAACAGCCGGACTTTTTTAAATGATATCGGTAGCCTTGTAGCTTAAGCACAAGGAAAGCAATAGTGAGCCAAATGTAACAGCCTCGGGTTCAAACAAATTTATAAGGATTTTAACTTTCCTAAATTTTATTTCTCTTAAAAAATTTAATTTATTTGATTATTGATTAAGCAATAATATCAGCACATTTGTTGCTGCATCTCTTATAGTTTAGAAGATATTTGACCTAAAAGAAATAAATTCGTTTTTGTCTTGAGTTTTCGATTTAAGTTTTTAAGTTACAAAACGGATAAAATTAAATATTTCGAAATTGACCTAAAGCAATCACATTTGTTTCTAAAACCATGTACTTCATTAATTTAAAATTTGTAAAAAAAAAAATCTTAAACACATTTAGTTTTTATTAAATGATGAAGATTCCACCAGTTGAATCTATAAACTTGGATACTTTAAAGAATTCTAAATTTAAGCGCACCCCTAGATTTTTGAAATAAGATGAGGCGCTGCATGCGCTTTATAACCTTTAAGTTGTTGTTCCAATATACAAGCGTCTTTGCCAACTCATCTGCAGTCGATACATAGCAACTATTTTCTTTAATCTAATAAGTAAGCTACCGATTTAAGCTGCCGTTTTCCATTTTTTTCACTTTAAAACAAATTATTCAACGCGACTATTTAAAGACTTTATTTTTGCTCGTAATTTTTTGCTCTACAAGAAACATACATTTCTAGCGACACAAACCCTGCAATTGCTCAAGATGTGTCGGCTAAATTTTCCCTTCGTTCAAACAAACTATACTTGATTGTTCTTTCCGCAGCTGATTAAAAGGTAATGTACAAAACTACACAAGAATGATTTTTATGCTAAAAATGTCAAACAGACTGTTGAACCTAGTCACAAATTTCAAAAATACGAAAAGTTACATAAAGTTACACAAAAGTTACATTACGTTACATGATAGAAATAAACTTATGCTTCCATTACCTGAGACACAATCCGAAATTTGTAAGGATCGTCGTAACATATTATTTCAATCAAAGCTGAATTAGCGAATCTATTACTAGTCTCGAAACTCTAGCTTAGCAAATATTATTATTGCAACATTTCAAATTTAGAGCTTTTTTTGAGGATTTAAGTAAACGGTTTGTTATTTTAATCAGCTTGTCCCCTTTTTACGAACTTAGCATTACTATCTGAATAGTCCCCGTATTTATTCTAGGATCAAGTGTTTTTAAGCTCCATAGAACTTACCTTTATACGCCCTCAATTATTGACCCGTGAACGCTAACAAATTATGCAAATTTACTTTGAACATCTGACAATTTAATTTATTAATTTATCGCTAAATTATGTTCAGCGATAAGGACCCTCTTTTTTAATGAACAAAATTGCCGCAGAGTTAGGCAAACTAACCCATAACATGCTAATGGCATCACTAGACCTTATTTCTTCAAGAAATTAAAACGGAGCACCAAGGTCAATTTTTATTTGCTTAAAAAATCCATGTTGTTGCGGGCGAGATAAGGTTGCATTAAGATGGCGCTACGTGCCAAAAGCGACCGACCTATTAAAATCAACATTTTGCGATAAGTTTATTTCGAAAGATGGGCCTGTCAGTTAGCCTCCAAGGTTGTGCGATTTTATACTTCTCGACTTTATTTGTGTAGCCACGTAAAGTCACTTGTTTAAACTAATAAAACAGCAATAATTGACGCCTTACGTGTTATTCGTGACAGCCGGCTTGCAATGCTCGAAGAGAGGGTTAAACTGGACTCTAAACACATTTTATCATATTTTCACAAATCACAAGTTCAATTTGAAAAGTGTTTATACGGGGCAATAGTACTGAACCTACTTAACACTATCCATAAGGTGGTGTTTCATGCCACCTCTCCATTTGGCCAAAATCCTTCACAGAAATCACACATATAGCCCAAATTTAATTTTCATCATTTTTTCCCTACTCACAAACTCAATTCGGAAAAAATGTTAAGATGGGCAAATAGTATTGACTCTAGTGGACACCCTCTATATGGTGGTATTACATTCCACCTCCCCCTTTGGCCAGTTAAGTCAAAATATCTTAAAGACAAAATTTGGTGAACTGACTTTTTTTAAAAATAATTTCGATTTATGTAGATTCATAAATGTTTTACATAAGTCGTTACATTAAAAACATGTGTAACTCGACATATTTATCTTTAAACACATACGGCCATATGCATAACAAAAAGTTAGCATGAGGTTGCCATAGTTGCAAATCTAAGAAGGCTCTCTGCAAATCCCTCCACACAATTTGAAACTAAGAACAGTCCTAGAATCTAGTTATGGATCACAGTAACTATCAACAATAATTTTAAGTGGCTGTTCTAACGGTAAGACACACAGAAACCCTGCTCAATTTTTTCGAATCCATACGACTGTAAATTAATTTGTTCCGCTGTGGTAAATGTTAAAAAAGTAAAATAAATTAATTTAGAAACTTAAAAGCATTTATGGCTAACAAATGTAAATAAAAAAATCATTTAAATTATAAATAACAAAATAGTTTATCTAATGCTAAATGAAAAATTTTTTAAGGAAAAATAAAGATTTGCATTTAATTGCATTTCACAAGTACAACTAACAAGTTAAGTTCATCTCAAGCATTTCAATGTCATTTACATGCCATCTAATTTTATTTTCTACAGCAGTTTTTTTTTATTTTTAACCTCCATTATGCTGTGGACAATGTCAAAGAACGCAAAATCAAATTGCATATTTGCGACTCGACTGTTTGTTATTAAACTGTACAACGCTCCACGTGATAAGTGGTTGAGAAAGAACTTTGTGGTGGCAATAACAAACCTTCATCAAACACCAAAACTGTCACCATCATGCAAATAAGAAAGAGAGGTTGCAAAAGATATAAAAAGAGAGTAGCAGAGCGTGTGAAAATAGTGTGAAGAAGAAGAGTCAAACAAATAAAAAAAAATGTTTATAAAAATAAAAAAAACTTAATGAGATTTAAAAGAAAATAAACTGCATCATCACTGAGTTGCCATGTGCAGCGAATATTAAATTCATTAAAATATTTAACGTCATCTGATGCCATAATTAAAATTTTCAAGGTTAAATGTGTTGGCGCATACAGATGTGATGAGAAATAAAATGGTTTTGTTTTTTATTGGATGTTTATCTAGTTTTTTTAAATCGTTATTGCTTTTTGAAATGGTTTATAGGAAATTTAAAAATCTGTTAAAAATATCTTTCTGTCTGGTCTGTCGTATAGCTCTCACTTTACGGGGTAATGCGGTGAACAAATCCAGCACTAGACTGGTATTGAACCCTTTTAGTTTTTGAAGATTAAATTATTCAAAGCTTTGAAAGTGAAATTAATTCTCAGCAGTTCTTTTGTTTGAATGTTTTTTTACTGACTTACTGCCAGTCCCACGATATCGCATTCAATCGTTCGTTCGCATAATTACATTCAAAACAAAAACAATTTTAAAGAATTTGTTTTTTTTTTAATGTAATTGTGCTAACGAACGATTGCGATATCGTGGGACTGGCGGTTAAAAAAAACTTGGGTTATCAATTCGTCTAAGTGCTTTTTTTATGTTTGTGCCTGCAGAATTCAATCATTTCTTAACCAATTTTGCAATTTTTTTGTTATTTGATGGATTGTGCTTACAGATGGGTGCAGATTGATTTAATAATCAGTTTATAATTAAAGGGTATCCCCATACAAAATAAAATAAGTGTATTATGAACCGTAAAGCGCACTTCTTAAAAATTTAAAAAGTGCGTATTACTATAGATTCTAAAAGCAAAACTTAATACAAAAATAATTCTAAAAATTACAGGGTGTCCCCATAGGTGAAATAATTTGTCTGTATATATGCGCCTATCTTTTGAACCGTTATAGTCAAACGCTTAAAAATTAGACAGGATGTCGATTACTATGACCGTTATATTAACAGGTATAAGCATTCAAAATTATAAATTAAAGGGTTTGCCAATAGTTAATGTATTTTTATTGTAAGTGGCTAAATTTTTGAAATGTTGTAACCAGATAGTTGAAATTTACAAAGAACTTTTATTTATTTATACATTTGAAAATTAAAGGGTGTCCCAATAGATGATGTAAGTTAATGTATGTGGCCAAAGTTTTGAACCGTTATAGACAGGCAGCTGGAATTTACAAAGAACCTGAATTGCTAAATCCTCTATAACAACAAGCATAAAATTTAAATAAAGAAATTAAAGGGTGTTCCCATAATTGAAGTAAATTTATCTAATCGTTTGTACATATCTATACAAACAATTGAAAATTAAACAGAATATACACTACTTTGTCTGGTATATTAAGAAGTGTAAATATTTTAAGTTATAAGTTATAGGGTGTTACAATAGTTGCTGTTATTTGATGCATATGACCAAACAGTTAAATAGTTGTAGACAGTTGATTGAAATTTGTACAGAAACTTTATTGCTAAGTCCGCTATAACAAGTAGCAAACTTGAAATTAGAAATTAAAGGGTGCCCCTCCAACTGATGTAATATGACCTATATGGCCCTATCTTCGGAACCGATACAGACAAACTCTTAAAAATCAGACAGAATGTCCACTACAATATCAAGAATAATAACATGTAAAAATATTTAAAATAAGAGATTATAGGGTGCCCTAATAGTTATAATTTGATGTATATGTACATAACTGCTGAATTCTCTTGTTTAATCTGCATTCATATTTTGTCCTACGACATATAAAAAATCCTGACGCAATCTTTCTCGAATATAATATAATTAATGTATAATTACCATCCTAAAGAAATAGGATTTTAAGTTTGTCTGTTTTTAAGTCGGTTGTATTTTTTTTTTTTTTTTTTTTTTTGCAAGAATTATTATTCAATAGCGATTTCATTTAGACAACACAATGTAAAACCGATGACACCGATGTATTAAATTTGTTTTTATAATGTTGCTGTTAAAAATTTACCGCATACAGCGAAATCTAATTTAGCGTGTCTAGTGTTATCAACCTGTCGCATTATGAGGTAAAGTTCGTTGCAAACAAACGTAATTAATTGAATCAAATTAGAATCATTAAATATCGAATGAATTGCGAAGAAATGTTCGAGTTAAAATATAAAAATAAGTGTACAATTTTTTAACTTGTGAATTGTATCGTTAAAAGGAGGACCGTTTAAGTTGGTCTGCCAGACTCTTATTTTTATATCGCTGTCAGTATGTAATATATATGGAAAATCCTATTTTTGTGATTTCTAATACGATATTTGGAAATCGTTTAATTTTGCGTTATTGGTTTTTTTTTTTATTAGGACCAGCACTCAGGGGATGACTCCTACTTATGCAATGCATTGTGCCAGAAGTAGGAAATTAAATTGTGGGCAGGAGGATAGAGGGAGTAGTGCTTGTAGAAATTTGTTTTAAATCCTTATGAATTGAAGATGACAGGAAAAGCCTCTGGAGGAAGTTTATTTTACATAGGAACTGTTCGGCTAAAAATCTTTATGAATTTGAAAATCTAATCATAAAACGACCTCAGACATTATCTAAACGAGCTTTTTAGGTTAGTTTTTTTTTTTTCTTTTAGCTTATTTCTATTGCTTTGAACTTAAATGATGTTATCACAACCACTCGAGCCGCTTGAAATAATTTAAATTATAAAATAAAACATTTAAATTGACAACGAAAAATGTTGATCATCTTTTTAATTTTATTTCGCCGGTTTACAAATATTAATTAAAGAAATGCAAGAACTAATGCCATCTTAAACTTGGAGCACCTGGAAAGACTGTAATGTAACGCGTACTGCAAGGCGTCATCCTTAAGCATTTAATCAACAACATATTTTACGTATTTACTTAAGCAAAGTCTACTTCTCATGAAATGTGCGAGAGACAACTGAAAGCAATGTTTAATAAAATTCTTAAATTTCCATTTAGCACTGAACTATACAATCACTAGTGTTTATTTATTATTAGTATTTTAGAAACGTTCTTCCTTTAAAAAAAGAATACGTGAAACCCTTCACACTTGTATAATATTTTACAGCAGGTACCTCTTATGTTTTTTGTTGTTGTTGTTTTATAAGAATTCTCTGTAACGAGAATAAGTAAAAAGGAAAATTAAAAAAAATTTAATTCATTATAGGTTTTATTTGAAAACCACCATTTAAGATGTTGATTATTCATTTAAAAACACAAAAGCAAAAAGGTGATAAAAACAAAAGCCGAAGTGAGTAAGCGAAGAAATTCAAAGCAAACACAAGTGTAAAAATGGTAAATAAGCAAATAAGAAAAATAAAAGGTAGCGGCGGCAGAAAACACAAATATTTGTTGAAATATGCTTTGCCACTTTATATCCCTTTTTTGATATCAAAAAATACTGGTTACGTTAAATGTGTTTTTACTTAAAAAATCGTTTAACTGTGGCAACTCATTGTATTGATTATATTATCAAACTTTAAGTAATAACAAAGAGAAAGCACAAATAAAATAATAATGTCCGTGAAGGAAGAATCTGAAGCAGACGACCATCTCCTGTTTTTGGCCCTTTTCCAACCTCTTTTCGTTCGTCATTAATAAACAATGGGTTCCGCTACAAGTCCCGCGCCACCTTACAGACTGTTACTTTGATCGTCGAATAGCTATTGTCAGCTTCTTTTTTATTACAGAGTCTTGTGTAATTGTTACCATTTGCGTTAGACTTAGCTTACTAATGGCGTCACATAATTAAAGCGGAACATTCACACATACTGCACCTTGCCATTTCCGCATATTCAAGGAACAGCGAACAGCCATTAATTTTCTGAATTTGTTTCTTAGCCAAGTAAGTTGTTAATCTAATTACAAATCTAACCATTGCTAGACTATGGCCCTTAGCATACTATCCAAAACTATTATTGTTTCTTATCCACAACAAGTAGCTGACCATCTCTTTTTAAGGGCAGCTGTTGTTTCTTTGCCTTATTGTCATCAAGACCTTTTATCTTCATTAGTGTTTTTTCATTTACGGTAAAATTTCCGGGGAGCTACAATTTATCTTCAATTTTGAATCCATATTTTTTTCCAAGTGCATAAAACTTTGTAATAAAAAATGTTTCCCACTGCATCTGGTCTTCCAGCAGGTAAAACATTATCACCTGATAAAATGTCAATATTGCCTTAAACTCAAGGAAATACCCTACTCATTATTCTTGGGTCCTTAGTAAAAATAACAATGTCCTGTGATTTCTCTCCTCAACGTTTTGACCACACTATATCTACTTATTAGCTACAACTGTTTTTAAGTCTCCTGACCCTGCTTGTGAAAGTCCAGAACTTCTACTCATGTCTTAACTTTTGAAAAATATGAATAGAGAAATATTGCTGCACTATATTTTGATTGTTTTCCTTTCCAAAAT
This sequence comes from Cistogaster globosa, assembly GCA_937654795.1. NCBI lineage: Eukaryota > Metazoa > Arthropoda > Insecta > Diptera > Tachinidae > Cistogaster > Cistogaster globosa. Next base: position 91,752,575 of record OW569404.1, read on the forward strand.
AAAGACATTTAGTAGATTCATAACATTAAACTTAATAATAATAAAACATATAAAATGAAAATATTAAATTCTATTACATTATCAACAATTTTGTAACGAATGCAATAAGTCATGTGTAAATAAATAAATACCTGCAGATTAAATAAGTAACAGCACATATTTTTTCAAATATTTGCCCGGTCTGATAAAACCCTAAATTACAAAAAAACAAAAATCAGAGAACGTGATCGTACGTCCATCTGACTTTTAAGATATACACAAGCACACACGCACACTCACTTGTAAAATGAAATAAAAGAATCATCGTTAACGCATTTAGGTAATAAAGTATTATTATTCACCTGTTATTTTATTCTACACAACCACTCTGGTAAGAATACACTTTTTGACGTTGTTGTTGTTGTTGTATTTATTGTTAAATATTTCTTGACGTTGTTCTTATGTTTTGTTGGTGTATGTGCGTGAGTGTTGCTGTATTTTACTTAATTATTGTTTTATTCCTTTTAGTGATTAAAACTGACAACAATGTTGCCAATTAATGTTAATTTTAATAGTTTGTGGAAATTTTGAGAAAACATCATGAAAATTAAAAATTACAAATTTCTAGCATTACTCTTAATGGTTGACGTGGGACTTAGTAAGCAGCAAGATTGTTTATCTCGGTGGAACTTATTGTCCGTCACTTATAAAAAATTTCAGTTGCTCCATTCTCTTTTTATACCCTTCAGCAAAAAAGTGGAAAAAGGTTATAACTAATTTTGTCATTTCGTTTGTAATTTCTACAAATCCATTTCCAACTCCTACATTGACTTGTTACCCATAGCGAAGTCGATTGAGCAATGTCTGTCTGTCCGTCCGTGTTAGTGTTGAAATCAAATTTGCCGACGCACTAATTGAGCTAGAAGAAATCTAAATACACCAATCGATTGGATATACGAGTAGTGTCGAAAAAGGTGCTTTTGGAAATGATCAAGATCGGTCCATGCCCTTCGATGCAGCGAGCAAAACAACACACCTACCTCTAATTTTTCTATATCATGTGGAGCAATGAAGTAACTCCAATATCTAATTTTATATAATCCTTTTCAAGTTTTTGTGGTGAAGAGTATAATTAAGAAAAATTAAATTAATTTTTGGCGATAAAAAAAACTATCGGCAACGCTGGCTGGCAGTGATTTCTGTTTTTACATTTTTTATATGTAAAAGGTTTTCGTATAAGCTTTTTAAGAATACGTAATATCTGAATGCTTTAGCGATTATGTTTTTGTGTTTTGTTCACTTGAAACAATGGGAAATGTTAAAAGAATTAAACGTGTTTAAAACATTGAACGGAAATACATTAGTAGCTAGAAATGGAAGAAATTGCAATTTCAATGCAAAAAGAAACACAGACATACGCATATACGTCTACATATACATACATACTCATGCGTGAAAACAAGATTAATTGTTAAAGATTTTTAATATTGTAGAATATTGTTCATGATTCAAGTTGAGTAAGAAGAAAGAATTTTTCAATGTTATATTGCGTGTATGTGACAAAAGTTTGTCGTTGTAACGTCAATATTTTTTGTTTTAGGCTTTGTTCAAAAATTTAATTGTAGTGTGATTATTCTACCAGAGTCAGAGAAACTGAATTTTCCTTTTTTATAAGAGCTTTGTCTACTATTCACTATGCGAAAAAATGTCAGTAAGTTTCCTTTTGTATGGGCTTCTGAACTTTTCACAGAAAAGTACGATTTTGCACCATATTTTTTTGAAAGCTCTTTTAGGAAATGCTAATATTTTTTTAAAAACCTTAGCCCATTAAGAGCCGGTGGTAAATTACTTCAATAAACTAAATTTACTTACATGGTGAAGCGTATACAACATTCGGCATAGCTGAAAAGAGTGCTCTTAATTGTTAATCACTAATTTCAACAAACTTTGAAATGGGATTCCAGTCGATAATTTAAAATTTTATACAAATTACCACAACTTTATGCCAATTTAAAAATTAGCCTAAAATATGTTAATAGCAATCTAAACTCTTTTTATTAAGAAAACTAAAAATAACTACATATTTCTGACGACCTATTTACCCCATTTCTGGGGAATAAGGTCTAAATTTTATAGCTGCAGTAAAATCACTGCATCAAAATATTTATTATTATTTGCTGCTTTACAGGTTCAATGAACCGGTAACCGCACTGGTGATTAAAATAGAAAAACAAAAACTGCTTAATTGTTTCCATAATATTTTCCAACCTTTGCGATAGATTCATTACAAAATATTCTTTTTTTTTTAATTTGTATTTGACACAGTTTTCCCACAGTGTTACTCTGTATGTGTGTGTGTGTGTGTTTAGGGGTTTGAGTGAATATTCGATGTTTGTAAGTTTAAAAGTATAATGAACGTTCTCAATAAATCATAAAGAAAAATAATATTAAAGAAAATTATTGATTTCAGCACCCGCAATAATAACAGCATGAACGACATCTTCAATTTAAACACAACTACGAGGGTAGATTAAAAATTTGTACGTAAAAAAATTTTTTTTTTTAAGATTTTAATTATTTAGAAAATAAAATTTGTTATAATTCGGGAGTTCACAAGTTTCTTTTCTTTTGGTGACGGTAACTATGTGATGTAAATTATATTCCTAAGGAGAGCTCTATTGTCTTGTTTTATGCACTCATAAATGAAATTCGAGTTTAAATCAAATTAGATTTCGAAAATTATTAAAGTTTAGATTTTTATTTTAAATTGATTTACCAAGTGAATCTTAACTACCTTAAGAAGGAAATAAGAATTTTGTGTTGTCACTAAACTTACAGGAAGAAAAGCTGGCAAGAAATTAAAGAAAAATATGTTTCAACGTATAAATTATAAATCTCCTTTAAATCGTTCAGCTGGTAAGTGCCGCCTTTGCTTACAAGTGAGTATAAACAAAATCATTTCAAGAAGAGATCATTTTATCATGGATTCGTATAACTTCAAAATAAATTTGTTGTCGTACTTTTAAATATTATTGAAATACCCTCGTATTTCAAGTAGAAATTATTGCTTTGATTGATTATAGTTGCCACTAAACAAATCTAAAACGGCTTGTGAAGCCAGCGATGTATAAGAGGCCTTCTGTGATCCCTAGTTTTGACAGACTGAAACGCGAAATAAAGATACAACAGATTTCAAAAAGAATGACAGTTTAACTTTAGGAATTCTCACCCCAGCTTAAAAGTTATTTTGTAATTTAAATGAAACTGATCGCTGATTAAAGTTCAAAATAGTTGTGATAGAAGCGCGCTATCAAAGCTTAAATTTCAAGGCTTTTGGAATTTGTTAGTAATTTTAAAGGGGTTTTTTAATGCTATTTCACTCTGTTGTATTTAGCACCTCTTGTACATTATAGGGTCGATCATTTTGTGATGTTTCAGTAACAAAAATGTTTTTATAAATTGTTACATTCGTGTAAACAGTAACTGTACGATTTAAAGGTATGAAGGGCTCGTCTATTTTCAAATAGATATTTTTCCTTAATGTGAAAATAGATACACTGACGGTAGGACACTAACTTTAAATGCCTTTCCAATGAGTAGATGCAAAGAAAAAACATGGTTGTGGATATGGTCACAATAATCAGATAATGCTCTCTGTAACAATGTGTATAATTAAGGCCAACAAATTTTAGTTGATTTCTACAATACCTCAGTCAAGATAAATATTTTTTGTTAGCATTAAATCATTATATGATGACTATGCACATAAAAAGGAACATAGTTGGTTTTAACTAAACAAAAATATTCGAACCGCAATTAAAGTTTTAAGAGTATGATTGAAAGCATTTTCAAACATTTTTTTCCAGGACTTGACAGAATGCTATTCCATTTCTTTAGTGATTTGTTTGGTTACTATCAGTTCATGTGAAAACGCTTAAAATTTACATAGTTATTTATCGTTGGAGAAAATAACAAAAAATATCAAAAATTAAAAAATAAAAATACTATAATAAGCAAATAATTGATTTTTTGTGAATTTATGTATTTCAATAATTGTCGTAACAAATCACTAATGATTAAAATAATAATTAAATAAGTATTTTAATTCTGGAAACGCTTGCACTTATGAGACCTTATTGCGATTTATTGACATTTATTGACATTACAAAATTTTCCACCTTATTATTTGTTTATTTATCTATTTAATGTTTATATTTGAACATAATAATATAACATTTATTTATAACATATTTTCATAAAATTGTGTTTACTATTTTATTAAATGTAACAATAATATATTTTACTTACAACCATAATATTTTATTCTTAGGTTATAAGTATCACAACCATGTTTTTTTGCATGTATTTGGTATGTATTAAAAAAATATGCAAATTCTCGGTACTCAATATTTTGGTAGCACTAGTTTTGAAACATTTCTCATTTTCAATTTCTAGTTAACATCTTAACTTCTCGACTTACTATGCGAACAGTCTTACACCCAAATTTATTTGAAATTTAAAACATGTTGAAATCAACGTTGCTACGCAGTGGACAAAATTCCCGCCTTTCTAAAACATTTAGATTGGATGATGTAAGCAGAAACGAGGTTTAAAAAAGTACGATTTGACCATCTTCTTAAGTGTCATCTTTGTGCCAATAGCAAGTAATTTATCGAAAATAAAAACTTTTAAACAGGAGCTGCTAGATGTTGCTATTTTTGGTTATGAATTTAAAAAATGGTTCGGTTTAAAAAAAAAAAAGCAATGAGTCACTTGCGAATTGCAACTCTGTTTAAGAATAAACTTTTTTTTTATCATTTCTTTTTATATTTTAATTTATAAAATTACTTGCTTACCCGGATAACGTTGTACCGCCCTCTCTATGTGCGTTATAAAAACGTAAGCCATATTTGTTCTACGGTACGCAGATATATCTTAGTTTTAAATTTTATCGAAGTCGTTACGTTATTAAGGTGAAGCATAAATTGTCCCTTGGGCTGAGTCACCCTTAAAATTAAGGAGTATGAAAAATTGATATTGACCGATCTTCAAAAGGTAATTCTGTATAGGCGGAACTATAAATTGTGTACCATTGAAAGATAAATACTAAAAACTATATCGACGCAAATATATAAAAATGGGCGTTTAAGTAGGCGTGGTAAAGAAGTGTGTATTAAGCATACCAAAGTCTTAGTTATATTATGTGAACATTTTAAGATCAGCCCAACCGTTTGGCTCCTCTGAGGGGCGTGAAAAAAGAAGTGGCGTTTAGGGGTGTGAAAAATAGATGTTGATCGTTTCTGACACCTATCCGATATTCATACAAAATTTTATGAAAATCAGTCGAGCCATTTCGAAGGAGTTTAATAACAAGCACCGCGACACGATAATTTTATACATTGGATTTAATTATTTATATTATTTAGAAAAATAATATTCTACTAAGCCATTGTACTTTATAATAAAAATGCAGTTTATTTGTTGTTTAAAAACACTGATATTTCGCTGGTTGCTTAAGCCAGCTGATAAAAAAACCTTTATCCAAATTTAAACAATTTACGTTGTTAACATCTGATCAGCCTGACATCGTTTGCTTTTCTAAACTGTGATAGGTAGTTGATATTTTATAATACCAAACCCAACATTAAACTTTTTTAAAAACTGAACAGAGACTCATTTGGAACACAATAGAGAAAAAGCAAAAACAAACAACAAAGAAAAAACTCATAATAAAGAAGCAATAACAATAAAAAGAATAATAAACTATGCGGCCTTCGAAATAAAAAGAAAAAAGTTAAAAAAATATTTTCCACATAATTCAACTGTTTTCAAAATTATAAATTGTTGATGCGCGAAAGCCAACGCTAAAAGTTTTAAAATGCAAAATCCCAACTCTCTCCCTTTCTACTTGTGCTAATCTAATCCTTAAACATTTTTTTATCTTAAATGTGCTCTTAGCCAAACAGACAGATAAATAAACAACATTAGAAATAAGCAACATAAATAAATAAGATTCAAATAGAACACTGAAATTGTTTGTGATAAGACAAAGGAATTCAATAGAATCGAGAGTAAACAAATAGCGAAAGCAAAGAAGTAGAAACACCGGTGGTTAAAGATGATAAAGATACAAAAAAATACAGAAACAACTAAAGACAGCAGTAACAAAGAGGTAAAGAATTGACTGACTGTATGTTGGGAGCTGGTGGTGGATGATGTTTATAATGAAGGAATTCTGTCTCTGTTGATGTTGATGTTGTTGCTATTTTAGTCAGTAAAGGAATTTTGTGTATTTACTTTCCTTGACGAGAATGAGAGGAAATCGTGAAAAATAAATATTTAATTTGTTTAGAAGTAAATTTTTTTTAATAGTTTTTTTTTTTTGTTTTGTTTTGTTTTTGTTTTTGTTTTTTTAACTTTTCTTAGTTCCTAGAAATATTTTGGAAAATGTAAAATCTTATTATAAATTTTCGTAGCCAATAAAGAAGTACATATTTCTCAAACTCCTGAAATGAAGTTAGTGGTTATTTATATGTGTGTAGAGAAAAATATGTCGAGTTATACATGTTTTTGAAGTAACGACTTACGTAAAGTTATACTTGTTTGACGTAATGCCATACAAAGAAAAGCAGGAATTGTTTACATTTAAAAATATATTTAATATATTGAATTCAAAATCTTCTAAATTATTTTTTTTATTTGTGTCTCGAAAATATTTTGACCAAATTGACCATCTTATGGACAGTGTTTACTAGGGTCAATACTATTGTCACATGTAAGCACCTTTTCCAAACTGAGTTTGTGAGTTGTGAAAAAATTATAAAATCTAAATTTGGGCCATGTAGTCTAATCAAATAAAAAAGTCTTTTAACTAAAATTTCATTTTGTCTTAACAAATGTTGAATTTTTTTTTTTTTCAAAGTTTGTGTCAGTTAATTTTAACAAAAATTTATTTTCTTTGTGATGTGTAGATTCCTACAAAAAATTTTTTATACCATTAACTTCCCCAGAATACATTATATTCAAAACTTTATTTTTTTTTAATCTGGCAACATTTAACAAAGATCAAAATGTTTAGCTAATATTAATTTTAAAATATGCAACTATATAATTTTTATTTAAAAATTTCAAGTTTTTATTTCAAATATGTTTTTTAAGTTTTGCCATTAACTTTGAAAAAATTAAAATTTTCTGATAATGAAATTGTGCCAAAAAAAAGCTGTATTATGTTCGGCTTACAACATTTGAAGGCTTTTTTCTGGCAACTGAAAGAAATAATGGCCTGGCTATGTTTTCGAAATTTCTTAATTAGTTCAGATTTAGTTTAAGGGCACCGCTCATTTTAATTTTTTTACTTTACATTTTTTGTTTAAAATTACAATTTACACCCCGTAGCCAACTTTTTTTTGAGCAGTGCCCGTGTACTAGATTTGTTCCTTTTTCGGTAAAGAAAAAAATTATCCTTTTTAAGTTGTTTTATTCTCTATCATTTAGGTAATAAATCTTTTAAAACCAATTTACTATAACAGATAATTTAAGTTAAAAGAACTGAAATTAAAAAAGTAAATCTTTTAGAAAACTTTATGGCAGAAAAACTCACAATGTTTAAATCTAATTAGATTATTGTTATTTTCATACCTTTTTAAATTTTGAATTCCAAAATCTTGTGGCAGTTGAGGGATGATAAAATATGAATTTGATTTCCACCACTAATAAGTTAATTACTTCTTATTAAATTTTTTTAAGTAACAAAAATTCCTTTTTTATTTTGAATTTAAATTAAATAAAGATTTTAAAAACGTTGTTTTTTTAATATTATATTCTTAATGTTTTAAGGGCAACCCTTTTTATATTAAATTAAACACAGGTTGCAAAATACAGAAACAAAAGAGCACAAACATTTATTTATTTCTTTTATTTACTTTTGCGGTTACTTTGGTGTGTGTGCAAATTGTTTTTATTTTATTTTCGTTTAATTTTTTTTTTTCTTGTTGTTGTTTGGTTGATTGGTTGGACTTTTCTCTCTCATCTACACAAATTTAAAGATGTTTTCTTGGCATTTTTTGTTTAGCTTGAAAAACTTTAAAAAACACCGGGTGGTTTTTCTTAACTATAAAAGAAACTGTTAGTTAAAAACTAACAGCAACAACAAAAATATAATAGTATAATAATTAAAGCCTTACTAGGTATAACAATTTAATAAAAGTTGTGAGACATTTTGGTTTCTTATTTAATTTTTCATGTGGCCATAAAGCAGTCAGGTGTGTTTTTTTGCAGACTTAAAACACAAAGAAAATGTAAAATTTATGTTTTGAAATTTATGGAGCAAATTTATTTTATTATGTTAAAAATGTTTTTTCTAATGTCAGCCAATTTTAAGATAAAGAAAAATTTGTCTATAAAAAAAATAAAACTTTATATTTTCAAACAAAAAACTTTTTTACATTGAAAAACTTACACACACACTATCACTTAATACAAAACAATACACAATGCAGTCTCAACGCCGGCAGCGCAGCTGCGTTTTTATTTTATTTATTTGCTCTCACTCTTTTTACATTTATTCTGTTACCCCCAATAAACAACAAAACTTTATTTTTTAAAATTCTTTTTTTAGTGTAATTTTTAATAATTTATTTCTTATAACTAAATTTATTTATTCACGACCTGTTTTCTTTGAATTAACCTTTTTACTTTTTAATTAGATTTAATTAATTAATATATTAGATTATTTGTTGTAGGTTAAGCTTTTTAATTTTTGCCATAAAATTTGCAGCCGCTTTTAATTAAATAAACCGTAGTAATAACACACAACCACAGATACCAGACGTCTTACGAATTTGACAGCTAAAAACGGACTAAGTACAACAAACAACGAATGTTTACGCTTAGCTTGCCACATCAGAAAAATGTATCAATGAAATAGCGCTGCCAGAAGTTAAAATGAGCTTTCCGATTAAAAACTGCAATTTGCAGATTTTTCTTTCTCTTTAATTAATAAGACTTTTTGAATTAATGTGCCAGATTAACAGTTTTGTTAATTTTTCCTTTGTTTTTGTTTGATGTTTAGACACAAAAAGTTTTCCTTTACAAATTTTTTTTTTCTGTTTTTTGATCGTTCCTAATTTTTTGACGTTTTGCATTTGGTGTTTCAAGCGCAAAAATATATATACATCAAAGTCTGTACTGCCCATCATGCTTTCTCCCTCTCTTTTACATAAAATCAAAACTTTGCAAATTAAAATTTGCGTGTCTAAGTAGGGTAATGTTATTAAAAGATCCAAAAATATTTAAAGAATTTATAAACGAAAATTTGATCACTTATTCGATCTATTTTTTAACAAAATGGGGCAAAAGATTTTTTTTTCCCTCGGTGACGGTTAAGTCGCATTAGTTCATCAGGTAGGTGCAGTTCAGCAGCTGCAAATTCCAAACTACATATAAAAAATAAATTTTCAATAAAAAAACAGCTATTGTACCTATAGCATTACACAACTGATTTTTTTTTAAATCAGTATCAAGCAAAAAGAGATGCAGGTTCTGAAAAAAATTATAAACTTATAGTTTATCTAGTACCGTACAATAAACTTAACCAATTATTTTCTATTTCTGTGGCAATGAATTACCAAGTATATTTTGTTTTTTAAATATTAAAAAAATATTTACTCTTAACATATGTATAGAACTTTGCATATTTTCTTTAAAAACAAAATAAGATTTATGATGACGTTTATTTGTAATTGGATGCGTTTAATTGTAGCAAGGTCATTTCATGGAGTAATACCGAGTTCACACACTATAGTTTTTCTTCCAGCAATTCTGAATTTTGTGGAAGAGAAAGGACCGCAGAATCATTTTATTTCTCGTTTTTTCACTCAAATTGACGTTAAACGAGTTCACGGTATAAGAAAAATTTGAGGGTTGGAATTTAACATTTTTTTGTATATTTGCTAGCGTTTTCGCTTAAGGGATTTCCCCCTATATAAAGGAAAATTTTCGCACGTTCTTTATTGTAACTTAGTTTTAGATTAATTTGTATTAATCAGGGAAATTCACTCAAGGTGTTTTATGCATAAAAATGATTTCTTTACTTATTAAAATTAAAAACTAAAAAAGCAACATTGATATTTTTTCTCAACAAGGAAAACTCATTGCTAGAAATACAGATACTTGCATCCAAAAATTTTTCTGTCAGAAGTAATAATCATCATATAAAATACTAAAAATACTTTCTTGCCACATCTACGAAGCTAGCAATGATGATATATGATATAAGGTTTATTTGTAAAGATTAAGAAATAACATTTTTATATTTAGAAATTGTTTTACGCTAAAAGTATCAAATTTTTTTCTATTCATCCTAGTTTACATTACTCGAAAGGCAACACTTTTAATTTGGGGGATTTTGGCTTAAAGCGGGATAAAGTTAGAAACTTTTTTTAAATATATAAATATAAAATTTGTTTTTTAACATTTAAGCAATAAATGAATAATGGCTTTACATTCTTTCTTACTGAAATGTGAGAAAATATCTGGCAGCCCTGATATTTTTGTTTTGTTTTACTAGCGTTGCCAGTCAAATGTAGTAAAACTTTAAAAAAAAATCGACAAAATAAATTATTTTAAATTGGCTTAAGTTATAGTCATTTTAATTACTGGTTTTAATAATTGTTTTATTATAGTTATTATTTGATAACAGCGTAGAAATAAACAAATAAATTCATTTAGCGTCACAAATCTCTTACGCGGTGAAATATAGTGTGATAGTAGAACTTAACAATAACAGAAAAAAATTATTTTAAAAACCATTTTTTTAATTATAGAGATATAATCATAGAAATAAAAAGAACGAAATGTAGAGACATAAGCAGTAAAGCAAAAGTACTTATTTCCAAACATGATTGCCAATTATGTGTGAGCTTGCTACAACAAACAATTCTAAACTTCTCTTCTAGCATTTTAGCCGAGTCTCTACTTTAAAGATCATCTTTACAATTAGCAGCTGTTAAATTTATTTATTTAAAGCAAGTTAAAATGCCCTCTATCACACTAGTCACACTAATCGAAACCAATCAGGTGATCAATTTTGAAAAACGTTACAAGTATGTTTAGATTTTTGTACATTTGAATTGATTTTGTAGAAGCGATAATAGAACGACCTTCGATCCATAAATGACAGCAAAATCTGCGCAGTTTTTTTTTACTTTTAGACTGTTAGAACCAGAATCAAAGTAAAAATAAATGAAACCACCGCTTATCATAAAAAAACTAAATTTGTTTATTCTGTTCGAAAAATCTGCTAAAATAGATTTTTTTATTTATATGAATACAGTTTTAATTTATCTTGTTTAAAGTAAAACCTTTTTAATTGGTTTCAAATACAAAATAAATCTTAAAATATAAAAGTTAGTATTCGCTTGTCAATTTCTAGCCGTTTTTAGACAGACATACCTAAATCAGCGCCTTAAACGGAACTGTACGTAGCGCTCACGCTGAGCTTCTTAGGTTTGCTTCTTACATTTTTTATCTACACAAGAATTTTTGACTAGTAGCTTGCGCTTAGCGCATTACTTTTGGTTTGGGTGTTAGATTTTTGACAGATCTAAGTACGTGCGGCATAATGTGAAGTTGCGCAAAAAAAGCTTTTGAGATAGTAAGATTTTTCTTCTTACACGAAACAGTCCAGAATTTTTTTTTTTTTTTTTTTTTTGGTAGATTGTGTAGACCTTAAAACAGTCAACAGATTAAATATTAAACAATAACATATACAAAAAAATATATGTTTCATGCACTCATACAAAAATATTTGTATTTTTATTTTTGCTATAAAGAGCTGGATGTACATTTCATTTGACATCTTGTTTTTGTTAAGAAAATAATAATTTTCTAAAGGCGTAGTGTGTTTGCAAAATTAACATTACAGTGAGATATGGCATCACTCAAAACCTGTCTTACCATAAGTTAAGTTAGTTTTGTTAATGTTCACCAGGAAACTGTTTTATCATACAATATTAATATTCGTGGCGGTGGTTGTCGTTAATATTTATGCATGCTAGGAACCATTCACAATTAATTCAAGATTTAATAATTGTTTATTGTTGGACATTTGAAATAAATGGCAGCTCTTCCTAATGTGTAACGTTTGCTTTTGCAGTAGGCAAATAATTAAAACGGTTGTACTTTAACTAAGATTTGAAGATAATGTGGTAGCTGTGGTCTCATTATTTGTGTGTATATTTAAGATTTTGAATTAGAAAATTGTAAAAAAAAACACTATATGCTGCCATTGTTTGAAAAAAATCCTGCGATTAAGGTCTCGAAATGTATTATTCTTAATTAATTGGCAGTCAAAATAAAAAGTTGTCTCATTATAGTCGTTATTTTTTTGTGCTTGGCATTACCTTTTAAACCATAGGACTAGAAACTTACACAGACTTTTTGATTCTCAAATAACCGTTAAAAAGGAATCGCCATTATGTCTAACGCATTAAATAATTCTTAAAACTCTTTTATTTTTAACGCACAATTTTATTGGATATCTGTCATCATACAAACGATTTTTATTCTGTACATCATTAGCATCAGCTGTTTTGCATCAGCAGGGTAAATTGTCATATTTGCAGCTCAGTGTTGCCGTTCTTATAAATTTAAATAACAAGATTTGCAATGCTTTTTTATATTTATGAGTGTAGCAAACACAAAATTCATACTTTATTCCTTATTTTACAAAAATTTACATACTTACATACATATATACACAAAATATCTTATAAAAAAAGGAAGAAAAGTTATTTTGTTATCAATCACCAACCAGCATTAAGAAGAAGAAGAAAAATATGCACAGTTTTTAACATAATTTTTCATGCCAAAAATTATGCTATTTGTCCAAATTGACATCCATTAACTCTTTAGTAATTTCAGTTTTGGTTTTTCCTGCTGGTTTTTGAAGTAAAACCTGCAAGTCATCAACATTAGCGGGAGCTTTAAGAGGTTTCAATTTCTCATGTAACTGAGCAACAGCAGATGTTTCCCATTTTTTCTGTGTAGTTTCGGAAAATGACGGTGTACTTTCAGACGTTGAACTAGTAGCCATTTTGTATAACATTTGTAACTGCTTTAGGGTTTGATCTGGAAGTTGAGACATTGGAACTGGCATATCGGCAGATTTATTAACAAATTGTTTTTTTGCTGATAAAACTTTCTTCTTGGAAGAGCTGACATCATTTGACCACTTTTCTAGCCAAGTGTTAGTTGAGCTTTCTGCACTGGTTAACTCATGTTGCACTTTGCTTTGTTGTCTCTTGTTTACATGTCTCTTATTGAAAGAGGAACCATCGGTATCTTCCTTGTCACCTATAGGCCGCGTTTCTTTCTGCGGTCCTAATTCAAGTAGTATTTGAAAATCGGCATGCTCTCCTAACCGAAAACCAAAACCTAAGCGGGAATCAGTACCTGTAAATGGGTTATATATATAAGTTAATGTTTTATTTTTTATTATTGATGTTACAAAACCTTTTTTGATTGGTGGAATGTTGGAATATACCAAAGACAGTATTGAAGGCAATTCATTAGGAACAACAAGTGCTGCTGACTGTTGACCTGAAAAGAAAATAAATATATTTATATTTATTCATTAAATTAAAATGTATTGCAATTAGAGGAAAAATATCAATTCAAACCATTTTTATTAAAAAAAGGTTAAAAGGATTCTGGCAAACTGAACGCGAAGTGCTGTAAAAAAGTAATGAGCGACGTTCCATCGTTCAACTCCCTGCTAATTTAGCAGGGTGTTAAAATATTTATTAACGCCCAATCGCTTAAGTCTGCAAAAATGCCAAAGAAACCCTAAAACACTGAAATAAAAATGCATATAAACTAAAGAAAGTTTGTAAGCTCACGAGAATCTAAAGTACTTAATTGATTTAATGGAAGCTTTGCAAAAAGTAGTAAAGAAAAAAAACATATTTTTATACTCTATAGCAATGTAAAAAAAAAAAAAACAAAAATTGTTAAAATAAAGTAAATCTTAATAAAACATAAATCAAAAAAAAGTGAAAACCGTTAAAATCGTTAAAACTAAAAATCGCTAGAACTATATAAAATCTATATTAAAATAAAACAAACCTTAAAATAATTCAAATCAAGCAACAGTATGTTCCTATGTGGGTTAGTTGTTTTAAATTGCCTGGGTAATAAAATAGGACATTGCGAGTTTAATTCTCTCACGGATGTCACAGAATATTGTTTTGTAAATATTTTGTTGGACTCTAGATTTTTCTTTTTTAAGTGACTTATAGTGAAATTTTACGAAGGACAATTCAACTTATACCCAAAAATCGGTTTTGTGGGTAATTTAAGCGTAAATTCTGATTATTTTAAAATAATTATTTTAACTATTTTCTAGTTTTTACCTAATTCTTATTGTGAAAAAGATTATTTTGCGCTTGATGTTTTTAGAATCAAGTTTAATGAGCATTTTTCCCTTTTCCACACAACAAAAACAGCCCCAAACATTGTGAAGAAAGAGAATTAAAATGTTGAAAAAAAAATGTTTTTCGTAATATTTTGTATAAATCCAGTGAACACTTTTTATACCTATAAAAAAAGGATCATATGGTTTTCTATGCCGATTCAAGGTAGTAACTTCAAAAGGATGGCAACCAAAAAAAAAAATGTTCAGAAGTAAACTTTCGAAACGTCGATAAAACAGTACTCTTTAATCTCCTCTATCACAATCCGTAACCAGAGTCCTGTTATTAACAAAAAAATAGTTTTTGTACAGTGTAATTTCTGTACTTATTTTGCAAAAAAAAAAAACTTTTACAGAGTTAACTGAAAACACAAACTGCCGCTCAAATTATTTTTAACACTTTAATATTTTTAAAACAAACGTATTGACATATTTTCGCTTTCATTCCTAAAAAAAAAATGTGTTAAACATGAATAAAAATTTTATTTGTGTTTAAAAATATTTGCAATAAAAAAATAAACGCAATCAGCCAATGTTGTTATTGTTGCAAAAAATATTTTTGTGAAACTTTTATTGTGTTTTTTTAATGCCTTTAGGCTGACTGGGTTAGTAATTGATTAACGCTTTAACCATTCATTTGTGAAGTCATCAGACAGATGTGTCAGTAAGTCAGCTTGTTTTAACTTTTTCTTTTAGTTGATCTTACGGGTTGGCTTTTTATTGCGAAAAGGCTTAACCAAGATTGTGCAACTTTTGAAGCAGAAGAGCCTAAAGAAAATAAATTTAAAATATAAAAAACGAAAATTTGCTGGATGCATTATTTGATTTGAAAATTACGAACGATTAAATCGACAACTGGTATCGAGGAAAAACAATAAAATGTTTCAGAAACTAAAGTAAATAATGAAGAACGTTTTTTTTTTAATGGGAGAGTACTTTCTAGAGAAAACTACTGACTTCAAGAGGGAATATTTTAACAACGCTACATGTTCTCTAAAAAAACTTAGCAGTCCGCAATATTATTCCAAAGAATGGAGACTCAATGGCTTAAGTAAGATGAAGATACAAAGCGGTCTTTTTTATTTTTTTAAACTTATTTTTATAAAATGTAATTTTGTGTACTTTTAGAAAAATTGTAAAAAATTATTCTAAAACTATTCTCAATTGTCAACTTGTCAACGGAAAGCTTAATTTTTATAATTATTATTTAATTAACGTCGAAAATGTGTATTTCCTTTTCTTACTTTAACTTTGAAAATAAATATATTTAACGACCTTGACACATTGTGCCGGTATTTATATTATTATTCGTTATTTTTGTTTTTACTTCTAATGCTTTGAGACTAACAAAAGTCGAACCTTTAATTAAATAAATAAAAAAATGTTAACCTGTTTGTTAGCTTAAATTAAACCTTAAAAAAACAACAAACAATCAACAAAAACATCAACTATGAAATTGATGGACTTTAGATTGCCTTCTAAAGAAAATGAATATAATTTAGCAGAGTTGTTATATGCTCGTTAATAACACTTATACCTAGATGAACGTGGAATATTTGAAAAATTTCAACATTTATTTTCTATTAAAGTTCATCTTAAAAACTAATTTAATGGTAATAAAACACAGGGGTAATTGTTCGGAAATGACCTCATGCCCAAAACACATATCACTCTTACACAATGAGGTCTCTATTAACCCTCAGGAAAAATTCTATATCGCTTTTAATAGGCAGCATTACGAGGCACTTTACGATGGATGTGTGAGGGAGCTTATGGAAATGTCTCGTAGTGAAACCTTCTGTCAAAAGCTGTCCGGCTCTGAGAGAATGTATGCTTTCAGGACCTGGATTGTCTTGGGATGTGACACTGCACTTTTCTTATAAACTAGAGCTCTTGGAATTATAAACGGGTCAATATTTAGGGTACTTTTTTTATCATTTTCAGGAAAAAATAAAAAACTAAAAGCACGCAATTAATTAACTGAATAAAATTAAACCTTTAATTTTATTGAGAATTTTTCAATACATTTTTACATTTATGGGTTACTTCAGTCAAAGCCATGGGCATTAGCTGGTATAATAAAAAGTGAAGCATTAGCTTATATTTAATCTTTATCTAAGCGTCTATGGAATATTTTTTAGCTTTAAAGATCGATATGTAGTTTTGCCTCAATTTCAGGTTTCAAATTTTCCATTTCATTCTTCATGGAGAAAAAATCTTTAGAGGTGTAAAGAAAACATACATATCGCTGGTATCATGTAGAAAGGCGCTAGCTTGCGTAATCGTGATTTTACAGAAGGAGGTAAAAACATAATATTTGAAATGTATATGCTTGTAAAATCGTTATTCTTGATACTATTGCATTGAAATTTTGTGACGAGAAGTATTTCTGTGAAATATAACGGAATCTTGAAAAACTCAATATCATAAAAATTCGAGTTAGGGCTTTTCTACATGAGACCAGCGATATGTAAGCAACATAAAAGCTTTATGTCAAAACACAAAACGATAAGTAAAATCCTAATGACATGACAAAACTTTCATGGCCAAGTTGCCAAACAATTGTATTAAACTAAATTATTCTTTCAGCTGACAGAAAGGTCTCCACCTATTTTTATAATATCCCTGTAATTCAAAATAAAAAATAGAAATCGCATGTACTTAACTTTTCAACGGACAGTTGTCCAAAAATTTTCAAAACTACATTTTAGACATACTCCTTATGACAAACTGAAATTTATGCCTGCTCAGCGTTACCATATATGTTTTAAAAACTTCTTATTTTTGTAAAAACATAAGGTTTTGTTTTCAAAAATGTCAAAATTTTAAAAGGAATCGACTTCAATGAAGTAACTCCAATAAAATAAATAAATAATAATAGAGGTAACGGAGAATTAAAAAGTTAAAAAAAATACAAAAAAATCCATTGACTCTTAATAGGTTACACATTTTTAAAAATTTCCTTAAAGATCTCTTTAAAAAATTTAAAATGATACCCAAGTAGTTTTTTTCTTTTTAATTTCAGAGGCCCGTAACTCGGAAAATATGGGCGAGCGCCAATTTTTTACTTGATGTTTTATCTTTTTTTTAATTCTCTATCGCTCCATATATTTGTTTTTTTTTTTTATTGGATTTACTTCATTGTTCGAAATGTAATAGAAAAAGGTGGGCGTGGTGTTTTTTTTTTTCTTAAAATTAAAATTTAGATGGACGGACAGACAGACAAAAATTCCATATCGATTATTTTCTACACCAACACCAAAATTTTTTTTATATGTAAGGAAAAATTTTTTAATTTTTTGAGAATTTAATTTGAAAAATTTGTTAAAAGAGTCTTATATGTATTTAAGTTAAACTATTTCCATACTTACATTGTGTTAAAATAAATAAAAACAATAAACAGCAGCTGATCGCACGATGTTGATACTTAAGACACGAAGTTGATGAACTCTGCAGCATGTTAAAAACATTAATAAGTTTTTATTTAAATTTAAGTTTAATTTTTGCTTTTCTTATCACATGCAAGTTCTAACTCTCAACAAACATGAGAATGCAAGAGACACAGTTGAGGAGATAACTAAAGATTTCTAAAGAAAAATAAAGCAAAAACTGAAATTAAAAGTAAAATCGGTAGGCGTAGTTACTTTAATTTTAAAAAGGTTGTTAACGTCGTCTGAAAAATTGGGTTAAATATCAGGTTGTTGCAACATTTGCATCGAAATGATATAAAAACCAAGTAATATAATTTAGTAAAAGTCACTGAAGCTAAAACAAGTTTAAGCTGCTGCTTAATAATGTTGGTCAATATTAACACTAGACAAACCGCGGGTTTTTTTTTTCTTATTTAATGGATCTTAAGTTTCTTTTTGGAATTAGGTAAATCATGTTTACATAAAGCTAATGGGGTTTGTTTTGTCACTAAATGAAAGCCTGTTGTTGTACCTATTGGTAAAGGCCGCCGTCACAGGGTGATTGTTGGTTGTGAAGGGCGAGCCATATTGGTTTGAAGATATCACCATCAAGCCACATCTATTTCTATCTGTGTATCTGTGTATAAATGGTGGTTCTTTTTGTAATTTGTTTATGAGGGTGGTGTTTACTGTGATCATGTTATTCAGGTAGATTGCTTGCTACCTGTAAAATTTTATGTCGAGTGTGTGTGTGATATAAATTGTTCCTAGCGTGACAAGTGTAACCGTCTGTGGGTGCTTTTCCTTCGAGTGTTTCGTTATCTTTAGTCTTGAGTAAGTTTCCATGTTGTCGAGGGTTTTAAGTCCCCATCCGGCTTATTTGGACGACATAATTCACTACATTTATTTCGCCAAGCGCATCTCCGTGACAACCAAGATGTAGTGTTGAAGTTGAAGTGATGTCTTATCTGTTTGTATCATGTTTTTAATGTTTGTCTGGCTTATCTAAATGCATGTAAGTCTGAAAACCTGGCTGATACTAATTTTGAAAAAAGACAAAGATGATAGTTGCGTTTTGTGTATACGAGAGCCTGAGATGGTAGCATAACGACTACCGGCAGAATCATACTTAATGAATATTAAGGGTAGCCTCAGCTTAATCCAATTGTTAGCAATTTAAAAAGACTGTGTGTTGATAATGAATGACAGTTTGAAATCACTACAGTCGCGAGTAAATGCTAATGATAGCTTGAGACTTAATAAAAGTGCGGTAGTCATAAATTACGAATCATGTACCAGTAGTCGTTAAGGTACAGTGTGTCTCAAGGAGAGTTCTTCTTCCTTATCCCAAAAACCTAGTCTGTGTAATACATAAAAACTAATTTCTTTGATTAATTCTGGTTTGAATAGTGTTAACACTTGTTTTACTTTGAGTGTTTTTTTATTTGAGGTTGGTCAGTTCAAAACGTAACAACAACAATAAAACAACACACGCCGCATGAAAACAGGTTTTGTGTTGCTTTGGTATCTTTTTTTTAATTCACTGCTGCTCAAAAATGGTTAAACTACTTATTGCCAAATACTCTCACTTTTTATTTTATTTATTTTTGGTTTTGTTTTTATTTGTTTGTACTTTTAACAACAATAAAAAATATTGTTCATTTTTAGCATTAAATAATTTTTGTTTCTCCATTTTAAAGTTCATATTTTTTAATGCTTTTTTATTATTTCTTGTTGATACTTTTTTAAATTTTTTCAATATTTTAATAGTTTTTTAATGGGCTTTTTGGTTATTTTTGAAACGGCCTTGTTGCAAAAATATTTAAAATTTAAATATTATTAAAATTAATTATTTAAATAAGCTTTTTTTTAATGTTTTTAGTATTTATCAAGGCGAATAAATATACGATGGGAGCGATTCATTGATTTTCTCCGGTAGCCTAACTGTCAAACTCCATATGTATTCTGTATACTATTTTTTTATATGTAGTTTGACATTCGTGATAACGGCGAAAATTATCGAATTCGCCATCGCTCCCACCGTATATTTATTCGCCTTATTAATTTTTTTTATAATTTACGGCTCATGCACTCTATTAATTTTTATATTTTGTATAAGTTTTTCATAAATATTCGAATATTAAAAATTGTTTTTGCTTTTTATTAAAATCAGAAAAACATACAGAAATTTTTAAAAAAGTTGACTGTTATAATAAAAAGGAGTATTGAGTAAAAACGTTATCTTCAATATTTTAACTTAAATACTCTTCCAATACCATTTCCTTTTGCTGTGATTTGTTCAATGTTGCATTTGAGTCAAAGTGTCTACATGTTTCAAAGTGTTGAGAAAAATGCTGATAATTCTATGTAATCTAGAACTTTTTCCTTCTTGAGAAATCGCATTCACTGAGAGTCGTTAAATATCG
Organism: Cistogaster globosa; assembly: GCA_937654795.1. Classification (NCBI taxonomy): domain Eukaryota; kingdom Metazoa; phylum Arthropoda; class Insecta; order Diptera; family Tachinidae; genus Cistogaster; species Cistogaster globosa. The sequence goes on from OW569404.1 coordinate 91,772,860, forward strand.
TAAATTATTGTAAAAAAAAGAAAGAACGATATCTAATGTAAAGCTCGTAATTAGAGCACAGGATACAGTATTCAGGGTTATATTTCTGTGTTGCATTTAAATGTCAAGTAAATGATAACAGTTTTGCGAAGCACTAAAGGCCATAAGATTACATGAGATTTAGTCATTAGTCTTGTCAAAAGAGGGCATGTGTGTTAAAGAAAAAAAATTATATAGTTTTTGCAAAAAAAGCCAATTTCAAAATAGATTTAAACTGTGTGTCTATAACGGTTCCAGAGTATGGCCACATACATCGAATTACATCAACTACTGGGACACTCTTATATTCCATCTCCAAACTTTTTACTGGTTGAACTGTTTAACAATTTGGCAATACATATCAAATTATAACAACTATGGGGTAGACTTAGGTTCGTTGTACATTTTAACCGTCTGCCTATAACGGTTCAACAGTTATAATTTATAATTTTAGATATTAATACTTCTAACTATACCAAACAAAGTAGCGAATATTCTGCTTAATTTTCAAATGTTTATATATCGGTTCAAAAGATACGACCATATATTATAATAATTTTGGGAACACCCTTTAATTTCTAAATTTAAATTATAAACTTGTTGTTTTAGCAGACATGTTTCTTTAAAGTTAAAACGTTCTGTCTATAACGGTTCAAAAGTTCGGCCACATGCTGTAACAACTAACTATATATAACTATTAGCGCACCCTTTGATGTCTAAATTCAAAATTTTTATTTGTTGTTATAGCAGAGTTAGCAGTACATGTTTGTTGTAAATTTTAAGCGTTTGACTACAACTGTAAAGCCATATATATTAAATTAAATGAACTATTGGGGCACCCTCTAATTTATAATTTCGAATAATATAACTTGTTACTATAATGGTCATAGCAATCGACATATTTTGCAAGCGTTTTTCTATAACGGTTCAAAATATATGGCTACATTGGTCAAATTACGTCACCTTTGGTAATACCCTTTAATTTTTAGATTTATTTTTGTATTAATTTTAACCATTGTGAGCTATAATGATAGGCAGTTTTTTATATTAAAAAAGTACCCTTTATGATTCATAATATACGGAAAAAACATGTTTGTTTTATGGGGACACCCTTTAATTCTTAAGATTAAGATATGTTTTTAAAACGAAGCCAATCTGCTAGAATCGCCTTTCAAATAAAAAATCGATCTAGAAATGACTGAGTTATCCAGGCACAAATATTAAAAAAGCAACATTCATACAAATTGATAACCTCCTTCTTTTTTGAAGTTGGTTAAAAACAATAATGATCAGAGTAACATTTTGTCTTGCACCCTTTTTGGGTGACAATGTTGGCACAAGTGCTCTTGCGTTTTTTAATTTTTTTTCTATAAATGATCCGTAAATTACACCTTAATTTTTGAGTTTTTACTTTTAAACAAGAGTTATTTTTCTTAATGGAAAAAAAAAAACTTAATTTTGTAAACAGTACTGCGTTTCTACTTTTCACTACTAGCGGCATAGCTGAGCACTTTGCAGTACCAGTAAAATTTGCAGTAATTTTATTTTCATTACCAGTAAATTCTATTTATGTCAGTGCAAGACTCACTGGTTACTGAATAAATCAATTAAAATTTACTGACAATGCAATTTCATTTTCAGTAAAAATTTACTGATTTTTTATTTTTTCAGTAAATTTGAATGCAATTAAAATAGAAGAAAGTGTATCTGCTTTAACTTCCGGTTGATTTAGCTGTTGAGTTTCGCCGTGTTGCAATAAAACTAAAGGGGTTAGTAATCCAAAGTTGTTGGGTTTTCTCAGATAACGGCAAAATTATCTGAAAGCTTTTTGTTTTATAATTTAGAGGTGCTCTTTATTAAATTATTTGTTTAAAAAAAAATAAGATTGTTTAGTATATAAATCATGCAATAGTTTTTGCGATTTTATAAGAACTTGTGTTTTGGAATGCATTTAATAACCGGCTTTAATTAACACATATTTGGCGCCACTTTAATGCTGTTCGTTTATTAAAAAATAGTTCAAATTATTTATTTATTAATTACTTTATTGTTTGTTGTTATTTATTAGACTTTTCGAAATACTTTTGTGTTATTTATTATAATTTACTTTAAATTTTCTTTTTCATATTGTTTAAATAAGTTTCATTATTTACATTTATTTTAATTTGTTTAAATTTTCGGAGCAGTTGTCATTTTTTGCATTCACTTAATATTTTTATATGTGTTTCTTTGCGTGGTTTTGCTTCAAATCAAAACTTTGCTCTTGCACTTTTAATCGTTAACTGAATAGTAAAATTTTTTCTGTAAAATTTATTAAACTGCTTCAAAAAGCAAAAAGAAAAAAAAATGCCAAATTAAAAAAAAAAATATTTATTTTTGGTTTTTCATATGGCCTCTACTCAAACAAACAGCAAAGTAGAGTTGCCGCTTGAAGCATAAAGCATGTCAGACCAACAACAATAAAAACAGCAACAACAATAAAAGCAGCAACAACTACAACGATAAAAATTAAATATTAAAGAAATATCACGTAATGACGGTAAGCATGCGCAATATAAACCATGAATTTTTGTTGATAACAGTGATGCCAAAGCGATTAGAGATGTAAAATCGCCATTAAAGCAACAACAGTTGTACAACAAAATTAATTAATTATTTTGGTCTTAAATCGTTTAATTGTAGAATACATCAATTTAAAGTTTTTTTGATAACGGTCTATTTTACAATAGCGAACGTCAATTTTTTACTCAATTTTTAAATCAGACTGTTTGGATCGTCATAGTTCGCAGTTTCTATTTATCAACCTGCTCGAAAAAGCAATCAAAGCTTTTTTAATGCTTAAAGGTGTTAAATCAGTAACCATTTACTTTCAACCTTCAACAGTTCTTTAAAGATTTTTGTTTCCAAGTCCTAGCGAATTATTCAATTGTGTGGTTTGATTGAGTTTTTCTAGGCTTTCTTTGGAAGTCCAATTTTATTAGATTCTTGCGATTTTTACAGTGAATTTTGTTAATCTTAAAACATTATTGAGTTTGGGCATCAAGTTTAAGCTTTTATTATGGCTAAAAGTGGAGAGATTTTATGTCATTTTTAGCTGTGGAGGGAGGTTGGTAACTTGGCGAACAGACGTAAAAGCCAAATGTAATTCTTACATTCATATAAAATTTATGAAGAAAACCTAAGAAGCGCGGCCTGTGAGATAGCCTTTATAAAATTTTATAACATAGCTTAGATATTAATCAAGCAGCTGCCGGAAGTAACTTTATTATGGGAAACGTGATATCAATAACATTTCAATTACTCTTTCTTTGATTATATTTTCTAATGCGCAGATCCAATTAACGGTAAATTCAAGTCAGAAAAATGATTAAAAACATATGAAATGTACCTTAGACAGGGAAAATAAAATCTTACACATTTTAATAGGTACGAATAGCCGGACAACGGCGGGCATAAGGAAAAAATATAAAAATAGCAATCAGTCAAATATTGTGTCTTTTTTTTAATCAATTTTATTTACCCGTTGTCTAATTTAATATTTTTAGGCCTTTTTCGTTTGTTTTATTATTTTTATTTGTATTAAAATGTAACCTAAATCTAAGCAAACATTCTGCAAAATCTCCCACTGTGCAATATTAAACCAGCAAGCAATAAGTTTGTTTAGTGTAAACTGAGATTTATAGTGACTAGACATATTACTACTAAAGTAACATCCCTTTCTCTCTGCAAACCTTTTAACAAGTCAATTGCATTTGCCATAACTTACTGAAACGCATGTAGATGTGCGTATTTTTGTACTTGCGGATGTTAAGGAGTGTGAAATGCTTACACTTTAATGACTTTAATGTAAGCAAATGACCAATTGTATTTATATTTATATATTAAGTTATAAAACACTTTATTGCTTGTATGCTTTTTGTACAAACACGTAAATTTAAGGTGGCTTTGACGAAAGGTTTCAACTTGGTTACTTCTGTTTCTGTTTAAAGGAAAATTGCAAAAATTTATTTATGCTGTTAACTTACAATATAAGTTTCAAATATTATATGTTTTACTATTATAGGTTGATATTTAATTAAATTTTTAATTTTCTCGATTAAATATTAAATTAAAAAGTAAATAAAAAATTTTCTAATTAAATAATTAATCGTATCAATGATATATTTAATTAAAAAAGAAGGAAATAATTTTCTAACTAAATAAATAATTGAATCAATTAAAATTCTACATGAAAACAAATAAAACTTTAATTTGTTGTTTTTTTATTAATATATTATTTTTAAAAGTAAAATAATTCAAAGAATAAAATTTAGTTGCTTTGTGTTGTCTAAAAGTCGATATATGATATTGTCTATTGTTTACATAGACGTTTTTTATTTTTTAAATAATAAAACAAAGGAAATTGATATTCTTATACCTTCAACACAAAAAGTAGAAAAAGGGTATATCTTAGTCCGTCATTATATTTGTAATTTCTACAATATCCATTTCCGATCCCATAAAGTGTATAAATTCTGAGTCCTTATGCATAGCGAAGTAGACTGAGCGATGTCCGTCTGTCCGCCCGTGTTAGTGTTGAAATCAAAATTTGCCCAGGCACTATATGAGCTAGAGCAAATTTCAAAAATTTTGATACTGGAAATCAGCAAGATCTCTCCCCGTCCATAGAGGCAGCGGGCAAAACTCTATGTCTGCCTCTAAATTTTACATATCATTTGGAACAATGAAGTAACTCCAATAATAAAAAAAAACAAATATATGGGGCGATAGAGAATTAAAAAATAAGAAAAAAAAAAAGATTAAGTAAAAAATATCTGAGATATGGACCTATGAACTTTTTATAGAAAAGTACGATTGTGAGTCATATTTTTTAAGATATCAATGTGGATATCATTAAAAAGCTTTTGAAGAGATCTTTCTTCTTTCTTCAAGTTTTAAAAAAAGACGTGGCTTACTATATCTTGGAAATTATAATCCATGTGCATGATTCTTATATAATTACAATCGGTTAAAATGTTAAAAATATCCATTTTACCTTTTAAATAGGGTTCCACCCTTTTTTAAATTTCCTCTAAATCTGTTGTTTTTGTAATTCTCACTTAGTCAATTAAATTAAAAACATACAAGTCTGGATTTTGTATTTATAATCTCAGTAAAATTTGTTGATGAGCTCTACAAGCAGCAGCAAAATGCTCAAATAGATATGCTTTTTTAGCAGCAGATCTTACAAAATCAATAGTTTTGTCCTGACTATTAAACTTATGTTAAATACACTACTAGAATAAAAGAAAAAGATAGCGAATACATCTTGAGCACCTGCTCGTTTTGAAACAGAAAATCATGAACCATAAAGTCAATTCCCACCAGTATAATGTACATCGAAAATTAATTATTATTGAGTACCCGCGGTAAAAAAGTTGTTTAAAAACGGTGCGGGATTCGCCAAATGAGAAAAAACAAATTTTACAGCTGTTGTTGGTAAATTGGTTAAGGTACCTCATATGTTTGTTAAAAAAGACATCGAGATATTCGTAGATGGCTGCGTAAAGCTACGGTTAGATTTATCAAATATTTGACCACTAAACTAACTTCTAAATTATTAAAAAATGTATGTACCCTTCTCAAACACTTATTAGGAGTTATAAGATCCTACTTAATACAAAACGTAAGATATCACATTTATTATATTATAAATTCTGATTCGCAGTGATACGTGTCAGGAATCAATAAATAACTATTTGTAAAAATAGTGGTTCCGTTTTTTGATCAAATATTTGTCTAATCTGACCGCACCTTAAGTTAAAAAAAACGCTTGCTTAGCAAACAAGAGATCGTTAAAACAAATCTAACCAGACAATAAAGAAAAATTAAAAGAAATAGAGAATAAATTAGAATTTACGTGACTTATTCGCCATAAAAAAAAACACCAACGTTTGACAAAAGGAAAAACGCTACAATAACAATTTTATAGCTTTTCACAGCTGTGCTTTTTAAAAAGTCCATCCAGCTTTGCATTAGCCCTGGCAATTATATATTTTGTGTTTTTTGTAACAGCAAGAGACAATTTCTTAAAGAAATGAAACTATTTAAATAACTATTCACCAACAAAAAAAAAAAAAAAAAAAAATGTTAATAAATGAAGCAGAACAACATGCAACACAATTTATAAAATAAATTTTCTTTAAGCTCTTTTTTTTCCTAAAACTAAATTTTCCCTTTTTAACGTTGTACTTTCGATATCAATACATTATGTTGACTTTAGAAAATTTTCTTTATTCATAAAAGCAAAACAACAAACAAATGTTGTAATTAAATGAATGTTTATGTTTTATTTATCGTCACTGTGGTTAATGTTTGTTTAACGGAAAAGTGTAAATTCATTGAAAATCTAATCGACTAAAACTTTTTTAACACTTTTAGAGTGCAAAGACTTTGAACACAAAACTAAAGCACTAATTAATCCATCTGATTAGTGGTGGCATAGAGAGATTGGGGACCGTCCCTTAAATTTATTAACCGTTTTTCTTAGAAAAAATTCGCAGAATTTAATGAAATCTAATACTGATCTGTACAAAATTTAGATTCCTCAATGTCCTCGTTATATTCTACTGTTTAGTACAAGGGATTTTAATTCATAAAAATATTTAGTGGCTTTTATAATTCAATTTTTTAATCGTTTTGACCAGAGATCCCATTTGTCGTGATATTTTTGGCGTCGGTAGCTTTGAAAAAAACCGGCGGCGGCTTATAGTCGGTTGGAGCTGCCAAATACTAAAATAAATTTAGTTTTTAACTTATATTATTAAGAAAGAAAGAAAGAAGAAATCAAATTTATAATAATTAATAGTAAAAAATATATGGTGCAACCACCTTTCTCTTGTCATGGATAAAGAGTTGTTTCTTAACGATCGATGGATTTTGATGGTTTCATATGAAAGATACTTACAACTGTCTGTCGACATGTCCAGGACTGAATATCTGTGTCCACAAGCAATAACAGCTAAAGTCGAGTTAAGAAAAAATTGAGTTATTGTTAATATTATACTTTTAACACTCGAATCTGTAATGCAAGTCAAAATTCATCTTTGTAGCTTAAAAACTGAGTATTTTTTATCTTCAAATCTAAACAGCTAAAGTCGATATTCCCTTATTTAACGCCAAAATATTAAAATAAAAAATGTTGTTGAAAACTTCCAAAAAACGAGTTAAGCTGTTATTGCTTGTGACCACAGATATATATCTGAAGTGATTCTTTTAAGATGTTTAAAAGGTGGTGGCGGTATTAATCATAAACATCGCTTAAAGCCGTTAACGATACAGTATAAGATGTTGGAAAATAAGGATCTATGTACATATATTTTAAATATTTTTAAAACCCCTCACGCTTAACAATTGGAAATGATTAAAAATCTAAGCAGCACATTTCGTCTAATCGCGTTACATTTTGAAATTTATTTGATTCCTTCATTTGAGTTCTAACGCCTTCTGTGCCTTTGCGGTATTTTTTTTATACTTTGTAAATTGTACATCAACATTGTGAAAAGATCTCAAGTGATTTAAAGAGCTTGTCGTTGACGTAGTTTTTCCAATTTATAATAAAAAGTCCACATTACAACTGTTAAATAAAACAACACAAACATTAAAAATTAATTACAATTTAAGTATCACGTCTTTGTAAAATTAATGATTTTCCAAAAAAGTTGCAACATTCTGAAATGTCACTTTCATAAATTATCTTTGAATCTTTTTATAGTTCCGTTCTTCTTTTTAATAGTTCATTATAATCAAAAATATCACCAGAAGCTGGAACAAAAAATAACTTAAAATTTTTCTTCACCAGAATCTGAGAGTTTTTTACAACTTTTTTCGCGTTTTTAATATTTTGCCCTACAAAAGAATAATGGAATTTGTTCCTGGTAAGAAGTTAATTTTTTTTACAAATAAAAAGTAACGTTATTTACATATTTGTTAGATTTTCAAATTTTTTAAAGTTTTTCTCAACGAAAAGTTATAAAATTAAAAAAAAAGATATTTTTTTGTTGTATTCTAGCTTAATCGGCTGACAAATTTTAGCCGAAAAAAGCAGCTCATATCGGCCGCGGCTCATAGTCAAAAACTAAGACGGCGGCGGCTTTAAGCCGACTTTGAGCCGAACGAATTGGATCTCTAGTTGTAACATTTTGGTTAAAAACGTTAAATTACCCTGCTTTACACATTTTAATTGCATATTTTTAGGGTCGCTAAATATTTTCAAATTAAACAAATAAAATAATTTATTTTATATAAACTATTATTTCACTGTCAATGGAGCTTTAAATAGATAAATGTACGATTATCTTGGCCAATGGTCTTTATAAAAAAAAGTTACCGTATTTAAAAAGTGGTTGAAACCTATAAATATATTTTAGTTTTATTTTCATTTGCAGAATTTTCAATTGTAGTACCTTCACCCCTATTATGTTTGTCGCCGTCAATACAAGACGACTTTGCTATTTTTTGACGACTGACAATATCTGTGTGGTAGTTTGCAGGAAAATTTGGCGGTGATGTTGCCTTAAATAGCCTTTGAGTTTTTCGTCGTCGTTTTAGTTGTTGACAATAATATTGTGTGCAAACAAAAGCTTAATAAAACTGAAACTACAAAAAAAAAAGAATAAAAAACTAACTAAAAAATAGAATAAAAAATCAAAGACATTAAAATCACCATTTTAAAGAAGTTAGAGGTGGAGTTGGAAGGAGCCCTTTTGGTGCCAAACATTCCGAAAACCTATATTTATTCAGCTTATTCACTTGAGTTGCTGAGGGTGTGGCTTAAGCAGTCCTTACCTTCGGCCTATTAATATATTACTCTATGCATCTGAGAGCTTCCACCAACAGTAGCAGAGCTATTACATCAACAACAGCGACAAGTAATTCTTTACTTAAACAAACCACAAGTACATATATACTGAGATAAACTGATGCAACTTTTTATATTTGAGTATTGAGTCGACAATCTTTAAGACCGTGCTTAAATTATTTTAGCGCTTTCCGGTTTAAAAAAACAGGTTTGTCAGAACATGGACGAAACAAACTAAGAAAGAAAAAGCTCCTCCACGAGTGAACATAAACATCATGAATTGCTTCAAACGCGTTGAAACAACCAAACCAGGCTGTTAAGTTATTCATTAGGAATAGAGATATTTAAAAAAAAAACTAACATTAAAAAGAAGTACAAGAAGGGGATATTAAAGTTAAACGAACTACAATACGCAAAGTATTAGGGTCTTCTGTTTTTTACTTTAGTTTTTTCGTTTTCATATATCTTATAGTTGGTTAGGAAGTAATTGGACTTTCACGTGGCCTTAAAGTGATGTTGACTTAAAATTGAGGACAATGTTGACGACATCAAACAAAATAAAGGTGATTATTTTTCAGGTTTGACACCACTGCAAACAAAAAAAAATTTAGCTCACAAGATATACTTAAATAACAGTTGCATACTTTTAGAAGCGACAATGTTGACACTTGCTAGAACTCTCTTATGAGAAATAATTTATATATTTTGTTCGGCTTAAGGTCGTTGTGAATAATTAAAACACTTAATTAATAGTGTTAAATTTTAATTTTTATTTCCAATATTTCGAATAGCTTCACTATTCATCCTCTTATTTAATTTTTTTCTTTTAAACATTTTGCCTAATAAACAATAATTGCTTATAAGATGAACCGCATATAGGAAACCAATTATGTTTTTTTTCGGAGACGACATATTACCACAAAAAGTTGAAACAGTTTATATCCAAGTTTGTTATTTCGATTGCAATTTCTACAATATCCATTTCCAACAGCATAAAGTACATATATTCTGAGTCCTTATGCATAGCGAAGTCGTTTAAGCGATGCCCGTCTGTCCGTCTGCGTTAGGCACTATATGAGCTAGAAAAAATTTAAAAACACCAATCGGTCAGGCATAGTTCCGAAAATGTTGGCATTGAAAATCAGCAAGACTGGTCCTTTGCCCTCGGAGCAGTGGGCTAAACATCACGCCTGCCTCAAATTATTCCACATCGTTTGGAAAATGTAATAACTCCAATTAAAGAAACAAAAATATAGAAAATAAGAAAAAAAAACATCAAGTATGGGCACTCGCCCATATATTCTGAGTTATGGACCTCTGAAATTTTCATAAAAAAGTTGGATAGTCAATATGGGTATCATTTAAAAGCTTTCATCGATCTTTCAGAAAATACAAAAATTTTCAAAAAATTCTTGACCCATTTAGAGACGATGATATTTTTATTTACAAAATTTTTTTTATTCTCTGTCAGCCCAATATTTGTTTTTTGATTGGTGTTACTTTACTTAACTAGATTTATATACATGGGTATATAAGGTTCGACATAGCCAAATATATCACTCTTGTTTTTTGTTTACTTCACTTGGCTGTGGTTGCGAATCATCCAGGTTTTTAGCTAAAAATTATTCTTTCTACACGCAAAAGTTACACGAATTCATGCTGCTAAATCCACAATTTTGTTATAAAATATTATTTAATAAAAAAAAATTAAATTAATAAGTTTTCTTTTTGATTTTATTTAATTGGATCTTATGGCAATAATTTGGAACTTATTTTCTATTAAAACAATAATAACAAGTGTAAAAATAGTACAATTTTTTTTGTTCATCTGAGTTTATGTTTTCTGTAATTATTACTTTTTTTCTGTCAGAATTTTTTTTTTCAACTGACACTAGTTAATATCTAAAGACATAGAATTTATTTTTTAAATAATTTTTATTTAATTTTCTACTTATGAAATTATAAATTTTTTATATAATTAATTTCTCCTTTTTTGTAATTATTTCTTAAAACCTAAATTCACATAAATTACAAATTTTTGCTCGAATTATATGTGATGATACCGAAAGTTTTTAATTTTGTAGAACAATTAATGTCCTTTGTAACAAATAAGAATGGACATATACAATTTTGGGCCCTAATTTAACTTTATGTACTAAATTGTACATAATTAATAATAATTATAATAATAACATTTAATAAATGAGAAAATGTGCAAAACAACGGAATACATGTAAATAATTTGTTTTCGTTTTAATTCTTAACTAAGAAAAAAAAAAAAATTACACAATCACGGAAAATAGGGGAGAAGTGTAATGAATTTAAGCAAAATAAAACAAAATAACACATTTACGAGGTAAATTTGAAACTTCAATTTGCACTGAAGAATTGTTAAACAATTCTTCTTATAATTTTTATCAATGCCATGCAAACACTACATGACTAACTAACAGATATCCCGTGGAAACCAAAATACTGCCAATCATAGCAGGGAAGCCCACTCTGCAATAGAAAAGTAAACAAATTATTATTTATAAATTAATATCAATAATTTGTAAAGGCACTCACTTGAAGAATTGTAAAAATGTAAATTTATATCCGTGTTGCTCAGCAACACCAGCACATACAACATTAGCAGAAGCTCCAATTAGAGTACCATTTCCTTAAATAAAAACCAAAAACATTTTATTAAAATTAATCAAATGTAAACAGGATATCAATTCACTTAGAAAAATTAATTTATTAAATTTATCACAAAGAGATATCCCAGCATGAAGAATGTGATAGAAAGTTTATAAAACACAATCAATTTTATTTCAGCCATCAATGTTTGTGAAATGATCGATCAAATTACTGTGAATGGCTAAATGACTGCAAAAATACGAGTATGTATTTGTGTGTGAGATAAAAAATTGATGGTACAGTTGACATTTGATAATTTGAAACTTGTTAGTTTGAATCTCTCGTCAAGGGAACTTTGACGACTCTCTATAATTTGAATTTTTTAGCTCTACAATCAATAATTTAAATTGTTTTAAATTTCCAAAAATAAAACAATCATTTATTTTTGTTTTTTGTGATATGCTACAAAATGACATCTTGCTTACCAACATTTTATAATTTGAAGTTCGATTTTTTTACATCTTATAACTTGAACTCCTAATGTAATTTTGTTTCTGTTTTTAAAAGAAATATAAACCGTTTTCTTTAGTTTCTAGGCCAGCTCTATAAGCTCTTGTTAATTTGATTTTTTTTTATCTTTCTTTTGATATTTTGAAGTCTCGTTAATATGAAAACTCGATTATTTGAACTTTTCCTCTGTTCCCTTGAGTTTCAAATTATCAAGAGTCGACTGTCCTTTTTTAAGTATTAGTTGAAGATCTTAAAAGCGCAGTATCGCCATCAAAATAATTTTTGCAAAAGAAGCCGACTTCAAATCAGAAAAACTTAAAATTATATTTCTTTAGGACGGTAAGTATACATTAATTATATTAAATTACATTCGAGAAAGATAGCATCAGGATTTTTTTATACGTCGTAGAACGAAATATGAATGCAGTTTAAACAAGAGAATTCAGCAGTTATTTGGTCACCCTTTATTTTTACACTTTTTATTGCTGACACAGTAAAACAAAATTTGTTTAAATTCTAAGCGCTAGTCTATAACTGTTCTAAATATAGTGTCCATATACATCAAATTACAACTATCAGGGCACCCTTTAATTTTTATTATTTATACTTAATATAGTAATGGACATTCTGTCAAATTTTTATGAGTTTGTCTGCAAAAGTTTTCAAAGATAGGGCCATATAGGTCAAATTACATCAGTTATAGGGACACCCTTTAGTTTCTAATTTCAAGTTTGCTGCTTCTTATAGCAGACTTAGCAATAAATGTTCTGTGCAAATTTCAATCAACTGTCTACAACTGTTTAACAGTTTGGTCACATACACCAAATACAGCAACTATTGTAATACCCTATAATTTATAATTTTAAATATTTATGAAGTATAAATATTAATATATCAAAGTTTAATTTAAGTGTAATTTCAAGTGTTTGTATTTAACGGTTAAAACGTAAGAGCCATATAGGTCAATTTACTTTAAATATGGGGACACCCTTTAATTTCTAAATTCAAATTTTATACTTGTTAATATAGCGGACTAAGCATTACAGGTTCTTTATAAATTTCAGCTGTCTGTCTATAACGGTTTAAAAATTTGCCCACATATATCAACTTACATCAACTACTGGCACACCCTTTAATATTCGATCACAAATTTTATACTTGTAAATATAGCGGACTTTTGCTATAATAGTTCAAAAGTCTGGCCACATACATCAAATTACATTAACTATTGGGACACCTTTCAATTAATTATTTATACTTGTCATTATAACGGGCATTATAGTCGACATCCTGTCCAATTTTCAAGCGTTAACGTCACCTATGGTGACACCCTTTAATTTTTAGTTTAATTTTTTTTTAATTTTGGCTATTGGGAGCTATAGCAATACTTATTTTTTTAATTTTAAAGAAGTGCGCTTTACGGTTCATAATACACTTAAAAACATGTATGTTATATGAGAACACCCTTTAATTTTTAAGATTATGAAATGTTTTTCAAACGGGACCAATCTGTAAGCATAATCTATCAAATTAAAAAAAAATTTCAAAATTGGTTCAGAAATGACTGCGTTCTAAAGGCACAAACATAAAAAAGCAAAATTCAGTTGAATTGATAACCTCCCTTATTTTTTAAGTCGGTTAAAATGTATTTTTCTTAAATCTTAATGATTGTGCTACCATTCTTATTACTATGTAAAAGAGAAATTTTATATCAGACCCTTTTAACCCCCTTTCTCAGTGATGAGCTGGTAACATTATTTTCGAGACTGAATTGCCTTCCTCATCTTCCAGATTTTAATTCGAGAATTTTAATGTATGGATATCGACAGACAATTGTCTACTTTCTCTTTCATTACAGGGCCTCACGTAATTACTGCTGTTTTCTTAAGGCTGAGCGACTCAAAGCATTTAAAACAAAGATGCTACTTTCTGTCATTCTCATTTTAATGCCAGCCAGTGTTGAACATTCAAACATTATGAGCACTAACAAATTAAACCTTGTAAACATATTCTGTGTTCTGGTCCAATAAAGGTAGAAGCTGATTCGCCTTTCTTAAGGACAGATTCTTTGAAAGTAATTTTAAATAATTTAAGTTAAAACGATAAATGACGTGTAAGTGATACGATTAATTTTTGAACTTCTAAAATTACATTACTAATCAAATATCAGTTCAGTTGAAAATGTTTGAAACATTTTGGATCAAAAATCAATCTCGGTACTTTAAAAATTTTTTGTTATTTTAAACCAAGTCTATTTTAGTTAATAAAAAATAGCATTTCAATGAGTTTCATCGATGGGATAAAAGAGACTACAGTGCTGATTTTCTGTTGTTACTTTGCAAAGTTTTAAATGAAATTGCTTCGAAATTCGTCCCCAATAATTTTTCCATTACAAATGCGTGGAAGGATATACCAAAATTCAGTTTAGATTCAAATTTGCAGTTTTCTATTTGTGCAGCAAAGTATAAATTGGATGAGAGTGACGTAGACAATATTGAGTAAATTGAGTAAGATGACGAAACTTTAATTACAGCGCAAACAATTTTTTTATCCTGCATTTATATGGTTTCTATTTTTAGAGTCTTTCTAGGCACTCATAAAAGGAATAACCCTTTAATACTTTCCTCTCCAAACACAGCAGAGGAAATTTTTTTAATCGGAAGAGTAAATTCAGAGATAAAAAATTTGAGATCTCAGAAACAGTGTTTTCTATTGTACATTGTATTCCGCCATTTCTATTCTATAGAACCGTAATCATAGTACTTTAAAAATCAAACTATGCTTTAAATTTTATTAAACCTGCTTGACCCGTATAAATATGGTTGCTTCCGTCTTTTCTTAACTCTGGGTTTGAGTTTGAAAAAGAGCCATTGTGAAATGCAACTTGTCATTTAGAATTAATCTGTGTGAAAATTTCATAACAATTGGTGAAGCAATGTTTCCCCTCTCCACCTATATATTTCGAAATTCGTTAAAATCGATTGATACGTAAAAAATTACCGGATTTTCTCTTATCTTCTCTCCGGAAATGCTACCTGACCAATTTAACTATCGGGTTTAAGGATCCATGTATTTCATTAAAATCAGGACATACGTTTAGCTGCGACAGACGCAGAAACAAATTAAAAAATTAGCTTAGAATGTTTAGTGCCTATTCAACGATTTAGTTAATTTTCCTTTTTTTAATTTGATTTAATAAAATGTAAAATTTACCTCCTAAACAAGCTCCTAGCGCTAAAGCCCATACTAAAGGCTGTAAGGGCAAATTCAATGCACTGTTTTGAGCTAAGGATATGGTAATTTTCACCATCATTGTAGTCAATGGTATATTGTCGACAAAAGCTGAAGCTATAGCTGAAACCTGCAAGAACAAAAAAAAAATATTTCGAAACAAATTAACGGATGTTTACTTAATTTTAATAAGTTTTTTAAAGTAGACCTACCCATAAAATAATTAACACAGCCACCATTAAACGAGACTTTTCGCTCACACCCAATATAATATTTTCAGTCATATTACCAATCCATTCGATTAAGCCCAACTCTGATAAGGCTTCCATTAAAATAAACAAGGCAGCAAAGAACAAAAGAGTAGACCATTCTACTCGAGCCAATATGGCTTCCATATCTTCAATATCAGCTAAAATAATTAAAAATACGGCACCCAGTAAAGCAGTCCAACCCAATGAGAGACGTTGTAATTCGGGAACAGAGTGCAAAAAGAATAAACTTATCACAAAAACCAAGGCACAAGAACACTTAATAAGCAAAGGCTTATTACGTATGGGATACTAAAAAAGAGAGGGTTAGATAAAGAGAGAGAGAGAGAGAGAGAGTTATAAACTCAGTTTAAAAAAATGATATAAAAGCAGTTGATCGTAATTACCTTCGCTTGCAAATGATCCAAAGTTTGTTTATAATTGATGGTGGGTTCTACGGTGTTGGAAATTTTCTTTTTCAACGACCGCTTTAAACGATTCACTTTCTTATTCAAGGTCTGTCTCACCAACTCTTCATCTTTGGAGTAGGATGATAAACTAGCGGCAGCTCGCTTCCATACATGAATTTCATGTTTCAATTCCTCAACCTCGGGAGATTCTTTGAATTGCAAATCGCTGATATTACGGAATTTATATCTTAGCTGTAGATAAGTTTGAAACATAACCAAAAGTACACCTGGTAACATGTGTAAAGTAAATATGGCAAAATTTACACCCTAAAAATTAAAGAACTATAAAACTTTCATTGTCTTCTACTGCTTAAAAAGGAAGTTACATTTTTGGATATAAAACTATTAGAGGCAATGATGACATTTGGTGGATCGCCTACTGGTGTTAAAGCACCGCCAATATTGGAATAGATAACCATACACATAAGTATGGGAACGGGATTAAGCGACATGACCTCACATAGACGTATGGTTACCGGAGTCATAAGTAAAACTGTTGTAACATTGTCCAGGAATGAAGATAAAACAGCCGTAAATAAGCATAAACAATTAATCAGAGGCCATACATGGCCGTTAGTGATCTGTAAGAAAACCATAATTTAAGAAAATTTTTTCCTCGGTTTCATAAGGTCCGCATGTACTCACTTTATAAGCGTAAACTGCCAAATAATCAAATACACCCGTTTCAGATAAAATGGCCACTAAAATCATCATACCGAATAGCAGCAATAAAGTCTCCACATCAATCCAACCCATTATAGTGGTCATTGTAGGTCTTGAATTTAAAGCCGCCAATATACCCACTGACAAGGTTGAAGCTATAATGGCAGCAAAGGTACGATTAACAATTTCCCAAATAATCATGACATATAAACCGCACAATACAATGGCAGCATAAATAACTCCCTCTTTTTTATAGATGGGCGATTCATCGATACTTAATTGGAGCGGTAACTCAGCCTCTATGCTCGTTACAAAATGCAGCGTTAACTCGGTTTGATTCGTTATATTTTGATAATCTTCATGTATGCTTTTAATATTAAATTGATGTACCTTCTTAGTTTCGTGTGTCGTGTCCATATTTTCGGGATATACTAAATCTAATTTCCATATATTCGATACAATTTCTTCGTAGGCTTTATCGCCCGATTCATTATAATAGACACGTTCTACATAAATCTCTAGTAGAGGTGGTGGTCGTTCTAATGTGTCTTGTATTGTTTCAGCTTCTTGTGGCTTAAAGGCACCCGTCAGACTAAGGCCTATTCGTGCTAGTTCAGCAGTGTTAATCGGGAACACTGGAAAGATAAAAAAGGATTTAAACGAAGTCTTAATACCATGTCTAAAAAAATTTTAATGAAGGAACTGTATAGCCCATTAACGAAGAGGAAAATTGTATAAAGTTTTGATAAACCAACATGGAGAAATACTTAGGAACTCCCAGACAGGACAATCTACGCTTATGCCAACGCAGATGGAAGCTTGTCATCCATTTGTAACTCCTACAATATTCACTTGCGACTTCTTAAAATGTATATATTCAGGATCCTGACACAGAAGAAGGTTTAACTAATAATGTTCTCTGCCCGTTTGTCTGAGTTTGTGTTAAAATTAAGTTTTCAAATACGTCAGATGAACTACAAAAATTTTAAGCTGAAAAATCTATCAGGTAAAAATAGTGCCGAGTGTGTTTCTATTAACAGGCAGCCCAAAGCTCTGTAAATCACTGAGGCACGGGACAGAAACTCGATTTTTTGGCTTAGTTTTTCTTTGGGTTACATTAGACTTTTCTATTGCTTTGATTGGCCGACAGATCCCAGAAGTGGGCATTGGTTCGCAAGACGAAAACAATTTATGGGAAATGAAGGGAGTCCAATAGACTTTGGGCAGTGGTGAGGTAAGGGCCAATAAAGGTACCAGGACGGCCATGGGACCTTAAGATAAAAAAAATTGATCTTTGTTGCGACAACGGAGTTAGGAACGAGCAACATAATCGAAATCTGGTGTATAGAATAAGCAAGCACTTTAAAAATCAGGGTTATATTAAAGACATATATATTTTATAAAAAAAAGTTTTTATCATAGAAAAATTTATAACTTTCCCTTTGTAAAGGGTGCATAAGATTCATATATATATATATATATACTGGCTTTTAAGGTCAGTACTATTTAAATGAAAATAAAAGACAATTTATTCCTCTTTCTTTATCCGACGTTTCGTTGGGATTTTTCCAACATCTTCAGGGATAAACGTTTTTTATTGAAATCTGGTAACATTGTTTAGAAAAAGTATTTTTATTTTGTTTTTTGGAAACTGTATAGAACAATATTGAAGAGGCAGTCAGTCAACTCTGTTCACTTATTTCTTCTGCGACAGTTATAAAATATTCGTGTGTTGCTAAATCCTTCAAGATTTTGATAAGAAAAATTTTTTCTTACAAATTTAAGTGGTGACAACGGTCAATATAGTTTTAAAAAAAGCTGAGTATCCATTTAAGATCTACTCACGGTGGCAGGATGAATTGAAAGTTATAAAACATTGCAATTTTTGTTTTTAACTTAAAACTTTCATTAAATATATATTTTTAACTCACCACGTTCAGTTCCATTTTCAGGTACACTAATCAATTTTAGTTCGTCCACATGTTCATTTGTTGACATCAGAAATGAGGTGAAAATTCCCCAAACTACCAAAAGTATCGCAATTTTTAACCAAATTAAATATTTTTTCACCTTCAAATAGAAACATTTTTTTTATTGATCAAATCACTTTTTTAAAACTTTAATGTTACTAACCTTTGAAGTGCCATGATGGTCGGCGTCATCCTGTTGATCCTCATTATTATTCTCTACATCACGACCATCGAGTATGCGAACATGTCCCAATTCGTTTGTTACATTAATGCCAATTGATGAGAATGCATTTTGTTTACGGCCATCAGCACCGTCGCCTATCACTCTGCCATTATTGTGGTCATGATTATCAACGTTATCATGGGGTAAAGGGTCAACTGAATCGTAACCTAAAAATTATAAATTTTACATTTGTTAAGAAGAGTGTTATTTTTGTTTCGTACACTGTGCATTTTAGTGAATTATGTCTATAACAACAGGTTGTAAATTGAACGAATGTAAAAATTGTATTTACAAAATAGAAAACTATTACTATTCAGTCAGTCTATAGTCCTGTTAAAGAACGCGAAGTAATTTATGCGAAATCCTGCAGGTTCGAGAAAAATATAAAATATATAAAAACTATCGGCATAAACATAAGAATAAGTTGCTTCTCAAGTTCAATTTGAGAGCAGACTGGTAAAAAATATTTTACAAAACTTTTGCAGAACAAAAACTGGCATCAGACTACTTTGTGTTTGACAGTTCTAGGCTTTAAAAAGAATGATACCACCATTGAGTAAACCGTATGAAACACTAGATTTTTGTGGATATTATTGAGTCTGTAGGTTTAAATAAGGGGCACCGTTACAAATTTAGATTTTGGTTTTATAACGGTCGAAACGGAAGCTAACTGGTGCGGCAAAGTGTTGTGTAGTATTGCTTGATTTTGTAAGAGGATTTGTTTATTCCTGAGAACTCAGATAATTAAACTGCAATAATCAAAACACACTTAATAACATGGAAACAAAGAACTGCATACATATTTTAATTTAAATTTTATTCAGGTACAGAACTAATAGTACAGTTTTAGGAGCTTAAAACAATAAAATCTTGGATCAAAGAAACCATTCAAATATAAAATCGGTCGATTGTCAATATCATCTAAAAGCTTTTGAAGAGGTTTTTCAGGAAAAACTAAATTTTTTTAAAACGCTCAGCCCATTAAGAGCCGATGACATTTTTATGTAAAATTATATATAGCACTTAATTTTTTTATATTTTTACCCCAATATTTGACTTTAAAATTTACATATATCGTGCAGGGTATATAAAATTCGGCAAAGCCAAATATATTACGCTTACTTGTTTGCATTTCGTCTTGTACAAACATCTGGCGGAAGACTTTTACAAATAAAATTTCTTGATATGTTGCAATATTTACCGTCGAAAAATTGACGGTAGTGAGTGACATCTAACTTTATATTTTTGTCTTAAAACAATTCACCACAAAGATCTTTCAACTTCTGTATTTTAAAATAGATAGACTATAAGTTTATCCGAAACAAAGAATTTAATTTAAAGGTTTTCATTAGAAGATTATTTTTTAACTGTGGCCCTCAATCCCCAATGGTTTTTTATTTTTGCGAATAATAAAATTATAACTCAGAAGTTTTTGTACAAATGATATAAGATTTTGAGTGTTATTTAAGAAAACAGTTTTAAAATTATAATATTATTTTTTATGTTTGTGCCCCAAAATTCATTAAATTCTGAACCGACTTTGAAATTTTTTTCTCCAAATTCATTTAAATTAATATAAGTTTTATTCAATTCATGTTTTATTATTATTATTATTTTTTTAAGTTTTCGCAAAATTTGGTAACTTAGTGCATGAATAATTCCCAAATGAATTTAAAAATTAATAATTCATTTACATCTCTGATAAATAGACTGATTTTGCGAGATTTATTTTTTTATACTTAATTAGCCCGTTCTATGTTAAACGCGCTAACACGAAGAAAGAACTTTGGCATAGCTAAGACTAGCTAAAGTGGTAACACTGTAGTTATTATTCACTACACTACGTCTTGACGAGCAATTGATTTGTTTGCGCATGAACAGTTCAGTGAATTTATGTGCGATGCAGAAACAATAAAACTAAAGGGTGCCCAAATATTGACGCTATTTTCCGTATTAGGCAGACATTTAAAATTCATACAGAGTTTGTAGATTTACGTCCGCTTTAAAAATAAATTGTAATTAAAATTAAAATTTAAGGGTGTTTCAAAAAGACGCACAAAGGATGTACTGCTGTGACTGCTATAAGAACAGGTACAAAAAATTAAAAATTAAGTGAAGGTTATCCCGATAGTAACTTGATTTTCAGTTATATGGATATATTTTTTTGGACAGCAGGCTATGTATTACTAAGTAGCTCAAAAACCTGTTTAGGAGATTTAATTAAAGGTGCCTCAATATTAATGTCTTTTTTATAGGGCCGTATTTTAAATTCACTCAAAAATGTTTTATTATGTTCGCAGTACAAAGTTTAGAGTATAAATTTTAAAGGTTGGCCGTTCATGATAACTTAAAAGAACAAGTTAGAGTGCTATATTAGACTATGCCAAATCTGATATACCCTTCAGCATTTATTTCAATCTTGAGGTGACAGAGAATTCAAAAATTAAAAAAAAAATTACATAAAAATGTCATCGGTTTTTAATGGGTTAAGCATTTTTTTTAAATTTGAGTATTTTCTGAAAGATCTCTTCAAAAGGTGTTAAATGATATTCATATTGAAATTTGAAAAAAATTGAAAATTTCAGAGGCCCGTAACCCGGAAAATATGGGCGAGCGACAATTTTTTCACTTAATGTTAATTCATATTTTTTAATTCTCTATCGCCCCATACATTTGTTTTTTATTGGAGTTACTTCATTATTGATATGGAAAAATTAGAGGCAGACGTGGTGTTTTGCCTGCTACCTCGAATCACATGGACCGATATTGCTGATTTTTAATAGCAATATTTTTGAAACTATATATGATCGATTAGAGTATTTAAATTTTCTCTAGCTCATTTAGTGCCTTGGCAAAGTTGATTTCAACAAAAGCACGGACGGACAGACGGTTATCGCTTAATCGGCTTTGCTATGCATAAGAAGTCAGAATATTTATACTTTATGGGGTCGGAAATTGATGTAGTAAAAATTAAAAACCGAATGACAAACTTTTTGTAAGTGTAATAAAAATTTATAGGTGGCTCATACATAACAGGAAACCCTTGGCGGTTTTACGAATTTGTTTTTTATAAAGTCTTTTAATAAAAATCTCAATTTTTTAAAATTTCCATTTTTAATATTTTTTATGAAATTAAAGTAAATAAACGATCTTATTCCTATAATTTTAGTATAGATTTATAGATTTTGTTTTTCGGTGGATCTTTATTGTTTTGATTAAATTATGATTCTTATAGATTTTTAACTAACAAAATATCTGGTCTCCAGTCAAAATACAGATTCACATGAGAATGGTCAATAGCACCTCATTAAATCGTTGAGGTATTTAGACAACGTAAATTTTAATTAGATCAAATATAAATTTTGTTAAAATGCATTAACAAAATAATAATTTTATTTTAAAACTCTTTTTATTTTGCATTCTTTAAAATTTTTCAAACACGTAAATGTTTTAGCCACCACTATTTATAAACATTAAATTTTTTATTCAGATTTAACAAAAACATTGTATCAGTAAAAGCGTCATTACTTTATATTTTTGATTCAAAAAAAGAAAATTATTTAAAGGTCCATTAGCTTTAAATTATGCAAAAAGGTTGTCATAATTTAAATCTTTTGGTATTCTTTTTTTTAAGTGCGATATAAAATAGAAACAAATTTAGTAAATGAACACATTCAATTTGATTAAAAGTTTCAGACAACATAATTGCAGATAATAAAACTTTATGATGCAAAACCTTAAAAAGTAAATAGAGGGAATTTTAAATTAAATTTAATACTGAAGTTTTTGTAAGACATTTTTTGTATCTGATTATATGATAGATACAATAGAATCATCTTAGTTGTATTATATGTTTCGTTTACTCACCATGTAAACGCTCATGTTCTTGACGAAAAGACGCTAAACTTGGATCTTGTCTTATACATTCTGGCAGTGCGCGCCATACTTGCAAGGCGCCTTCTGTTACTTCACTGCAAGAAAAAATTAAAAAAAAATGATATTAAGACTTTGTTAAATGGTTTTTTAAATGTTTAAAAAAGTTAAATTAATATTTTTACTTCTATTAAACTAACAAATTTATAAGTTTAATATAAAAAATAAAGTTTTTATTTTTCATTTTTATTTAATCACAAAAAAACACCTGCTGGTTAAAATATGCATTTGTACACCAAGGAAATGGATTTTTTATACATTTTCATTATTTGTAGAGAGAAGGTATTCTTTAACGACCCTTTGGTTTCTGAATAATTTCTACTGCCCGATTGTTAATTTACGACTGCCATACTATCACTAAGAATTTTGTCTTTGCTTTTAATATAAGCTGAAGTGATTTTAGACTGCCGACTGGTGGTTTTCGACCTTAAATTAAGGCTCAGCATCCACATTTAGTATTAACGTGTGGTCTTTAGCGAAACGCTAGCCAGTACTATAATTTCCCACACAACTTTCACTATTATCCCAGACTCCTTCAAGCATAGTCTGCAGGCACAATTATTTTCGATTTTTATGTTGTGGTACATCGATTATATTCAAGTTTCTTGCTAGAATTTCTAAGAAGGGATTACTGTATTAGAAATTCTGTTAGAGTTTTACCCGTCTACCTCCTATTAGTTATTCTTACCAAAATATTTCTGCCTCATCGATTGGTCAAATACAATTTTCAGTTCCTTGAAAGACTAACCTCTCCATCTCACTCGAAGCTTTCTTGTCCATCCCTGTTAGATTCTCAGTAAAGTTTGCTTGATTTATTTAGTCAGCATCAAAGCACAGGTACCGTAAGGGTATATAAGACGAACTTTGATACATACAGTCAGTTACTATGAGCCATTATCTTCTGCCCGCCACCTTCTCTTACTTATTAGTAAATTTTGCATAAATGAAGCTGAATTTTTGTCAACTTTAAATTATCTGTTTGTTTTTGTGTTTTTTTGTCGTCTTGCTGTCCGTATCAGTATGGTCTTTTTTGCAGAGAAAACTTTATTGAACTTTTGAGTCGAGTCGTAGTCACTACTTGATCTGCACCGTTTGTGAAAAAAACTGATGCATCACTGAATCCCGCGTGTCGCTTAATGGCTCATAAACTGGAAACATTTATTATTTTGTTTATTTTATTTATTTTAATTTGTCAGCCTGTGAGTTGCCTAAATGTCCTGTTATTTTGTCTCATGATCATTTATGTACATTCATATTATGTATTTTTATTCTCTTTTTCCTATTTGCTTATACATACATATATATGATTGTAAATGATCAGTTAGTTTTATATGTAACAATATAATTCTGCAGTGCTTTTGTTTCTTTAAGTTGGCCCGTTATTTTTTGATGTATTTAATACATAAAGAATTTTTGGCTCAACTTTAAATTATTTTAACAAATAAAATTAGTTCGTTTAAGGAAAGCACTGCGGTAAGTACATTTGTTTTTATATGTTTATTTATATTTGTTAATTGTAATATTTCTTTTTTAAAATAGAAATAAACACCTAAACCAATTAATTAGAAACTTGGCTCTTTTTATTTGGTTGTTAAATTCGCCCTTTTTCGAACGACTGTCGCCGCCAGCGATAACAAATTTTATTTCGCAGCCTTTGTGCGGAAATTCTTGTGGTTCCTTGCCTGCCGGAACAATCGGTTCTCTATCTAAGAGAAAACAAATTTAATTTTGCAACTTTTGTGCAGAAATTCTTGTGGTTTCTAGCTGACCATTGTGGTCTTTGGGAAAATTTATTGTGGTTCCCTGCCTGCCGGAACAATTGGTTCTCTGTCTAAGAGAAAATAAATTTTTGCTGAAGTGGTTCCTTGTCAGCTGGAATAAATAATTTTTATTGGACATTACCTGCCGTTAAATAAAAATATATTTGAAAATTTTAAAGTGGTTCCTCGTCTGCCGGGACAAATATTTTTTATGCTATTTTAAGCAATTGTTTAAAGAATATTTGTATTTCATAATGCAACGGTCGCACAGTGGTCGATATACCGAATCTGGCGGCATTTAATTCGAAAATGAATAAAAACAAAGCCTGATGCTTAATTTCGACTATGAAATGCATAATAAACTAAACTCTAAACAATTTTCATTTATTTCAGAGCTTTTTTGTTAAAGTTGCTGATACCTAGCCAACAAATTAGAAATATTTCTGTTAAATTACAGATATATTATTTTGAGTGTTGTTAATATAATTAGTACAAATTTTTTAAAGATAATATATTTGTTTTTAATCTGAATCAGAAGTATCAGAACCAACAGTGTCTTCATGTACAATTGGCTCTGAAAGCAAATTTTGTACATCTCTTCCAATTTCGATGTTGTTCCGGGAGTAGCTAGAAGGTCGTTTGGATAGCGTGGATATGAGAGGATCAGATGAGAAAAGAAGTGAATGCATTAAATCCTCCATTGTGTTTTTTCTTGAATTTTTTCGTGTATGATGCTCTCTTAAATTTCTCAAATCCTTATTCCGCGATTCCTGTGCTTCTTCTGACATCATGCCAATTGGAAGAGAGACATTATTTATGATTTCAGCACCGTGAATTAATATTTTGTGTACAGAAGATGGCATATAGAACCATGAATATTTGTTTACAAATATTTCCGCTGTTTCCCAGCAAAATGTTTTGAACGCATGTGTATTTATTTTGTACCCGCAAGCCATAGTGCGTAAAATAATGCTGAATCTACTGATTAAGTCCTCACTGACTCCAGTTAAAAGTGCTGCCAATTTTGGTTGTTGAAAAAATCTTCTAGCCGTATTTCCGTTATTAGTATTTCCCGATCCGGGCTTAGGAATATCAACTAATAAAGACATTTCATTTCTTAACTTTTCTTGTATATCTAATTTAGTTTGCTGTACAACAGATTTGTCAGTGCTACGAATTTGCCACCTTTTTATTGGGATTCTGTATGCAATATGTAAAATGCACTCAAAACACCTTATCCAAGCGTGTAGTGTTGACAAGCCATACTCATACATATTTCTATTTACCGGCAGATTATTAATGGCATTCAAGTCATTCATAATTTTTGGTGTGGCTCCGCAAATTCCACATGTTTGTGACGAGGATTCTGAAATTATACTAAAAACTTTGCCATCGATCATTGTCATGTAAAATTGGTGATTAATTTGAAAAGACTCGAATTGTGTTGGAATAATTTCAGTTATTTGCTGTTTCACTTTATCAACTTCAGCACTAACCAACTCAGAAGTTTCTTTTGCGTAAATCAATTTTATTGGTCTACAAAATCGCGTTGAAGAAGGCCGAGAATTCTCCCACAGAATGACACTTCCCATTTTCACTTGCAGTGGCACAATGCATACGGCAAATAAGTTTTCATCGATCCTGTTCGATTCAGGGTCAGAAAAGCTTTGGCGGTAAGTTGAATGTCCGCTACTGCCATCACATCCCCATTTGTATATCGCTGTAATAGCATCTTCATTGAGGCTGACGAAAACTTCCTTCTTTGATTCGACGATTCTTGTTGCTGTTTGATCAACCAAGCTCTGTAGAGACACTTCAGCAGACGTATCGGTAATTTGGACTCCAACAGGGTAGCATTTCTTTTTTGCTAATAGCAATGCATCATATGGTGGATATATGTTTGCATTTCTTACTTTTGCACCAGCTTGGATCAATTTGTACGAGTGCTTTGTAAAATCCCCATCCACGTAAAGAGCCAAAGCTTCATCAGGACTGTATGCAATAGCATTTTTGGCTTCTGAAGCAATAGTTTTTTTAATTTTTGCTGCAACCTCGGAATCAGAATGTAGCATGGATACAACTTCTGATGCATTTCTTTTTCCTGCTTTGTGTAAACTAACACGCGTCGCTACAACAAGTTCATCGCATGTAGTTTTTTCTACAAGCTGTGAAACTTTGTTGACTTGTGTTTTAGATGAACAAGCAGTGAACTCTTTTACAGGCCTTCCAAAATTTTTACTAGTTGTCGGCCCAACTAATAAAACTTCACTGTCCAACCAATCTTTATTATGTTTTTCAAAATTCGATAACGTTCTGTTGCAGTTCTTCCACTTTTCCACTACTTTGCTTATGAAGCTCCTCAATTTTTTTTTTATTTCTCGGCACTGCTCCTCATTATAGTGCGATTGGTCTATAATATTATTAAATACGTGGGCCTCCACAGCTAAAAATTTTTTAGTAGGGACGTTTTCATTGTGCCAAATCAAAAAAAGTGTGCGTTTGGAAACATTCATTATGCCTAAAAAATTAATTAACCAATAAACGGGCAAGAACGGGCAGATCATTTTGGACGTTTCACAACAACAAATAACCAAATTAATAATCAAAACCATATTTGGACCGAATCCGATCGAATCCCAAAAGATGCACTCCACCAAACTATAGTATATAACACTTCAAATCTGCTACACCAATGTTAACTTCTACAACGTATTTCTATTAAACTAGATAATCACAGATCACAAACATATTTTTTTTAGTTAATACATACCTTGTACTTTAAATAAAAACCTTAGTTTATAAAATTATTAATCAAATGATTTAATATTGCCGAAAACCACGCACTGAGCAATTTGGCGCCAAATTCTTTCAATGCACTTGCTGCAACTCATGTTATATTTGACAGCTAACAGCTGTGCGAATATTGAAAGCAAAACAAATGTAAAAACGCAAATTTGCTCAGTGGAGTATCGGTTATCAATACAATCTCAAACATTTATCGATTTTAAAGTTTTAAAATTTGACTTAAATGCCGTCAGATCAATGATTTCGACCACTGTGGGTCGCCAGTGAGAAAAAGCGCTCGATTGCAGACAACATCAAGCCAAAATAATAGTGGTTCTCCATCTGCCGGAACATATCTGCCCTCACAGCAATTGGCTCCCACTGCCGCTGGAGCTCCTTTGCTGTCTACCAGTTCCTCTGCCGCCGGAACAGCAGTGCCTATACCATCAGTTCCATCTACCTCAGGAGTAACCAAGACAATCGTAAGTACTGCTCAAATAAGTGATAAAATATTATCTGCCCCTGCCGCTGTCGCAATGTATACGAGTTCCACCTGCGCTGGAATCTCGTGTAGCGTAGCCATCACTTCCACTACCGCGCCTAACATGCCCTCAGCCACGGTTCAACCTAGCCAACAGCTGCCGATGCCCCAGCCCAAATCCGGTATCAATTTAGAAGACTTGCAAAGCCAAATTAATACACTCCAGGTCCAGTTGCTGACTGCTCAGAAAGTTTTGTCCATTGCCCTTAATGCCAATTTAACGCCATCCTCAGCCGTGCCCCAACCATCCAATATGGCGCCAGCTGTGACGGGTACTAGTGAAGCCAACGTCGAAAATTCTGTCTCAGCCAACGTTGACTGCACTGATCGCCGTACGCCATTTTCGTGTGTTAGCTGCAATGCAAATAGTAACGGTTTTTGTGCAAGCCAATCGCCTCTAACACAAATGTTACCGCCAAATAATTTTGTATCTCAAAATGGCAGTGTACAAAAAAATATATGACCTGCCTGAATTTAGTGGTACACCTGAGGATTGGCCCATTTTTTCAACAGCCTTTAGTAATTCGACTGCTGTTTATAATTACAATAATTTTGAAAATTGTGTTCGGCTCCAAAAGGCATTAAAGGGTGATGCAAGGCAGAGTGTTAAATCATTGCTCATACATCCGGATAATGTCAATGTGGTGATGGAGCAGTTGAGTTTTCGATATGGTCGTCCAGAAATGCTTATCCGATGTCAGCTCCAACAAGTGAAAGAAATTCAGCCCATCCGTGAGAGTGCTATTGATCAACTTGTGCCATTTGCTGTTAAGGTGCAGAATCTTGCCGCCTTTTTGGAATCTGCCAATGGACAACAGCACTTAGCGAATCCTACATTAATGGATGAATTGGTTGGTAAGCTTCCCTTGACCAAACGAATGGAGTGGGCCCGCTATTCCTCAACAATTAAGCCATATCCAACGGTTTTGGATTTTAACAGGTGGCTCAGAGATGTTGCTGATTTGGTGCAAACTATTCAAGGGGTGAGTGGTAATCGAAATTATAGTGAACCTAAAAGAAAAGTTGTCCTCCACGCCGTTGATGGTCAACATAAACAAGAATGCCCTATGTGCCAGGGTAATCATAAATTATTTGAATGTAAAAAATTTAGTTCATTCACTGTGCCTGACAGATGGTCTAATGTGAAGAAATTGAGGTTATGTTTTTCGTGTCTTGGCTCGGGGCATCCTAGTAGGAGTTGCCGTAAAAGAAAAGAGTGCCCCATCGATGGTTGCCTACGAAAACATAACAAATTGCTACATTATGTTCAAATTAATAATAATCGCGAAAAATATTCTGGGACAAGTGTGTCAGAGGCCCCAAGTGGTTCATCAAATAAAGTGCGTCTGTCTTGAGCTGTGTATCTTGTCCTGCAGATAAGAGCGTACTGCTATTTCGAGTTGTGCCTATTGTACTTTATGGTCCTAGTAACAAGGTTGAAACTTACGCGTTGTTGGATGAAGGTTCTTCGGTTACTATGGTGGACAGCTCCTTGGTGAGGCAACTGGGCCTCCGGGGGCATCAAAGTAAATTGAACTTGCACTGGTACGCTGGAAAGGAATCTGAAGAAATGGCATCTGTGGTTGATCTGCAAGTAAGTGGGATTGGTAAGCAAAGAAAATATGCTTTAAAAAATGTTTATGGTGTCTCGAATTTGAAATTGCCGGCTCAGAGTTTCAATATGGATTTGAGCGCTCATCCTGGTTTACCAATTAAATTATACAATGGCGTGACCCCTAAAGTCCTGATAGGATTAGATCACTGCCATCTTGGTCTTCCTGATGAAATTGTACCTTTGGAAGAAAGTGGTCCCTATGCTGCCAACACACTATTGGGTTGGGTCGTTTTTGGTCCGATGAAGGGTAAGCCATCAAATTTTAATTTATGTTTGTTGACAGTTCAGCCTGAGCAGACACTTTACGACTTGGTGGCAAATTATTTTGAAATCGAAAATTTTGGAGTCAAGGTCTTACCGGTCATAGAATCGAAGGAGGTTGTTCGAGCTCGTCAAATAATGATGAATACTACTGTGAAAGTTGAAGGAAGATTTCAAACCCGGCTCTTGTGGCGCTCTGATGATGTAGTCCTGCCAGATAGTTATTCCATGGCTCTAAATAGACTAAATGGTATTGAGAGGAAAATGAAGAGAATTCCGGAATTTGGTGAAGCCTACAAGTCCATCATGAACGATTACGTGTCAAAGGAGTATGTAAGGAAATTGTTGCCTAATGAAGCTTCTGGTGTTTGCCCTAGACATTGGTATCTTCCTCACTTTGGAGTGGTTAACCCCAACAAGCCTGGAAAGCTTCGGCTAGTTTTTGATGCTGCTGCAACTGTTGAAGGCGTTTCGTTGAATTCCATGCTCTTAAAGGGTCCTCAGCAATATAAGCCTCTGCCGTCTATTTTATTCAACTTTCGAGTTGGAACTGTTGCAGTTTGCGGTGATATTAAAGAGATGTTTCACCAGGTTCTTGTGGCTCCTGAAGACAGATGTTCCCAACGCTTCCTTTGGCGCGATGATGACAGCAAGCCTCCAGATACTTATGAGATGGTCGTAATGACATTTGGCGCTGCTTGTTCGCCCTGCGTAGCCCATTATGTCAAAGAAACCAACGCCCTAAGCTATCGGGAAAAATACCCTCGTGCGGTGAAGTCTATCTTGGATCATCATTATGTGGATGATTTCGTCGACAGTTTTCCAACACCTGAAAGAGCTATTGAAGTTGCCCAACAAGTTCGTGACATCCATAAGTCAGCTGGATTCGAGCTAAGAAATTTTTCATCCAATTCGTCTGAAGTAATTGTGGCTCTTAAAGGTGCTATGGAGAAGCCGGTGAACTTTTCTAGCGATATCAACGAGCTGCAGTCAGAAAAAGTCCTAGGTATGTACTGGCAACCTAAAGATGATACTTTCAGGTTTGAGTTGAGGTTCCACAACGTGAATGCTGATGTCATAAATGGTTTGAAGGCTCCTACAAAACGAGAGTTGCTTAGTGTGGTAATGTCTGTTTTCGATCCACTTGGTCTATTGAGCAACTTTATGATTACGGCTAAGCTGTTGATGCGTGAGGTATGGAGGAACGATGTCCGATGGGATGACCCTTTGCCCAATGACTTATATGACATGTGGAATATTTGGCGCCAAGAGCTAAAAAATGTTGTTAATGTGAAAGTGCCTCGGTGTTATTTTGGAAATGGCATTCCTATCCGACTGGAGCTACATGTTTTTGTCGACGCTAGTGAGGATGCATTTGGTGCCGCGTCATACTGGAGGTCCATATACCCTGATGGAAAAGTTGAAGTATCCTTCGTAGCTGCAAAAACGAGATGTGCCCCTCTAAAAACGATGAGTATTCCAAGGCTCGAACTTCAGGCTGCTGTTTTGGGTACTCGATTATTGGATACGATTTTGAAGGAGCATTCCATGAAGGTTTCTCGGTTTATTTGTTGGAGCGATTCCTCTACTGTGATTAATTGGATAGGCTCAGAAAGTCGAAGATACAAGCCTTTTGTTGCCCATCGAATCACAGAAATTCTAGATTCCACTAGCCCAGCAGATTGGAGATGGCTGCCCACCAATATAAATGTTGCTGATGAAACCACCAGGATGAAGTCTCAGGTCGACTTTTCGAATGAATCCAGCTGGTTCAGTGGCCCTAATTTTCTTTATGGTGGTGAAGATAAATGGCCCAAAACTGTGAACATAAGCCCTGCTAGCCTTGATACTGAGGAGCTACGTCCAAAATTTGCTCTATTAATTAATATTCCTCCTATTATTGATTTTAGTAGATTTTCTTCTTATTTGAAGCTAAAACGAACGGTTGCCTGGATGTTACGTTTCATACGTCGATGCCAAAGGAAAGTAAGCCAAGATGAAAGAACTTGTTTGACTGCTGCTGAACTAAAAACTGCGGAAATTTATCTTTGTCGCCTAGCCCAGAAAGAAAAATTTAATGCTGAAATTGAAATTATAAAATCTAAAGAAAATTTGCCCAAAAGTAGTGAATTATATGCGTTGGTTCCATACTTGGATGAAAATTTACTACTGCGAATTAATGGCCGTGTGGACGCAGCTAGTTGGTTGCCCTTGGAAATAAGACGTCCGATTATATTGCCGTCACATCATACCGTCACTGAGTTGTTTGTGGCCCATGTACACGAGAAGATGAAACATCAGAATTTCGAAGCCACAATATGTGAAATAAGAAGATCGTTTTGGATTCCACGCTTAAGAAAAACTTTGCATAAGTGTGTTGCAAAATGTTTTATTTGCAGATTTCGTCGTACATTGCCGGTGCCACCACTTATGGGTTCTTTGCCAGAAGACAGACTTACGCCATATATTAGGCCCTTTACCTATACTGGGTTGGATTACTTCGGGCCGTTAACTGTAACCATTGGTCGACGCCATGAAAAGAGATGGGTAGCTCTATTTACCTGCCTAACCGTTAGAGCCATCCACTTAGAAGTTGCTTTCGACTTGTCCACAGATGCGTGCATCCTTGCTATACGTAATTTTATAAATCGACGTGGCGTACCTACAAGGCTCAGAAGCGACAATGGTAAAAATTTTGTTGGTGCTGACCAAGTCGCCAAGAGGTTCAGTGAGGTATTTGATGTGGCCCGTATTGAAGATGAACTATCATCGAAAAGTATCGACTGGCTGTTTAATTGTCCACATAATCCTGCAGAAGGTGGTGTATGGGAACGAATGGTACAGTGCGTCAAACGTGTGCTACAGTCAACATTGAAAGAGTCTGCCCCTCGTGAACACACGCTTCAAAGCTTCCTAATTGAAGCAGAAAATATTGTGAACTCTCGTCCCTTAACACACTTGCCGTTGAGCCACGAAGATGAGGAACCACTAACGCCTAATCATTTCCTACTTGGTTGCCCAAATACAACCCAAACTCCTGCCGGAGCGCC
This sequence comes from Cistogaster globosa, assembly GCA_937654795.1. Classification (NCBI taxonomy): domain Eukaryota; kingdom Metazoa; phylum Arthropoda; class Insecta; order Diptera; family Tachinidae; genus Cistogaster; species Cistogaster globosa. The sequence continues at coordinate 91,805,598 of OW569404.1, forward strand.
AGCGGAAGAACCTATTTTACTGAGAAAGCAGTGGTGCATCTCTCGCCAACTACGCGATCATTTTTGGAACCGCTGGATCCGAGAATATTTGCCCACGTTGACCAGACGCTCCAAATGGTGTCAACGCACAAAGCCTATTGCCGTTGGTGACTTGGTATCATTTGTGATCCTGCAGTGTCCCGAAAAGATTGGAGACGAGGTCGAGTAGAAGAGGTATACAAAAGTAAAGATGATATTATACGTCGTGCTGATGTCCGTACTAGCACTGGTGTCCTGATGCGTCCTGTTTCCAAACTTGCAGTCCTTGATTTGGAGAAGTGAATCGTGGTCGATCCACGGGGGTGGGGATGTCGCTTAATGGCTCATAAACTGGAAACATTTATTATTTTGTTTATTTTAATTTGTCAGCCTGTGAGTTGCCTAAATGTCCTGTTATTTTGTCTCATGATCATTTATGTACATTCATATTATGTATTTTTATTCTCTTTTTCCTATTTGCTTATACATACATATATATGATTGTAAATGATCAGTTAGTTTTATATGTAACAATATAATTCTGCAGTGCTTTTGTTTCTTTAAGTTGGCCCGTTATTTTTTGATGTATTTAATACATAAAGAATTTTTGGCTCAACTTTAAATTATTTTAACAAATAAAATTAGTTCGTTTAAGGAAAGCACTGCGGTAAGTACATTTGTTTTTATATGTTTATTTATATTTGTTAATTGTAATATTTCTTTTTTAAAATAGAAATAAACACCTAAACCAATTAATTAGAAACTTGGCTCTTTTTATTTGGTTGTTAAATTCGCCCTTTTTCGAACGACTGTCGCCGCCAGTGATAACACCGCGCAAAATCTGGGACAAATATTAATATGATGTAACTTCGTTTATTTGCTTGACGTTAATGATGATTGCCAGAGTTATATGGTGAAAATTTATGGAAAAGTAATTAAATGTATTTTGAATACATAAAGCCAAAGAAGCTGATTTAAATAGAAATTCTTATATACATTTCTGCATGATATACTAATTACAATTTTGCTTTTTAGTGCAGAATGCAGAACATAGGGACAAAAATGGGCAGTGCACCATTTTTTCACACACTTTTTCAATGCTGTAACACCGAAAAGATTTGAAAACCCAAAATTTTCAAAAAAAAAAAAAAATGATTTTTACCAAAAATTTTATCGCTTCAGCAAAAATAATAAATTTAATGAAAAAAAGGACTTAATAAATAACATTCTTAATGAAAACTAGAAATTTTTATCGAATATATTCAATATACTGAGTTCTTCTTATCATGAAAACTTTTTTAATGGGAAATCTATCAAATCTTCCAAAGCAGAGAGTATTCTACTATTCTAGAATAGAATAAAAGTAAAACCAGCTATAATATATTCTTGGCTTTCTTAAGATGTGGACTAGGGTTATCTGATGATCTATGAAACGTAGAGTTTAGGAAACGGGAATCCCGGAAAAAAGCTATCGACAGTTTCCTAGGAAAATTTTGACTAAATTCTCGGGAAACGGGAAGTTTTAAATCATTAGAACATAAAAAATACACTGATTGTTTTTTAAATATTTTGTTTGTGACATTCAAAATTTTTTAAAAATCTCGTTTCGATATGGAATACAAAACCCCTATTTTTAGATTTTTTGTCGGTCTGTCTGTGTTCTCATGACGTAAAAATTGCTTAATGAATTTGAATTAAATTTTTTTAGGAGTTCCCTTTTAAAGAGTACTTTACATTTTCTAAAAATATGTCATCCCGTAGAGAAACTAGAGATATCAATTTCATCGGCATAATGGTACTGGAACAGTTGTCAGTACATTTTATTTTTGTAGATGCAAGGTTTTCAACACAGTTTATAGGACTCTAAAATAAATGCTTAAGACCGCATTTTTTAAATTTAAATTTTAAGTTAACTAGAAATGATACGCGGACGAAGTCGTGGGCACTGCTAGTAAGATATAAAACGGAAAGAAAGGTTAATAATTTGTTTAAAAATAATTTGAGTTTTTAGAAGCCAATAAAATTTGAAACAAGAACGTGAATAATCTTTATAAAGCATTGTTTACAACAAATTCTACCTAAAAGAAAGTAAAAGGGTTCTTTTATTGTTGGCAATTTTGCAACGAAAACAAGCAACAGAATGTCTGGTGAATTGTAAGGCGCACTAAAAGTTCTAAAATCATATATTTTTGTATATATTTTTGTTAATGTGTATGTCTTGTCACCTGAATTATTTTTAAGTTTTGTAAACTCTTAATACTATTTTTTTATTTTGAAGAAAAGTAGTACTTCAGGCAACAAGTCTTTTTAATTAGTGTAACCGTTCCATTTTTTAATTACTTTACTTTGCCGACGAATGTGCTATGTAGAAGTATCGACGAAGGAGGTTGCGTGCTGTATTGTTAAATTCTAAGTTTGTTTTTTTTTTTTTACCATTAAACAGAAAAAAAACATATTTTTAGTTTTTTGGTTGCCGCAGCAACCTATTTGTAGAAATTATATCAATATTAAATTATAACGAAATAAAATTTAGTAATATTACAGAAATCATTTTTTCATCTTTAATTTTAAAAAGAGTATCAGCTCCATTTCGTTTCTGATTTCAAGATGTAATAAAGGGATTATCATGATTTAATTCATTAATTTTAATTATTTAATAATTAATTTATTGCTTGTTTATGATTTAATAAAACTATCAGTTGCTTCATTATATAAATTTATTTTCTTCCAGGAAATCCCGATAATTTTTTTCCGTTTCCTGGGAAATAAAAATTCTGGAAAATCCCGAACCCCAATGTTACCATGCGTGTGAAGATAAATTTTAAAATTTATAACCCTAGCCACATTCTGTTATGATAACAGAGCTCTGTTAATCACTTAACATAACCAATGTTAATATTAAAAATGTAATATAAGAGTTTCAGAACAATATTTAAATATAATTTAAAGTGGATAGAACAAAAAAAGTATTTTAAAACACTTCTACTAGTGTCGTTATTAAACTCCAATGGTCAAATATACTAACATTTTGTTTTTAAGGAAATTATGGAGGTTTTTCCAAAAACACCACTTTTGAAATTTGAAAAAGGACTTTGGTCCTTTTCTCGTAAACGAAAGAGAGTGGGCGAAAAAAAAATTATTGGAGAAGACTTCTAGTAGTGTCAATCGATCAAACTGATTAACAATCCTTATTGTCTGTGATTTTCTTGTCTTTTTATCAAAACCATAAGGAACATAGGTGAAACTCTCGACACATAGAAAACAATATAAACAGATTTTCTGTACGTTCTCAAATACAGTGCTTTTTACTTTGAAGAAAACACAAACCATAAAACTTTTTTTCCACAAAAAGTGTTATTATTTTTCGTGAAAATAAAGAATTTAATTATTAAATTGTTTAAAAATGTGATATACTGTGATTTTAAAAGATAAATCCAGCATATGCAAGTGAAAACGTGCTTAAATCTACAGTAATTTTTAAACGCAGAAATTGTGATTTGTGGCAGAAATGCACCATCATGTGTTAACTCACTAAATATAACAAAATATGGATTTCCTCCATCCTCTATAAAATGTTACCAAATTTTGCATATTTATATACACATACATGTACAGCAACTGCTTTTAAATCACAAAAGGTCAACTGAAATAAAAGAACATGACAAAAAAATAACGAGAACTAACACCTGAACGAAATCATTCGTTTAATTTAAACCGTACACTATTGAACGAAGAGTCCTCAGTTAAATGACCAGATCATTCCGTTCAGTTCACGAACGACACAGCTCTAATTAACTCCAACACGGTTCCTATAAATTGATAAAAAGTCGACCTTCATGATTTTTGATTGAAAAAGTACACAGTTTCACATCAAGGAAATACAATAACTCTACCAGCACAACCTTAATTAGCGAAACTAATTCATTCACACTTTTGCAGTAACACACTAATAACTATTTTATACTGAACAGTGTTATCGTTGTACGGCTTTTAGAATTAAATTGAAATATAGTTTTTATGCTGATTAATTTAAATTTTGGCTTATGGTTTATGATAACCAAAATACAAAATTTTGCCTATAAAGAGATTTAAAATAAAATCTGTGCGAAAGATCAGGCAAAATGTGCATATATTTTTTTAAGTCACTGGCAACGCTGTTTGCTGCAGACCCAAGTTGCATAAAATTTTTTCATAATTTTTCAATTTTTTCATTAAAAATATGATAGACTCTTTGTCCTACGCAGTGATTGATACTTCTATTATCAATGATGACTGTCAATCTTCTTGTAGGGTGTATTTCATTTATAACTGGTCAATATATCGGGAGCTATAACAATTTAAAATTGCTACAAACTCTTGAGGGGATTTGAAAAATTATTTTGAATTTTAACATCAATAATTTCTAACTACACTCATTGCAATTTTACATAACAGCTTTATTTGGATATAAACCTCTTAAGAATTTCTTATTTTTTAGTTCTAAATCAGTCACATTCATATACACATATTTAAATCTGCACAAAAGAGTCATATTGCTTTAATTTTACAACGTTTTGTATAATCTCATGTGCATAAATAATCATTTAATAAATTATGAATTTATAATATTTTTGCATTCAAAACAATAATAATTTTTGAATGATGCTTTGAGGCTCCTAGAAGAAAATGTCTTTAAAAATATAATTTAATTTTGCATAAATATCATTTTGTTTGAACAAGATTTCTTTTGTTACTTTTTGCTAATTTAGATTTAAATTAGACTTTGCATTTAAATAGTAAATCATCATTAACTTTAGCAGTTTTATTGTCATTTTTATAAATTGATTTAAATTTACCCTTTACAGCTGTAATTGGCGAGAATGCATTCAGGGTGTTTATTCTACATTGACCGACAAAACGATTTACGTTGAGGTCTATAAGAAAATAAATATTAATAAATTTACAAATTCTAAACTCATAGTCTAAATTTTTTGAAACTGAGAACATTGAGAAGAAAAGAGTAAGGCTTTAAGAATATTGGGCCCGAAAATATGCAGATAAAGACTGTAACAAATGTTTCGTCTCTAGCAAATTTCTTCTATGTACATTAAACCAAATAAAAAAAATTCTAAATGCATTTCCTGTATCTTGAGCTTAGAATGAAACGCCCATGTTTTTTTCTATGAGAATATCAAAAAAAATTTCATTGTACTTGTTGCGTTCTATTAGGTAAATGGGAACTCAGCAACCTAAGGGCTGTTTTACTAAATCCCAGTAGCAGTAGTAGAAAAAACAAATAATACAATAAATGTGGAATTACCCCACTCGATAACGATGTCAATTTCTAATGTTTTCTTTAATCACAAACAGTCGATGAATCGATTCCCATTCTAATCTATGTAATCAATTAAAATCAGGGTATGAAAAACAAAACGGAACGTTTGTTTTCTTTTTGTTTTGTTCTTTATAGTAAGTAAAAGAAACACGAAACAGAAACAATTAGAAAGATTGTGACATTTTGTTTTGTATTGTTTTTCATTGTGAGCACAAAATACACATTAATTTAAACAAAATTGAAACATTTTGAAAAAATACGCCTTTAGAGTGATGTGCTTCTTATAGCAGAAATCCATTAGCACTTGACAGAAAACATTTATCCTTTAGCGGACAACGCAACGCAACTGTTAGATTGTATTAGTGAACGAAAGTATTTGTTTTGATTTTGTTCATGTACAAAACGGTAAAACAATTTTAAATTTTTTATATGTTTGAATGAAACGTTTGGAAAACGTTTTGTTTGTCTTCATACACAAGCTAAAATTATTATTTTAGTTGTTGGATTTTGAATAGGTTTTGAAATATTATTTTTTTCATATAGTTTAAAATGGTAAACTTCTAAAATTTCAAACACTTAAAAGAAGAAAAAAAATCTTGTAGAAAAAAAAACGATTTCAAAAAAGAAGGCAGAGGGATATTGAAAATAATACATAGATTGTAAGACACGCTCTTAATTTTCAATCTATAAGGGTTCCAAAGATGCTTCTATATACTTACATCAAAAACATCACTTATTAGGACCCTTTTAATTTTCATTGTTTAAAGTTGCTGTTGTAGTGAATATAGCAACCGTCTGTCTATAGTGCTTCTATAGATAATATATATCTACGCCGAATTGCATCACCTATGGGGACACTCTTAAATTTCTAATTTTAAATATTCATCCTTGTTGTTATTGCGGACATTATAACGGTTTAAAAAGGAAACATAAAGTAAATAACATTACCTATGGGGACACCCTTGTGTTCCAATTTATACTTGTATAATTTTCAAGTGGTTGACTATAACCCTTCAAAAGTCAAATTATGTTACCTGTGGGGAACTCCTTTAGGTATTTAAGTTAATTTTTTATCATTTTCTGCTTTTATTTTTCTTCTCTGCCATTAAATAAATTTATGAAAAAGTTCTATATCTTTTAGCAAATGTTTACTTTGCGAATACCAACATTTGTGCAACTGTTATATAATTTCCCAGTCTTTTACACATACAATATGTTTTGAGCAGCACAAATGTCTTTGAATAAAACTAAGTGTTTTGAAAAAATTAATAATTCACTCAACCCCTATCGTGAATAAAAAGTCAAATTTTTGTTCCCATGAAATTTTCATTCCCCTTGAAGTGAAAATTGCTATCATGGCTTTCCCATGAAATATTTGTTCGCTTCGTTGAACAGCTGTTCGAAATTAAAAAGCTATCAGTGCACATTCAATGTAAGTAAGCAGAATAAGTGAAGAATTAGTGAAATTTTGTAAATTGAAGTTCAAAAATAAATAAATAAAACTTTTGTAATAAAAAAACCTGACGTGAAGTTATACGAGAATTGCTGACCCATTTCAAAAAAGCAAAAAAAATTATATTCTCCATTTTTCAGTTAATGACATTTTTAATAAAAAATCTTTATAAATTTACAAGCGGTAGATCTCTTTGTTTTACATCTTGTCAAGTATAATGTCAGTCTGCGCTTCAGAAACTGATCTTGAGTTAATAAATGTACGAGTATTAATAACTTTAATATTTTAATTATAAGTAAAATGTATGCAGTTCCCCAGCAAAATTTTAGTGAACGAATCCAAGAGAAAAGTGAAAAAATTTTGAGGAAAAAAAAAACAATCACTATAAGGGGAATTTTTATTTACGTCAAAAATTGTTCATGTGAATTTTACACGATTGCAATATTTCAAGTAAAACGATATTCATGATAGGAGTGACTGTAAATAATTTCTTAATGCTGGTTGTTTCCTTGTCTATAGAAACTACGATTTCTTTAGAAGAATATAGCGATAGAGAAAATGCATTAGTTTGTTACTTTTTCCCTTTTCAAAAAACGTACGATTTGTTTTAATTGCAAGTACGAGTACAAGTTTGTTTTTTTTTATTGTTGTTTTTGTTTGTTTTTGGTATTGCTTTTTACTGTGGCTCATTATGAATTCTTTATTTCTTACTCTGGCCTTAGCCCGTCCTACAGTCTCTTGCTTACTTAACGTTCGCTATTCTAAACTCATAATAACTTTTTTCTGGTTTACACCCTAGCCAGTTCCCTTTTATTCAATTGAGCCATTTCTGCCTTACACCCACTCTTGTTATGCTATACTTCTCTACGCTAAAAACTAAAGATTTTTCTCTTATTATAAAGGCACTTTGACTAATATCTGCTGCTGCTCTACCTTCACAAACTTGTCTGTCATGTTTTCACAAAATAATAATTGTCTTTTTTAATTTAGACTCTGGGAGGCTTGTATTGCTTTTTTCATTTAATTGCCTACAATTATTGTTTTTCCTTGCACACATGTCCGATAGTGGGCTCGAATTCATAAACTTCGCGATTTCTATGTTACACCAAGTATTCACCTCTAGTCACCGCTTCGATGGAAGTAATTTTATTCACCTCTGTTTTTTCGCCCACACACGGATAACAACAACAAAGTGTTTTTCAGAAATGTAAGTGTTGCCAGATATTATTTCGTTATCGATATTACGGCCTTTTAAAATTTAATAGCAACAGAGAACATTTTGTATTTCGTCGAACTAATTGATTTCTTAAGTCTTTTTTTTTTGGTATTTTCGTTTACTCAAAAGCTAATATTTGGTCGATGCAATAGTTTTAATGATAGTCTTATTAAGTAGATCTAATATATATTACAAATCTCTTTGTTAGTTTGTTTGTTATTGCGCCAATCACGATTGTACCGATTTTAATAGTGCAATGGGATGGTTACATTTTCAAATAGCGGACCAGTAGGAGGCAAAAGGGGAAAACTGGTATTTTTATACGTCTGAATCGATTTTTACAAAGTCTCGGGTAATCGATTTTTATCAAATTTTAAACATAAGTTATTCCTCATTTATAAAGTCCAATACTTATCTCATTCTAGAGCTAGAACCTAGATGAACGAAAAAGAGAAACAATATTAAGCAAACGTAGAATATTCTATATTAATTTTGAAAAAAAGGAAGAGAAAGAGAACAAACGCGCATTTTGTGTAGCCGAAAACTTTATTACCTGTGGCCAGCAAATACAACGGTGATTGTAAATTTTATTAAATTTTTTCTTTGGGTACCTTTAGTCACAGACTTTTTTTATTAGGACCAGGAGTCAGGGGATGACGCCTACTTATGCAATGCATTGTGCCAGAACTAGGAAATTAGTTTGTGGGATAGGGGATAGTGGAAGTAGTGCTTGTGGATATTTGATTTGAATCCTTTATTTTTCAAACGAACTTTTTGGCTAAAAAACAAATTTTGTCTGTAATACATAGTGCGATATACTGGCCAAACGACCACAAAGGAATGTGCTGCTGATGCAGATGTACGAAATTACGGTTTTCAGGAACAGGTTTCCTGATTTCATAAAAACAGAATCCGTTGTAGTAACGATAAAACAGTGAAGCACACCCCACATTACATCGATGCTCCAGTGAATCAATAAAGCTGAATATTCTACTGTTACCAATGAGCATCTTCGCTCTCTTCTACACGCGGTCGAGTACCTCCAAAATAGACTTTGAAGGAACGGCCCATGCATGAGAGCTGTATTCGAGTTTTAATCGGATAAAGGTGACATAGATAGCAAGGAGAACAGATGGAGTGAAGCATTTCTTACACCGTTTCAGAAAACCTAAGCATGAATGCTTCTTTTGCGATAATAAAGCAAGCCAAGAACATTAAGAGCTTCTAATTCCTTAATGAGGAAGCATATTCAGCCGTACGCTTGTGCAAGAGCACACAGCACTGAATTTTATGAGCGTTTAATTGAAGCATGTTCGAAAAGGTCGCGATAAAGAGTATTGTCCGTGTGCTTTTGCTTAGTCTCAATTTCCGGAAGGATTGTTCCATTGGGAAATGAAAATGAATGGCATATGCTACTATCATCTGCGAAAGAAAAGATGGGGTTGAAAGTGTGATGTAGAAGGTCGTTAAGAAAAATAAGAAATAGGGTAGGAGAAAGGACGGAACCTTGCGGTACCTCTGAATTTATTTAGATCTCGTTTGACCACATATCAGTTATAACAATCCCTGAGAAAGCACAATAAGTTTTGATATAAGTGCACACTTTATCAAACACCTTGGAAATATATAAAGCCACCACTATACTTTCGCCGAATGGTGAATTGACTGACATTATTTCTTTGAAACGAATGCCAGTAAGTCATTCATAGTGCGTCCCCTACTGAAGCCGTACTGGAGGTCACTAAGTAGGTTGTTGGACTCCAGATATTTCACAAGATGAAAACTAAGCATACGTTTCATTCCTTTCTAAAGTGCAGAACAATTTGCTATTGGGAGGTAACAGATTAAAACTGATAGTTGACACCCCTTCAGCGATTTTTAATATTTTGTCTCTTAAATAACTCCATCGACTACAAAATTTTGTTTCTCATGTGCTCGGAGTACAGTGCTTAAAAAAACTAAAAATTAGCTACTTGTTAATATTTTTAATGAATTAAAAATCTGCGTGTCAATATTTAAAAAGATATTATTTCGATGTAATGTATGATTGCCTAAATACATTTCGTGCTTTTCTCTTGTAAGTTTTCTTAGTTTATTAAAATTATTAAAATTTTTGTTTGTTTTACAGCAACAAATATGATATAGACTTGTTTTTATTATTTAAACAAATCTGTATTTAAAGCCACATGTTTTATAACATTTTTATCATCAATTATTATATTCCACAAAAAGTATCATTTACTGAAGAGCATTTGAATTCAGATTAAAGCAAAAACTTTTTTTGATTTTAATAATCCGAAAACAAAAACAAACTGTTTTATTTGTTACGCTTTTAAGTGTCAGCTTACAAAAGAATCTTTATGTTACTAAAATAATTATAAAAAAACATTAATTCTATATCTTAACAGACATTTCATTAAATTGAATATAAACCAACCTCCGCCTTTTTGATTGAAGAAGCAAATATTAAAATATGTTTTGTCACGATCATCATCGCAATTTAGCAAATTGAAATTAAAGTTCGCTTAAATGTTTAAATTTGTTTTTTTTTTTTGTTTTTATTTATTTATTTATGTTTTTTTTTTTTTTGTATTAAAATTTATTCTTTATCTTTTACCGCCAATGAAACTACAAGTGTAGAGCAGTATTTTATAATCGCTGCCCTATTGTGCACATATATATTTTCTATTTCAAGATTGTGTTCCTAAGATCGTGCCTTAGTTTGTGATGAACTTTATTTTATCCGCTACCACAAGCCATTTCAGCGCTAGTAATACTGTCGTATCGTTTGTAACGCTTACAAATACTCTGCACTTGGAGTAGATCTGTGTATTTATCTCAACCAACGTCAAATCGGTTCCAGATATAATTTTCTTGCATGCAGACTTCAATTTAGTCTTATTACAGTGTCATGATATGTATGATGAATAAGCTTTCATGAGAGATCTCATTAATTAAACACACACAGCTACAAATTAACGCTTTTAAATGTTTTATTTTTTGTTTCAAGAGTTCAAAAGGTGTGAAACAATAAATTGTTTACGACTTAGGAATTAAAATATTTAAAATAGCTCACTGCAATAGAAAGCAAAAACGATTGGATAAATTTATTACCAGATAATTTGAAAATTTCATAAGACTATTAAGAAACCGGGTTCGTATTTTGATTTTGTTACTAATTTCAATATATCAGTTCGATTTTTTTATCGGCGTTTTCTCACTTGTTATTCCAAAATAGGCACTTTGAGAGGTTTTTACAGCAAATATGTTTTGGAACTATTTGCAACTTCTGAAAACTCGTTAATTTAAGCAGTGGTAATTTAAATAATGTTACGTAAATTAGATGTGGCAACTTCTGTTGTTGTTGTCCGTATGTGCGTGGCAAAAAGCGGAGGTGAATAAATTACTTCCACTAGTTGTGCGTGTATAAAGGCCGGGGCACATAGAAGCCGTCATACGTTGTACTTTGACAAATTCAACTAAAGTCAAAGTAAAGACGAATGAGGTTGGCACAATGAATACTTTGCTGACGGATGTTAAATCAAAGTTTGCTCTCTATTTTTATTCTCTTTTAAAGTTAATTTAATTAAATTTGCATTTTATTGTTTGCCACCAAAATTGTTTAATTAAAATCACAAAACACAATTGAAACACAGCAGCAGTTAAAAGAAAACAGAGAAGAAGAAGCAGTTGATAGTTGTCAAAATATTTACCATAAAAGTTTACCAACTTTCTTACTTTGCGTTGACGGACACGTATTGATTGTGACAACGCTCATAAGAAAACATGTATTTTAACTGACTTGTGAGTTGAATTTGTCAAAGTTTAACGTATGACGGATTCTATGTGCCCCGGCCTTAAATAATACGACAATTAGCTAATACCTCAATGACTGGTAGAGATGCTTGATGATATTTTACACAGGAAAAGTAAAAATTATAGTAATAAGTTCAATTAAAAATTAAAAAAGCAGCAGTACAAGGGTACCTCCCGGAAAGAAAAACAACAACTATAGCGTGAAACCATGGCATTTAATTCAGTTAAGACATCTAATATTTTATAAGAGTAGCAAAAATAATTGTCAAGGCGCCCTTTATAATAAAGAAAAAGAGCTTTAGCTACTAGCGCGTATGGTAGGGGATGACTAACTTGAATGTCATGTATCGTTGGAGTAACGCGGAAGTGTAGCGTGGACGGCTGCGTTTAGAATAACGCATATTTAGAAGCAAGAGAATTTATAATGTAGCTCAGTTGATGGACGAGAGAAAAGCTGTCATTTTTTAAGTATGGACCAACCCTTTAGAAATTCTGATACAAGAGGGGCATAATAGTGGGAGTCGAAGTCGTTCATTACCAATAAGATTAAAAAAAGTAATAAATAAAGAAAGAATACGTTAAAAAATATTAAACAATTTAAAGTACGATTTTACATCCAAACATATTATGCTGTATGAATAATTTTGTCCACTTTTGCTTAAAACTTTGCTATAGAGCATAATTATTACAAGTTTTCTTTGTTTTTGAATAAAAGACTTGTTAATAGTTAAATTAATTAATTAAAAATTTATCTTGTTAGAATTTTTTCAGTCTCTGCTTTATTAATTTAAAAATTTAGAAGATTAAGTTTAAAGTTGGTACCTGTGCGTATACGCTGAGCTGAGCAGTTGCAATATTCGATTTTGACAGCGCGTGAGGTAGTGAAGTTGGTTGCAAGCTACTTTTGTTTACATATTGTAAACATTACTGTAAAACAGTAATGACATGTTAGCTTTTTTCGGCTTTACCTAGCGGTTTTCTAACTGTTTTTTCTTTAATTTTATAGAGTTTTATTAAATATGATAATTTAACATTACAGTTCATAACACAGCGTTGCACTTTTATTTAGGAATGTCATTTTAGCCATGAATTAAATTGCCTCCGATCTTTCGCGCTAATTTAGGTTTGGCAGTTAGATGTCAATTTACACATGAAAACGTATTTTCCAAAATGAATGTACGGAGTATGACACTAAGCAAAGCAAAATAATTGTTATAGTTGTGGAGTTTCGACAGCAAAAATCATGTTTTATCTAAAATTGGGTATTTTTACTTTTTGTAGAATAAAATTAGTATTTGTCCGTGTATTTTCATGAATCATGGTTTGTTTTATTTGTATTATGTGTACCTTTGTGCATATGTAATTAAATTTAAACATATTTGAGGCTTTCTAATTTTTGCCAATTTTTAAAAGTCGGAAATTTTTAAATTTTTAGGAAAAACAAAGTTTTTTTTCACTTCTGTCCCAATAACTGCGAAAGTAATGAATTTACTAAAAAAATTATCTGAGAAATGCTGAAATAATTTAGAATGTTTTCATGTACTGCCCAACAAAATCGAATGAGTGGTTTCAAAGTTATGATAAGATGTGCCAAGCTCCCCCTTCATAAATCTGCAATTTTAGAAAAATATTAAAAAAAAAAAAAGAAGTGTATCCTTGAAATTTAAAATACTGATGATTTTTGCAGTTAGGCAACCATAACGCATCAAAAAAAAATAGTGGTCGTTCAATGTTTTAAAATTTATTTTTTATTTGTTGCATAGTGTTATCTAAGGGGACCTTTATAAGAAAATATCGATTTTGACTTTTAACGCTGAATATTTTTCAGACAATAAATAATAATGAACATGACACTTAAAATCGTCACCTATCTTTGGGACCAACTTTAGTGGATTATTCATGCAACAATATCCCTTATTCTAGATTAAACAAGAGAATCCGTTGCTTTGGGGAGCACAAGTATGCAGATATTAATATAAAATGGATTAAATGTGAACTTAAGGCGATATTTTCATAATGGGAGTACGTGCTATTAAGAAGTCTGTTAAAAAAAAAGCAAAAGTTTACTTGGTATCCTAAAACTACTTGTTAATGTTAAAGTTTTCATATAAACTAAATGTTTTATTTCAAAAATTAAATTCAACAGATCTTAAAAATGTGTTGTATTCAACTTCATAAACGTTTTTTATTTACTTCTTTCATATTTTATATTTAAGAATTTTTTAATGAGTAGAAAAAATTTCTAGTGAATTTAAATGCGTAGCAATTAAAGTAAAAATTATAAAACGAACGTGCTTTAGTTTTAAAATTATTTGGTTTAACAAAGAAAACAATGAATTGTGGAACGTGTCAAAAAACATTGAATTTTTGGTTTTAAAATTAAATAAAGAAAAAATATATAAACAAAAATATTTTTATTAATAAAACCACTGAGCCATTAAGAGGTAGAATTAGGATAAAAATATGAGTCAAATACACAAGGTGTTGATTTCTTTTGAAATAAAGTATAACTTGTTCTGTAAGTGTTATATCTACCGTAAAAAGCGCATGATCACAAAATGTTTTGTAGGTAAAAATAAAAAAGGTATTTCTCCTAATTGCACACGTGATACTATAAAAATTTCAGACAACAAACACTGATATATACTGCCAGTCCCACGATATCGCAATCAATCGTTCGTTCGCATAACTACATTCAAAACAAAAACAATTTTTAAGAATTTGTTTTTGTTTTGAATGTAATTGTGCGAACGAACGAACGATTGCGACATCGTGGGACTGGCAGATAATTTTTATATTATTATGGATGAAACCAGGTAGAGTCTCATCTACCTGTTTTCATAATAAACTATGTAATGCCTTTTTTAAATTGTATGGGTTCTAAGTTTCAGTAAAAGTAAATATGTACATACACAGATTTTAGTACCATTGTAAACTATAGTAAAAATTCTGAAAAATCCCACCTCTGGGATTTTGGAAATTTTTTTTTGGGAATTTCTTGATTTGTATTTTTAAAAGTTTTTTTTTTTTAACATTTATCATTTCTTAATTTATTTCAATGCTATTTCAAAATTTAATTGTAAAATTTCGGAGCATAATATGAATCTATATTCATTTCCTTTTTAAGTTAAGTTGATACGCAAAAGTAATAACCGCTTGCAGTAGTAATACGGTGTTTGTAGAAAAATATCTTATATAAGAAACCATTAGCATTTTAGAAATCTTAAGAGAAACTGTAAGAAAATTATAAATGATTTTTTGTGAAAACGAAATGTCATAAATATTTTTATTATTAATAAGGAATTTTGGGTCATCGATATTTTTCAAATAGGACCAACAAAAACAAAAGAACATTCACAGAACAAAATCCGCGAACGGTTTTGAAAAGCAAGCTCGTGTTGTTAATTTGTAGCAAATAATTTCATTCAAATGGCTGCCTTGGCTGGTCATGCTGTAGCCTACACGATCGGTCCAATTTTTAATCACATTATCGATTGTGTGCTGCTGTATTTCACCAATGGCTTCACGAAGTTTGTCCTTTAAAGCGTCGATTGTCTTTGGCTTG
The DNA here is from genome assembly GCA_937654795.1 of Cistogaster globosa. Taxonomy (NCBI): domain Eukaryota; kingdom Metazoa; phylum Arthropoda; class Insecta; order Diptera; family Tachinidae; genus Cistogaster; species Cistogaster globosa. Next base: position 91,820,980 of record OW569404.1, read on the forward strand.
TCGGCGTAACACTTATCTTTGACGACACCCTACAAATAATAGTCAACGGTGTCAAATCGCAGCTCCGAAGTTGTCAAACGACATCAACTCTGTGGCTGATAATGCGATCTTCAAAAACAGCGCGCAAAACATCTAGTGTAGTCACGGCTGTGTGGCACATAGCGCCGTCCTGTTGACTACCAAATGTTGCCAATATCCTCCTCTTCAATTTTTGTGAAGAAAAGTTCGTTCAACATGGCCCGATAACGATCAGCATTGACTGTAACGGCCACTCCTTGCTCATTTTCGAAGAAAAATGGCTCAAAATCCGCACCAAACAGTGACTCGTTTTGAGTGCACCGGCTTTCCAATGTATGCGTGCGGGTTCTCTGTGCCACAAATGCGACAATTTTGCTTGTTTACATACCTGCCAAGATCAAAATGAGCTTCATCTGAAAAGATGATTTTTTTTTGTAGGGCGTCATACCAAGGTCTTTATGCAAAATTCGTCTCAATGATGTCTCCGAAATGTTTAGAACGACGGCGCTTCACGTATACTTTCTGCCACAGCAGCAATATTCTCGGGTGTACGCATTGTTTTTGGCTTTTCACGCTTTGGTTTGGCCAGTTTCTTTCACTTTTTTCACAAGATATTAAGCGTTGTTCAAGCGTATAGACAACCATATTCGTTCAGCGGAAGGATAAAACTAATTATCTGTCAAATCAGACATGAGATAAGTGTTACCATTCATGAAATAAGCACTAGTTGAAAAAAAAATGTAAGATGGCGGACCCTTTAAAAAGCAGTTAAGAAATATTTTGGCACTTTCTTTATAACTTCTTTCTCAACAATGACATGAAAATTTAATAAATATCTCTTTATAAGGTTTACACAAAATAAGCTACAACTTACAACGCAAGGATAAAGAATTGGTTAGATTCCTTAATTCAAATAATTTTCTGACCCCTGGAATCAACATTTCAGCATAAAACCTCTACTCACTGCAGATAAATGAAGAGCTTTCATTTAATGTTCCAAAACTAAATTAACAACAGTGTTGCTCAATCAAAAAAATTCAGAAAAATCGGTTTTAAGCGCCTACAGTGTAGAAACGAAAGAGATGTACGTCATTTAAAAACCATTTTACAAGAAGTAGTGTGTGCAATCTATGGATATAATAAAAATATAACGGGGTCATTTTTTGAAAATTTTGATGTTGGTTTAAATAGTAATCGATATGGAATACAAGACACCATTTTTTGGAATTTTTGTCTGCCTGTGTTCGCTTCACGTAAAAACTGCTCGAAAATAAGAAATGATACGCAGACCAAGTCGTGGGCCCTGCTAGTAAATTAATATCGATAAGAAATATGATACATGAAGATACGAAGATACAAGAGATTCTTCGGAGGTTGCCACTTGAATACATAAAATACAGGTGCTTTTATGGGCTTGGGAGTTCAGATATAAGGGCGACCAGTAACTCCAATCAAAAAAGCAAATATATGGGGCGATAGAGAATAAAAAAAGCTAACATATTTCCCGCGTTGCGGGCCTCTGAAATTTAAAATTATTTAAAATATCAATATGGGTATCATTTAAAGCTTTTAAAGAGATCTCTAAACATTTTTTTTTTAATTCTCTGTCACCCCAATATTTGCTTTTTGATTGGAGTTACTTCACTAAACTATATTTACATACATGGTGAAGGGTATATAAGATTCGGCATAGCTGAATATAGCTCTCTTACTTTTTTCATTTCGATTCATATTAATATGCTGTTCTTACAGAAATTTTTTGATAGAGCAAGAACTTGCAAAATGATGATAAAAGTGCACAAGATACAAAAAAAAATCTTGCTACTTCCCTTGAGCAATTAGCACAATAAATACCTTGAACTAAAAACTATAATTTTATTGTAAAAATCATTAAAGATATTTTTGATAATTAATAATCCAATGCACGACATGATTTCTCTCTTCGTTTAAGGGCTATGGCTTCCTAGAGAAAGCGTCTCTAGTTACGTTGATGCCATTTAAGAATTTGGTATAAATAACTGATATTTGTGATTGACTTCTGCAACCAATTTTAATATAAATATCTTGTGACATTTTCATGAAATATTTATTATCAACAAAATTAAAAAAAGCAAGACAAAAAAAATCTAAAGCTGTTATCCACGTTTTTTCAAAGACGTACTACAAGGAATAGTGTTTCTTTCAGTTTGCTTTTAAGAGATTTTCATTCACTTGTTTTACACATCGCTGTTCAGAATTTCCGAATGAGAATTTTTTTATCAAATGAAAGCAGAGACTTAGACGAAATATGTCGATAAAAGAAACTTCTAAAAACGAACGTGTCTTTAGCTTAAAGAACTTTTTTGTTAAACAAACATTTTTATTGTACAACTTGAAAATGGGTCTATTAAATTTGCTTATTTTGTTAAAAAAAGGTATAAAAAAGAATTTAAATAATAAAAACATACTCATCATCAAAATCATAAGGTCCATTTATAGGTGGACTACTGTTATAACGATTAGTCATGCTAGGACTCAAATACGCACAAAATTTGGTTTATTTTTTATTCTTTAAATTATTATTATTTTTTGAACATAATAAATCCACAAGCACTATTTTTTTTAGATAAAAAAAACTTTTTTTTTTAATTTTGCTGTCAGCAATATTATTTTGATATTAAACGAACTTCACATTAAATCAAAAGACATAAGCACTTTCTTTAATAAATATTTAAGAATTTTTTATTAAAAAAACAAATTTACAAACAAAAATTTCGTTTGTTGCTTAATTTTTTTTAACATTTAATATGCTGCAGCAATTGGTCAGACGATTCTTATGACTGTAACTGAGGCGACAACGTTTGAAAGAGTAATAAACACTTGTGAACTAAAAATTGACAATAATGCACGTCTGTCCGCCAAAACAAAGTAGCAACAACAATAACAATACGAGCAATAATACTAACTGCAACAAATGTACAATAATCTTATATGGAATTTTTTTTTCAAAAAAACAACAAATACAACGGTAATAATATAAAAGAAGTAAAAAGAACAAGCGGTAATTGCCGACCATACGAGACTCTACACTGCTTAAAAAATACTTCTTCAAAGAAAGAAAAATAAAGGGAGAGTGGAAGTAAGATAGATATTGTTGAGAATTATAAAAATTAAGTTAGTGGCAGATTTGGTTGATTTGTATCGTGCAACTTAATAACTCTCCTTATCGTTCAAATTTGTAATTGATACCAGGTTCCCACACGTGGAGTTTTCTTGCAGCATGTATGATTTTTTGTGGAAAAGAAATAAGGACAGGCTAATTTAATTTTGTATTTTTAACATTTTTTAAAAAAAGAAGGAAGCTATAAATTCGTATGAATATTGCCTTTTTATGTTTGTGGCCGCATAACTCAGCCATTTCTGAACCGATTTAATTTTTTTCTTTATTTGAAAGGTTATACTTTCAGTAAGGCTCATATTTTAAAAAATTAAAGGGTGTCCCTGTGCAACATATATGTTTTTTAAGTGTATTCTGAACCGTAAACGGCTCCACTCCCAATAGCAAAACGTAATAGAATAATAAATCTTAAAATAAAAGTGTGTCCCCCATAGGTGACGTAAATTGAACGTTATAGACACACGCTTGAAACTTGGACAAAATGTCGATTACTACGACCATTATAATAATAAATATAAATATTTAAAATTACATGGTAAAGGGTGCCCTAAAAGTTTATTTAATTTGAGTGTATGGCTATACTTTTGAACAGTTGTTGACAGACGGTTGAAATTTACAAAGAGCCTCTCTTGTTTAGTCCGCTAAAGCAACAAAATTTATATTCGGAAATTAAAGGGTTTCTTAACAGTTGATGTTATTTGAGGTATTGTATTAAGGAACTAGTATTGCTAAGTCCGCTATAACAAAAATTATACCAATTTGAATTTAGAAACTAAAGAGTGTTTCCATAATTGATATTATAAAGGGTGTTCCCATAGTTGATGTTATTTGACATATAAGCTCTATCACTTGAATTGTTTTATAGAATTACTTAAAAAATTGACATAATGTCCACTTGTTTGTGTGATAAAATAAGAAATATGAATATTTATGATCATAAATTAAAGAGTGTTACAATAATTGATTTAAATTGAATGGCAACGCCGTTGTAGACAGATTGTTAAAATTTACAAAGAAGCTGTATTGCTAAGTCCGCTACAATAACAAGTAATAAATTGGAAGTCAATAGGCGAAGCCAGTCGACTGTACATGAAGGTTATGACAAAAGAGGCAATATCTAGGTACATCTACAATCTTACTTAATAACTCCAATTGTTTAAAGTTTTCTTTATATTCGCACTATTAGAGACCTTTATTAAATTTTATTCCAAACTTAATATTTTAGTCGCTTCGCCGCCGGTAAGTACCAACCCTATTTCGATATGGAAAGGTTATACTTTCTGTTTATGAGAATAATCCGATATCTATACGTATTTCGATTAAAGCTTAAGCCAGCTTATCGGAAACCTTTATTAAAATTTGTTATAAGTAGACTTGTGTAGTTCATTAACGAACTAGTTTATTTAAACGATTCCATCGATTGAACTAAATGAACTAGTTCATACTTTTAAGTACTCCTAGTTCATTTTTGAACTATACTTTGTATTTGAACTACCAGACGAGATAAGCTAGAATCAATGTCTATTTCCTTGTTGACTATTTCGAACATGAAATTAATGCTGTCACGCATTTTAATAAACATTAGTTTTGGCAACGCTACGGTGTTGTTGCCATCATATTTTGAAAAGAACATTTGAAATAAAAAGAGTTTTTGAACGAAAGAAAGCGTTTGAACTAACAGTACGAACAATACGTTAACAGAACATTTGAACTAAGAGGGATTTTGAACTAAAGAGAGCCTTTGAACTAAAATTTGAACTAGTTTATTTTCTAACTTTGAACTTAAAAGATCGATCACTAAATTTAACTATATGGCACAAGTCTAGTTATAAGATAAAAATAATTTTCTTTAAGTACAGACACTTCATCGACAACATGAGAATTGTTTTTGAAACCCATATAAAAATTTAAACAAAAACTATCGATAAGCAAATCACTTTTTTCTTTCTGTATTAGGTGCGTAACATGATTACATTTAATGCACTCGTAAGAATTATGAAAAATGAAACTAAGAAAGTTATATTTTGACCTCACAAGAGCAAAAATAAAAAACACAACATTGTAATAACCAGGAATTTGCACAAAAAAATCGCAAGTTTTTTATTTATAAAATTATATTAGTGTTTGAGTACAATTCTTGTTTATGAAATTATATCCACCATAAAAAGAATATCTAACTAAAGAAAGTTCAAAATAATTCTCGAATGTAATTTTTTCGAGAGCTATGTACTTGTGAGTTGCGGTCTGATTCCAAAAAGCTGTAAAGGTTGTGAAGTTCAAAATGTGTCCTTATTAAAAGCTTTTTTTTTTTCAAATTATTGTACAAAAAATGAACTTTTTGCGTTACAAATCTTGACTCAAATCGTTATTACTTCTCTCAATTATAATGAATAAAACTATACTGATGCTTGTGTGTATGTGTGTAGGGTAAGTAGTCGAAAATGTAAAATACAATTTTCATTCGTTAGACGCCCTCACGTTTTAAATTACTTTTGATTTAGTTGTGGTGATCGTACTTAAGTATTTATTTGCTTATTTAGCTGGTACTCAATGTTGTTTTCGTTCTTTTTTTTTATTTTTATTTTTTTTCATCATCATTATCATCAGTTGTTTTCATTACACGTATTTATCATTGACTATCATAATCAGTGTCAGTTACTTTTAGTAAAACAGAGTAAAATTAATCATAATGAGAAAGATTGTGGAAACAATAAGAAAAGCAATTACAACAATGATTGAAGTACTTGCTCAAAGAAACTGTAACATTTTAAAAGACATTAATCGAGTTTTTTTTCTTTTATATTTTAACTTCGATTCTTAAAATATTTTGGAAAACAGAGTTGGGTTAGTTTAAAAATTCGCCACGGCCCTGTTAATGTAATGAAAAATTTGAATGATTACTTGTAAAGATATATAAATATAATTTGTTATTCGTTTTTATTAATTCATAAGAGAGCATGTTTAGAAAAAATTTTAGGTTAAGGCAAACCGTAAGACAAAATCGTGGATCAATATTTCCAATTTCGTTTTCTTAGATTTTTACCCGTAGGGTCACTAAATACTTTAAGCATAAATAAATACATGTTGCGCTTTGTTGAATTAGCTTTGACTTTTAAATCGGAAAAAATGGACCGAGTTCGGGTAATTTCATGGGATACACATTTAGTTATTTCTTTATGCACCAATAATTTTCAAATGTTGCTGTTCAACAGGGTGGAAAAAGTGTACATGACCATTAAGAGATTTTCTTTTTAGGGAAAAAATTATTGCATGCACCTGTGCCTTATGAATTCGCATATACTGTAGTCTGGATTTTGTTTAAATTCACAATAATAATAAAAAATGCTGAAAATGTGTGAAAATAGTATCAAATATTGCAAAGAAACGTAACTGTGGTTATAAAAAATTCCAAATTTGTTTTCTTCAATTAAAAAAAAATGCACCGCTCCTGAAAGACTAGGAACCCTCAAATTTTAAACGTTAACTCAAATACCCTTTTGCCGTTAGTATATAAATATTTAAAATATTCGACCTATTTAGAGATAACTAATTTGTTTTCAAAATATTTTGTTTCTGCTCCACTATGTAATTAAACAGAATATGAGAGTAAGATACAAGTTGTTTAATGTCAACTGGTGATTATTGTTTTGCCCCGGTGGCTTTCTTAAAACTCTAAAGATGTTTTGTAGCAAAATAAAAAATGTAAAATTCTCATACATATATTTTGGATTTCATACTTTTTACCTTAGACTGGTCAAGTAGGGACGGTTAATGGTGGTCGGTATTGCGGCATAGTAGAAGATCCTTTTCTTATATTTTGTGATACATACTGTTCAGTCAACAGTTTATTTAAAATTTTTACAGAGAGAGGGAGAGAGAGAGAGAGAGTATCTTTTTACGGTTATAAAAACTAACCCGATGTATGACTGACTGCCATGCCTAAATTAGCGCGTAAAGCGCCAGATATTGGTCAAAATTTCTCATGCACATACAAAATGTATGAAGCATCTCTAAATAGCACGACGTCAACGCTTAGCAATTGGAAAATCCAATTATGACAGCGCGTAAGGTAATGCAGTTGCCTGCTAGCTATTGTTATTTACATATTTTTTTGTAGATTTAAAGAGCTTTACAAAACAGTAATGACATTTTAGCTTTTTTTGGGCTTATCTAGCGTTTTTATCACTGTTTTGCATTTCGTTTTATAGGGTTTTATTAAAAATGATAAGTTAACACTACTGTTATCAACAAAATGTTGCGCTTTTATTTAGGTATGTAATTTCAGCGTAAAAGCCACGCGTTATTTTGCGTCGCATCTTACGTGCTAATTTAGGTATGGCTGTGACAATAAAGGGATTCTCTTTAATAGCGTTATATGAGTTGTATAGCTCATATTCAGTTATGAACTAATAATTTATTAATTTATTAATTGTAGAGTTACTATAACTTTACGTACAATATCTCATTCATGGTTCACATATTACAAATTTCTAGGATATATCCGGTTAAAAATCAATCCCGAGCATCCACAAAACACATGTCTATTGAAGGACGAAATTTAACGTTGGATCAACAAAATTAATAAACAATTTCTTGCGTTTTGTAAGATCCTTCATAAGTTTATTTTTGAAAAGTAATAATTTCTATACAAAATACAGCACTGCGTCTCACAAATGTTATAACCTTAGCGATTTTGGTAAGTAGCAATTTTTGATACAATAAAAATTTAAGGGCAGTGATTAAGCAAGTTCAAATCCGTCCCAATTATGGTAGGTGTTGTGTAGTCTGGTACACCCGTAAAAAGGGATTAAGCAGGGAGCTTCGGGAGTAACATAATATCCAGTAATCCTTGGCATTACATTGAGAAAAATTCATTGGTAGAAGTGTTACTTATATGAATGTCATAAGGGAACTAACCTTCAAGGGAATGGAGACAGTTACGCAGGTAGTATTATAAAATAAAAAGTATACGACGGCCAGAAATCACTTATCAGAGAAAAAGCAGGTTGAATGGCACATGACATGACGATTAGCAAGAAGTACTATTTCAGAAGCATTATTTCTTGCTTGTCATTGAAAAACACAAAGAGGCTTGAAAATTACCTAAGCAGATAGCACTCTATTTCAAAATTTAAACGAAAGAATATACATATTCACGTTTAGGTTAAATAGGAATTTCAGAAGGATACAAAACAAGGATGTTTTACTATAAGGAATTCGTTATAAACGAACTGCACTGTCATAGGGTTTATTTTCCAGTGCCATTAGCTGCTCATTGCTGTCACACTGTTTAAATTTCAATTGGTATATAAGACCGATAAGCAGAGATGAACAGATAGTTAAATAAAAAAATACTTACATATGTATGTGATATATTATTGTTCGCTTGGCTTTATGCTTATGAAATATAGATTTAAATTTCCTGGTGTTTTTAATACGATACAAAAGTGTTTACGTACACATACACACTTACATACATTTATACATGCATAGGTTTATATTATTCTACTTAATAGTTTATGATAAGTTTTCTTCATTTGTTTTATGTATACTTTTCATTAAATTAATTTATATTTTTACTAAACAATTGATATGTATAACGTTACCAGATTTCTCAAGTCTCTCAAAAATTAATATTTAAGATGAACTTAAAAATATGTTCTTCGAAACTCTTTCTTTAATAATTAATAATAAAAAAATCAAATAAAGCAATTAAAAAACAGAAGCAAGAATTTTTGGTAAATAAAGCAGATGAGGTTGTAAACCCCTCTTTAAATTTTACAGCGAAGTTTACATCGATCGTGTGAAGAAAATAAAGAATAAATTTTTTTTTATATTTACTGATTAAATGCTTGGAAAATTATGAATAACTTGTACAGCTGTACTGGTTTTAGTAAATAAAAAAATCATTTTAGAATTAAATCTACAAAAATATGTATTTAGCACGATATAGGGTAATAATTAATTTTTTATCAGTCTTTTTGAGTTCATTCTACATTGAGGAGTCGTATTATTTAAATTAAATAAATAAAGTGCTTAGGACAAGATGAAAAAACCATATCGATACTCTGTAATTGTGTGTTTTGGCATGGTTTCTTGGATATACGTAGTACGTGTTGTCATCATGGAAGAAAAACAGTTTCAATTTATAAATTTTCGCATCTAGTTGCTTTGTGAATGCAAATAAATGATTTATATTGCGTTTTATCAAACGACATCGATACTTAACAACTTTTTAAAATGTAACACTATTCGAACTTCGGGGAATTAAAAACAATACGAATTAAGGCCAGGATTGACTATTCTACGCAATCGTGCGATTTAATCACACAAAAATCGGTTCAAAGAGATGCGAAAAACATACGATTCTGTTGTTTTTTCTCCTCATCTTAAAATAATAAACTCTGCATAGAGAAAACATTTTATGAATTGTTTGAAATGATTATAAAATCACACAGATCTCTTTTTTTTTTTATTCAACACTATCATACTTTTTGAGAACACATCTTATTTTTAGCCGACTTAAAAAAAGGAGGTTATCTATTCCACTGAACGTTGCTTTTCTATTTTTGTGTCTGCAGAAATCAGTAAAATCTGAACCAATTTTGAAAATTATAAATTGTTTGATTACGCTAACAGATTGGTACTGTTTTAAAAGCAGTTCATAATCCCAAAAATTAAAGGGTGTCCCCGTAGATAAGGTAAGTTAACTTATATGCGCCTATCTTTTGAATTGTTATAGACAAACACTTGAAAATTGGACAGAATGTCCGTTATAATAACAAGTATAAACATTCAAAATTATAAGCTAAAGGGTGTCCCAATTGTTAAATTAATTTGATGTATGTGGTCAAACATTTGAACCGTTATAGGCAAACGGTTAAAATTTTATTATTGCTAAGTCTGCTATACCAACAAGTATAAAATTTAATTTCAGAAATTAAAGGTTGTTCCCGCATTTGAAGTAAATTAACCTTTATGGGCCTATCTTTTGAACCGTTGTATACAAACGCTTGAAAATTAGGCAGAATGTTCACTACCTCGCATAGTATATTAAGAAGTATAAACATTTAAAATTTTAACTTAAAGGGTGTTACAATAGTTGCTGTAATTTGAAGAATATGACTAAACTGATGACCAGCTTTTGAAAAAATTTATTTGTTTAGTAAAATTCCAAAATTTTTGATAATCTTGAGCTTTTTGTTGAATTTTCGAATTTTTACTAAAAAAAAACATGCTTTTGTGAAAATATATTGTTTTGGTGTAATTTACGTGCTTTAGTGATAATCCAATTTCCTGGTAATTCATAACTGTTTTCTGAAATTTCTGTTTTTAATACAACAAAGAAAAAACAACAAAAAATTATCAAAAATATAAAAAAAAAAACAAAGAAAATAGAGGTGCTTACCTGTTTTTAACTAATCTCTACCATTTATGTGGATTAATGTTGGTAAATTTCAACAGCACCTCCCTCTAAGTATTAGAGAATATTGTTCATAAGTTTTCTGTAGATTATCTGGAGACGTTGCAAAACTGATATCTTATTACCCATATGCATCGAGAATAAAGATCAAGAATATTTATGCTTTAGGAATTAATTTTTTATAATTGCCAACGGAATGACAAGCTTGTGAAAACCCTTTCAACCTGTCGTGAAGAGCCTAAAAAAGTTTTGTAAAGTAAGTATTAAATTGGGCACATCACTACCCCTATAATAAATCGTCAGGCTTGAATCATTAATCGTTTATTATTAGTTTACATATCGTCAAAATAACTGTAAATTGTAATATGGCAATTGTGTTGGTTCTAAAGAAAGTGACAAATTTTAATTAAAATACACGAAACGTCAAAGACAACAAAAGAAATTCAAGAAATTAAGTAGAAAAATATGTATTAATTTGGTTGACTAGTTGGACAGTCAATTTATTGTCGGCCTGCCCTCACGAGCTCTCACACATGCAATTGAATTTAATAATTTATAAGAAATCTAAATAAAAAAAATAAATTTCTTAATACACATACATATGTACATGTGTATGTATGTAGTTGTCGTTGAATTTTTATAGCGATTCTTCTTCTTACTCAAATTATCACGTTATCGTGTGTTATTATTTTATTATTATACACAATAATACATACCGGTTAAATTTGATGAAAATGTACAAAAGAGGGTAAAAATAAACACTAAGAAGGTACCTTTTTAAACCTACATACATACGTAGATATGTATATCGTGGTTAAGGATCGTTTTAATGAATTACGTGTTGCAACGGTCATACAGTAAAAATTTTTGCTTTAAAAAATAAACCAGATAAAATCTTATTTTCAGTTGAAGGGAAAATTAATGTTTAAATAATTAAAATAGAAGAAAATACTCCATTATTTATCTAACAGTCATCTTTGGGTAATGAAATCTTAATGTTACGGTACTTTTTTTTCAAAAACTTTGTGATGTTTTTAACATTAATGACTCAATTGCATAAAAAATAACATTCGCAGTTTAATTAATAAAGTAAAAGAAAAAACCTTGCGAAAATTTTGGTCCAACAACTCTTAACGTACTTGTCCCCTGACATGTAAAAAATGGTCTGGTACAAAAAGTTACAAATTTTGATAAGTGAAAAGTAAACACATTACATAACTTATTTAAAGAAAATTAATCTAATTAATTAATTATTGAAACTTTCAAGCTTTAATCTTTATTAAAGTACATAAGAGTCTGCTCTACGATTTTGAACTTCAAATATTTTACATTTAAATTAAATTCTAGATATGTAGGACAGAATAAGCTCGTAAAGTTTCACCTCGGACCTGTTAAAAATTACCAAAATATTAGCAACTAACTTTCTCCTATGAAACCGCCTAATTGAATTGACATTCAGAAGTGCCAGATGATTTTAATAAAAAATCGGCATTATCGGCAATTTAGTTTTATAAAACTGGCATAAAATCGACAAAATAAAAATTCCCTTTTTTAAATACAATTAAAATTACTTTAATTAACAAAAAACAACAAAAAAGAGCAATTCAGTACTAAATATTGTTAACAACATTAAAGTAACACAAAATCGATCAAAATAAGCGTTCTATTTTAGCTTTTGATCGTATACTGTGGAAATAATACAATAATTTCATATATCTTTGGTCTCTAGAGTTACTTAAATCAGTTTTATAAAACATTTAAAAATGTTAATTTTTCTGAAATCTTTTCTATTGGACTTGGAGACACATTTACTAGCAATTATTTCATTCTTCTTTTAATTGACTCTTTCGTTGGAATAAATTACTGCTGAGGCATTTATCCATTTATTTAAAATTTCCTATACAACAAGATTATATCTTATATATAAAGTACAGGGATGTAAATTGTTAATGTTAAACTACAACATACTGGGACACAATTAATAAATAAATTAACTAAAAAACAATATAATCAATATTACTAATAAATTAAATATTAAATACAATTTACATAGTTGCTAAATGGTTATTAAAATCAAAAACATTCAAGTATGCATGTGCCAAAAATGTATACAAGAATTTTTTGAAACTGTTTACGTTGCTATTAATTTTCTGATTGTGTGGTAAGGAATTCCAAAGACGTATGCCATCAACGTAAAACTGCCATTCAGAGACAAGATATCTGTGATTAGGTGTAATGATTTGTCTACCCCTTTGTAATCTGGCAAACCGTAATGGGGCAAACAGATAAGGTGGAGTTTTGGTATGGATTATTTTATGAAGAAAAAGAAGTACGCGCACTTTGAGAAAAGGTAAGATATTCGATCAAATCTTAGTCCATATACATATCTCAAGATATTGTTGAATAGCACATGAAGCTTCCGCTTTCTATCCGCGTCACAATTTGCAAATAGCTCACATCCATACATCAAGGAAGGAATTAGATAAGATTTCGCGAGGAGCATTCTTATTTTTGAAGGGGTATAAAATTGTGTTTGCAAAAGTGATCTGAATTTACGATATGTTTGACCCACTAGGGAGTTAATGTGGTTTTTCCATGTTAGGTGATTGTTGAAAATTATTCCGAGATTCCTGGCAGGTTGTACGAAGTATATTTTTAATTTGTTTATATTGTGTATTACCAAACATTTAGATTTATGTGGGTTAAGATGAAGCCCATTCGCTGTTGCCCAAAGGTGAATTTTTTGAAGATCATAGTTTATTTTCTCGATACTTTCTTTAACCATGTGCCTCGAGCTACTCAAATATAACTGCACATATTTGTTTTTGGCAAATCATTGGCATACATGGAGAACAACAGTGGTCCCAGAATTGAGCCTTGTGGCACATCTCTATGGAGATTTAGGGGTTGAGACCATGAACCGTCAACAAATACCGCTTGTGTTCGACTGCTTAAGTATGATGATATAAATTTGGCACAGTTTGAAGAGAAATTAAGAAGTTTTTAAGTTTCCATATTAGTGTGGCAGGATCCGCTGTATCAAAAGCCTTCTAGTGATCGAAAAGCACCAAAAACGTAATATGACCATTGTCAAGTTGTCGACGAATATTTTCAGCAACATCAACCAGGGCTGTAACACAATTGTGGTTCGATCGGAAGCCGGATTGTCTAAAAAATATAAGATTCTTCTCTTTGATAAACTTACTAACTTGCAAATGAAGTAGCTTTTCCAAAACTTTGGAGAGAAAACACAAAATGGCAATCAGACTTCGTTGAGTAAATTTTTTTTCGCTGCATTGTTCAATTTATTTATTACATAATAAGACCGAACTTCTTAACGGTCGTTTCTTAATGTAACACGTGATGCCCAAAAGTAATGTATACAAAAATCTACCGCGTTTAAAAGTTTAACGAAAAAAATCAGCATTTTTGGAGCAAAAATTGGCAAATTGGCACTTTGGTAATTTTGAGGCTAAAAATAGACAAAATGACGATAAAAAAGCAAATATGGCAGGCCTTTCGATAGGTACTTTTCATGTGTATCGGTTCTCTTTTCTCTAAGGAAAGAATATAAAAATTTATATGTTTGAAGAAAAAAATCATTCCAAATCAAGTCATTAATCCTTAAAACTACCTTTCGGAGTATTAATTAATCAACATATAAAACACGTTTCATACACACGAATTTCTCTATTAATTTTTTTTGCTCGATACAGAGTTTTGTTCAATTCTGCGACTAATTAAGGTACAATATATTCGGCATAGATGGCATGTTCATCGGGATTTTCAAAAAGAACTTTGTATTCAAAAACAAACAAAATTTGATGAAATTTATTAAAATTGTTATTGTTTTACAAATAGAAAAAAAACAGAAATTATGAATGAAAAATGATATCTGGCAAAAGGCCAATCAAAGTTTTTAATCCATTAAATTATGTGACCGTATTTCTAGACTTATCTTAAGAAATAAAAAACAAAAACGGTTCAATTACGCCTCCAGACCATGTAGCGCACCGTACAGTGACATACATGAAAATTGATTTCGTCTGAAAAAAAAATTTTTCAGAAAAACCAGCCGGTTGATCCTGAAAGAATTTTCAGGATCTTTGCAATGTAGATAAATGAAATTAAAAATGCCGTAAGGTTGAAAATCCTGATGATGTGGGATTGTATATATCCTAAAACTTAAAGTTTATTATTTATGACTAAAAATTAAGAAACTTTGTATCAGACCAGATCTGATGATTCTAAAAAAACAAAAAGAGCGCTTTATTCGGCTTTGTTGACACATACATACCCTTCACCATGTATGTAAATCTAGTTTAGGACTGAATGATCGTAAGGCCGACATGTAACAGTAATGGGCACCCGGTCGTGAGGGCCATCTCCGTGAAGGGATAGTTCACCAGATATTATAGTTATTATTACATTATTTTGTATAAGGTGACGGAAACCAAAAGCATTTACTTACTGACCATTTTATGCCGAGTTTGTGTTTAGTTTAAGGATGAAATTTCTCACATAAAAATATTAAATGAATTTTTTTTACACAGAGCCAGCTTGAGTAATCCATGAACGTTTTTATTATTTTATATTATAAAGAACAATAACAACTCTAGCTCACCTTGTATAAAACAATATTACTACAATATTGTCACGAAAGAAATTTCTCGTCGTAGTAAAATAAACGGGGTTTTGCCTTGAAATCTTGCGGAATGAAGTTCCTCGAAAACTGTTTATAATCTACAAGGTGTTTGTTCGCAGTGTCGACCTTGGATAATAAACACAATAGCTGTGTTTCTTGAGAACAAGAAGAGTTGCGTTAACTCTAACCAATTGTAGAAAGTAAGAGTAAGACGAATAATAAATATATTAAATAAAAAAGTGTAAATGTTCTTGTTAAGGCTTTAAAATTATGTGTTGACCATCTTATAATACCTCGTCTAGTTTGAGAAAAAAAGTGTAACCACTAGAGTTTTACAGTTTTTAAAAAGAAGGAAAGAAAAAAATGATTTCCCAAGTATATTGTTACATCAGAAATTGAAGTGCAATATTCCTAAACAAAGTTAGAAATAGATAATATTTTGAACTTTTGATGTTAATAACTCTTTCATCTTTCAAAGCTAAAAGGACGACTCGTTTTTATAAATGTTGTAAAGTTCTAAAGGCCCAACTATAATGTGCATATACAAGCTTATGCCAACTTATACAACTGTGCAAATACATATAAATCAAATGTGGTAAACTATAATGTACTTGAGAGAACTTTTCGTCAAGTTTCGTCAAATGTCATTTGCTTAAGCAATGTACGAAGCTGATCGTACATTCCGTACAGAAACAGCTGATTGCGCTTGGTGTATACATACATAAATCAAAAAAGACAAAATTGCAGTGGAGAGCGACACTGAAAAAGATTTTTTTATTTAATAGAAAATGTAGAAAAAAGAAGGGTTTATATGAGAGAAAATGATGCGTTCTTATTATACCAATTCGCTATAATTTTTTTTTAATTGCTTTCAAATTAAATCAGTGACACCGTTGC
This sequence comes from Cistogaster globosa, assembly GCA_937654795.1. NCBI lineage: Eukaryota > Metazoa > Arthropoda > Insecta > Diptera > Tachinidae > Cistogaster > Cistogaster globosa. The sequence goes on from OW569404.1 coordinate 91,837,120, forward strand.
ATCTTTTGGTACATTTGACCAAAAATACATAAAAAAACATGCCATTTTTTATCGAGTTTAATTGAAAACTAGTAAAAGAAAGTACATTTATTTAAATCATTGTTGTTAAATATATATAATTTATTTTTTGGATGCCTTTTTCTTTAAAAGTTTTATTTATTTAAAAATATATATATTTTTAGGAAAGTACGATTTAAACATGATGTGCAACTGGGGCAAATTATTTTTTAAATTTATGTAAGTACATTGTAGCCACATAAAAATCATTAAAGAATTACCTAAGCATTTGACAGGCTTTTCGTTGGGGTTTTGACATAAGCTCAAGCTAGCTTATGCACATTATAGTTGGGCCTTAAGTCTAAGCTTACATTTGCTTTGTGTTCTTCTCTAGGTTGTGTTTTACAGGATGAAGTTATGAACTAAATAGTTCCCTGGAGAACTTGCAGCAGTTGCTTTTTTGACAATAACATTTGAGTCCGCTAAGCGTAATCATTATTTTATGGACCCTTATTCAATATTTGTGCAAATCTCGACTTTTTAATTTATCAAACTAACTGTTACTTGTGTGATTTTAATTTCTTTTAAGGTACTTTTCTATAATACGAGTATACTTTTCAAAAAGTACGATATCAATCAAGTGCTTTCTAAACTTTACAAAAGTGACACTTAAATTGTACTGCCTTTATTTATTTTCTACTATTAAAAATACAACTATAAGATGACAATATTATCGCTCTTCTTTTTAAGCATTCGAGTGATTTTTTGTTATGATTACTTTCCTCAGATTTCTGTTATGTTACTGCAATCTTGTTTTTGCGGTTTGCTTTAACAGAATTTAATCTTCTAGTTAATTCTTTGTGACTTATTTATGACGATTTTATAATAATTTTTAAGCTGATCTTTGATCTAGCTAATATTTTATGAAAATTATTTGTAAAGTAATAAAACAAGTGGTTGCACACGTTTGTCGTACAACAATTAAATAATCTTAATGCATCTTTGAGTTAGATTTCTTAAAGAGAACAACAATGATTTAATTTAGTCCTTGTGCTTTTTAAGAATGTATAAAGCTTGTCTTTTAGGTATCCATCGCCGTTATTTATTTGTTTTATTTTTAACAATTTTCAATTTTAAACAAGTCTACAGACGGTACCTAAAATATTTTCATAAAATTTTGTTGGTGGTGCAGATAGGAAATTTCTGGTACTTTTATCCCTCTATCTTAGTGCCTGTGTACTTGCTTGTGTATGCTTCATGTAAAAACTTTGGATTAATTTAATAAATTTGTTTGGGAGCTTTAAGCTTACTTTCTTAGAGCCAACTTACACTATGAATTTTTCCAAGAAACTATTTGCATGAAAGTTTTGTTTATAGACAAGTGGTGTAAAGCGCAATATGGCATTGCCTTAATTTTTCAGGGGATGTTTTCACACTTGCAATGCAATCTAAAGGAAACAAGTAAGAGTGCTAAGTTCGGATAAGTCAAATCTTATACACCTTTCACCATTTATCTAAATCAAGTTAAGTAACGTAAATTAAAAAAAACCAATAAAGAGGTCACAGAGAATTACACATTTATAAAAAAAATTACATAAAAATGCATTTTTTAGCATTTTCTTAAAGATCTCTTCACAAGTTTTTAAATGATACCCTAACTCGGAAAATATGGGCGGGCCCCAATCTTTTCACTTGATGTTTCTTCTTCTTATTTTCTTATATTTGTTTTTTTTTTTTTTTTTTTTGGTTGTTTGATTGGAGTTACTTCATTGTGCCAAATACTGTGAAAAAATTAAAGGTAGGCCTAGCGTTATGTCTGCTGTCTCCAAGGAAACTGACTGATCTTGCTGATTTTCAATAGTAAAATTTTCGTAACTATTTCCGATCGTTTGGAGTATTTAAATTTACCTAGCTCATTTTGTGCCTTGGCAAAATTGATTTCAACACTAACACGGACGAAAAGACGGACATCGCTCAATAGACTTCGCTTTTCATAAGGGCGAAAATGGATATTGTAGAAATTACAAACAGAATGACAAAATTAGTTGTTAATTAAAAAATTTGCGGTCAGCTCTTAATTTCGGAGTTAAAGGCCTTCAAAATTTGTACGTATAGTGCAGCATACATCAAATATTTTATAGCAGAAATAGGTAGAATAGGTATCGTATAAAGGGCAATTGAAACATCTATTAAATTAAAAATAAATTCAGAGAAAAAAATATAAGTTACACATAATGTTCATGGTAATTATATACGTAGACGTTATGACATGCCACCATACATAAAACTTACATCCATTTTAAAAATTTACAATTTTCCTACATTAAGGCTAAATTGACAGGCAAAAGTGAAACCTCTTTCAGTGAAGTGAAGAGACTTTTGTTTTTATTTAGAAAATAAACATGCACTAACCCTTGTATATTTTAAAGAACCTATTAAAATAACATCGAAAGCATGTAGCGGCTTTAAAATACGAATAAAAATTTTTTATGTATTTTATTTTTTTATATTTAATTCACTTTGACAAAAATTATGTAAGAACGAAATATTGTCAATTAAATTGGCCGTTCGTGATTTTCTTTTAATTTCTTAAAAAAACTGAAATTCTTAAAATAATAATAATAATAAAAGAAAAAACAGTTTTATTAAGGTGAGAGTAAATAATTTGGTTTTTTGTTTTGTTATTTAAATCATGTGCAACCGATTAAAATTATTTTAATCGTTCATTGTTAAAAAAATTAAAGAAATTTTTGTAAGATTTATTTGTATAAAAATATTTAAATAAAAAAACGAACAAAATAAGTTATTTCAAAAATTTATAAAAAATATAATTGTGAAACAAATAAAAGATGCAAATTTAAATTAATTAATTCAAGAAATCTAAATTGCATGTCAAAGTATAAAAAGTAATAAAATTTTAGTTCAAGTTTAAAAGAAATAGTTTTCGGTTATTTTTAAAATTTGAAATTTTTTACTATATTTTTGAGTTATTTAAATACCAGGTATTTCCGGTGTGCTTCGCTACCCCAAAAGAAAAAATAATGGTATCAGCAAAATGTTTTTTTTTGTTTTTGGAAAATTGAGTTCAAACAAGTTACAGTGCTATATTCAGCTATCCGAAATCTTACATACCCTTCACCATGTATGTAAATCTAATCAAAAAAACAAATATTGATGTGACAGAGAAAACTAAAATAAAAAAAAAAATAAAAAAAATTGCTATAGGCTCTTAATGGGTTAAGCGTTTTCCAAAAGCTTAGTATTTCCTGAAAGATTTCTTTAAAAGCTTTTGAATGATACCCATATTTACCACATTCTTTATGAAAATTTCAGAGGCCCCTAACTCGGAAAATATGGACGAGCGCCAATTTTTTTACTTGATGTTTTTTTATTTCTTAATTCTCTGTCGCCCCATATATTTATTTTTTTTTACTGGAGTTACTTTATTGTTTTAATGATACAGAAAAATTAAAAGTAGACGTGGTGTTCTGCCCGTTGCGTCGAAGGTCGTGGACCGATCTTGCTGAGATTCAATAGCATTTCTTTCGACCCTATGTCTGATCGATGGCGTATTTAAATTTTTTCTATTGCCTCGGCAAACTTGATTTCAACACTAACACGAATAGACGGACATCTCACAATCAACTTCGGTATGCATAAGACGTCAGAATATATATATTTTATGGGGTCGGAAAAAGATATTGAAGAAATTACAAACGGAATGACCAAATGAGTTTTACCCTTTTTCCTGTTTTTGGTGAAGGGTATAATAATTGGTTTACTTCGCATATCTTCTGTTTTTGTCACGTACGATATATTTTTATTTTCTCTTCTATTTCTTTTTAAATATAGTACACTCTGTATGGAACATAACGTCCTTATTATTTTTCGAGTTCTTTTATACTTGCACAAATTGATTCCACTTTTAAGGAGTAAAAATATCATTTACGGTGCCATGGAAATGCCCATAATCCACTTCAAAAATATCGCTTGGCGGTTTTCTTAAAATTGCATCAACTCAATCAGTTTTTTTTATTTTTACCGACTTCAAAAAAATGAAGGAGGTTATCAATTCGACTGAGTATTGCTTTTCTTTTTTATGTTTGTGCCTGCAGAATTCAGTCATTTCTGAACCGATTTTGAAAATCTCTTGTTGTTTGATAGATTATGCTTACAGATTGGTCACATTTAAAAAACAGTTAATAATCTTAAAAATTAAAGGGTGTCCCCATATAACATACATGTTTTGAAAGTGAATTATGAACCGTTAAGCGCACTTCTTTAAAATTAAAAAAAAAAACGCTTAAAAATTGGACAGGATGTCGATTACTATTACCGTTATAATAACAAGTGTTATAATAGCATGTAAACACAATTATAAATTAAAGGGTATCCCCATAGTTAATTTAATTTGATATATTTTGCCAAACTTTTGAACTGTTATAGACTAACTGCTCAATTTTCTTGTTTAATCTGCATTTATATTTTGTTCTACAACATATGAAAAATCCTGACGCAATCTTTCTAGAATATAATATAATTAATATAAATTACCATCCTAAAGAATTATGATTTCAAGTTTGTCTGTTATGAAATTGGTTTTTTTTTTTTGCAAGAATTATTATAAAGTTAAATCACACTTTAATTTCTTTAAGTGTATTTCGAGCTTTATATCAACATCAATAGATAACAGAGAAAGCAATTACTATATGAAGAAGAAATAACACTTTATAAATGATGCCCTTTACTCACTATATGCTCTCAAAAAATGTGGCTCCTGGAAAACAGGGCTACTTGTTACCTAAGCCACAAAAAAGTTAGGTTTACAAAAAAAAAAAAAAAAACTACTTGGAAATTAAATACTCATTAATTGCTTAACATGTGTTTTTATTTTTATTTTTTTCACTACCGGATATTAACTTACCTGTGCATTTCCTTATCGATTTAAATTAATGTCTTTATAACTTTTTGCTGACAGAAACATTAGTATGTAACTTTGTGATGGCAACAGTTTAGTGTAAAATATATTTAATCAATGAAAATTGCATTGATGTAAACAAAATTGCACAGCGTAGCGTAAAAATGTAATATAAAACATCATTTCGTTGTAATATTATAATGTTTACGTACGGAATATTTTATGTATTTTATTTTTAAAATAAACAATTTTCAATTAATTTAATGTCATCAAAGTGTTAAGTTAAATGAGCCGTTTATTTCAAAACTGATATAAGTCTCTTTTTTTAATTTTTATATTTAAATGCTATGGTTTTAACTTGTGTATTTTTTTTTTGTTCTCATTGACAATCTTCCACTTTAATGTCAGTTTAAAATTCAATAGTTTAATAAATGTATTGATTTACTTTTATGGTCTTTCTGTTGAAATTAACAACTCTTAATAGTCTTTGTCCATTGTTTGGGTCCCTTTCACACGCAGCAGAAGGAATAAGTATTTAAAAGCAATGGAAATCTCTCTATTAATAATTTTTGTTTGTGTTGACTTATACCACTTTTAAAATAAACAGTTTAAATGTGACATTCAACATAACAAATTAAATAAACATTTCAAATGTGTGTTGAAAAACAGCTGACAGGAAAATTGCATTATAAATTACTGAAACAAAATTAGGCAACGAAACTAAGGAGGTCAACAAAATGTTGGCCGATAATATGTCTTCTTTCCTTTCATTCGTCCAAAATCTTCATGAGCAGTAGTTTATTGAATAACTTAAGTAAAAAGCACAGTGGGTTGTTTTTAATTATTCACGGCGACTCAATTATCAGGTGGTAGCATCGGCGAATTTATTATTAGTTTTCGTCGTTACCCTGCATGTCAAACTGCTGACAGTTAGATTGAAATATACAAAATCGTCATTTGTTTTTGTTCACCTCTATTACGCTACATAATACAAACTTTTTTCAATTTGCCTCGGAAGTAAAAAACTCAAAGCATTAAATATACGAATCAGCATGAATATTATGCCAACACAAATTTTATTCTTTTTGTTTTATATGTAAATTGTACAAACGAAATTTGTTATTGTTATTGTTATTGTTTGTAAGCTAGAGATTTTTAAGAAACCATTTGTGTGCTTAAAACGAAATTATTCCACATCTAAATGCTCTTAAACCATGCATTTCAAAAGGTACCAAGATTTGAATTTGTGTATTGCGATAGAAACGCCCTAATTTCATAAGAACCGTTATTTAATTTTTTTTTTTATTTAAAGTAGTGTGGCATAAGTTTAATAGGAAACCTTCATAAAACGTGGCATGTTATTGACATTGATACTACTCAGGTTGTTGTCAATGGACTTGAAACAATAATGAACCACATGTTGTTCTTCATATTGTTGTCGTCGTGTTTATGGTTGCTTTTGTTTATTTTCCAACATTTTTCTAGTGAAATAAAAAAATAACAAAACATTTTTTTAAATCAATAAAAACAAATTGCACATTCTTTGTAAATGGCTTTTCTTCAATTCGCCTTTTGCTTTAATGTTTCAATTGATTTGTTTTTTTTTTCTTTACAAATGTGTTTTATAAGTTAAATTTTTTTATTTGAAGACCTATCCCATCCCTTCAGATCTGAGATACACTTTCACAGTGGTGCATTAAAGTTACTGACGAATAAACTGATCTGTCAGAGACACTGAAAAATGTACTTAAAGCTGAGGGTATTAAAGGGCGCGTAGGTTTTCATCTCGTGGGTGTTTTGACCTCGATCCTAAATTGTCCATGTAATATTTGATCCCCTGTAGAAGAAAATATTGATAGCGTAAAACTAAAAAAACTCTGGCACCTGAGCGGTAAGATTGTATCTCGAGTTTTCTTTCATAAACTTAAAACAAGTTTCTATACATTATAAAGATCAGTAAAACACTAGAAAATAAAGAATAAATTATTTTGGCCCACAAGTTTTTGTAACAAATCTAACAGTGTTATTGAAAATAAAAGTTTTTAGTCATTTTCCTAAAATAAACTGTCCAATATATTAACGATTATAAAGATCATAAAGATAACGTCTTTCCTGAGCTCTTTCTTCTTGGGGACATAGTTCTTAATTTGCACAAAACTTATATAAAGGGGAGGAAGAAAACTTTTATTTCTAAACCCAAGTTTCTTTAGACACGATTTTTGCTTTAGCAATTAAGATCGTCCCCCATAACGAGTGACTTACGTTGAGGATATTATTTAATTTTTTTCAATATATACTGGGCCTTTTTGTTAACTAAATTTGTGCCAGATATAGCCTAAAGGCCGGGGCACATAGAATCCCTAATACGTTAAACTTTGACAAATTCAACTGACAAGTCAGTTAAAATACATGTTTTCTTATGAGCGTTATCACAATCAATACGTGTCTGTCAACGCAAAGTACGAAAGTTGGTCAACTTTTAACGTTTGACGTACGTTGAATACTTTGACAACTATCAACTGCTTCTTCTCTGTTTTCTTTTAACTCTTGCTGTGTTTCAATTGTGTTTTGTGATTTTAATTAAACAATTTTGGTGGCAAACAATAAAATTCAAATTTAATTAAATTAACAAGTGAATAAAATGCGAATTAAATTTAAAAGTAAATAAAAATAGAGAGCAAACTTTGATTTAACATCCGTCTGCAAAGTATTTATTGTGCCAACCTCATCCGTCGTTACTTTGACTTTAGTTGAATTTGTCAAAGTACAACGTATAACGGATTCTATGTGCTCCGGCCTTAAAAGATAATTTGCGCAATTAAAGGGTTTTTTTTAGCGGTGATAGTATGTTTGACCTTAGTTCAAACAAGAAAGAGTGCTTTATTCGGCTATGCCAAATCTTATATACCATTCATCATGTATGTAAATCTAGTTTTGTGAAGTAACTCCAATCAAAAAAGCAAATATTGGGGTAACAGAGAATTAAAAAAATTTGTTTACATAAAAACGCCATCGGTTCTTAAAGATCCCTTTAAAAGCTTTAAAATTGATATTTTAAAAATTTTGAATAATTAAGTAACTCCAATCAAAAAATCAAAAAAAAAAAAAAATGGAGCGAGTTAATATTATTTAAAATAATAAAATTTTCCTAATATGTCTAACCCATTAAGAGCCGATGACATTTTTATTTAAAATTACATATCGTCCTTTTTTTCTTATTTTTAAATTCTCAGTAACCACATGGTGAAGGGTATATAAGATTTGGCGCAGCGGAATATAGAACTCTTACTTGTTTCTTTTAAAATTAATTTTTAAAATACAAAAGCAATATCAACATATTATTTTGTTTTCTTTCATTTAGAATCTCATATTTAAGTTATAATTTTAATTTTAATTTTTTAATAAAATATTTACCCGCAATATAAAACAAAAATTTAATCATCTCAATTTACAGACAGAATAAGATTTTCATTCTTTTTAATACAAGAAAAATAAATTCTAAGTCAAGGAAAAAATATACAAAAGACAATAATAAAATTATATTGCAAAAACAAAGAACTTATGCAAATACAGATGTTAACAAACAAACTCCTACACAGACAGTATTTAAACATATAATTCTTGTTTTTTATAGTGAATGAAGTTGGATGGATTATTCTTATTTATTCAATTTAAGACATCATTATTTTCTTTATTAAAGTGGAAAAAAACAAAAAGTCACACTCAAATGAAAAAATATTGTTTGTGGCTTTACATTCGTAAGAGATACAACGATACTTAATTTAAAAGTGTTTTATTCAGATTCAGAGAATGTACTAGAATTTTTATGATCTCGTATTTGCTAAAGATGTGTTGTTATAAACGCAGCCATCCAAGCTATATTATTCCGGCGACACATAGATTACTCAATACCATGCTTAGCGACCTAAACCATCAACATCGAAACCAAGCATCATCTTTAATCCAACGGTCATAACACACATCTGCCATACATCGTTATATGCTCTTACTTCCTTTCGCTAACAGCTAGAGTTTTTTCTTTAATCAAACATTAGATCTGTTCGGTAACTAGAGTGTAAAACAGAAATTTTCAAAATTATTCTCCCAAACATAAAGAAATTAAATGAACGCTTTACTAGCCAAAATTAGCAAATAAAATTGTACCGGCTTTTGAAACGGTATGTTAAACTTAAAAACTATACGGTATGACCGTTAAATAGTACCATTTTGAAACAATTTATACTAGAGTGCTAAAATATATAAAACAATAAACCCCTATAAGCTAGCAAACTAAGTAATCAAATAGCAAAAATATGTACATAAAATGTCTAAACTTTTTTCTACCCTCCACCACAAAAAGTGGAAATAGGGTATAACTTATTTTGTCATTTCGTTTGTAATTTCTACAATATCCATTTCCGACCCCATAAAGTGTATATATTCTGACTTCTTATGCATAGCGAAGTCGATTGAGCATGTCCGTCTGTCCGTCCGTATTACTGTTGAAATTATGTTTGCAGAAACACTAGATCAGCTAAAAAAAAATTTGAATACGCAAATCGATCAGACACAGAGTTGAAAGATGTGTTATTGGATATTACCAAGGTAAAACACAAGACCTACATCCGATTTTTCTATATCATGAAGTTACTCTTCAAAAAAAAAATATACATGGGGCGATAGAGAGAGCCCGCCCCTATTTTCCGAGTTCCGGGCCTCTGAAATTTTCAAAATTTTTAAAATATCAATATGGGTATCATTTTAAAGCTTTTAAAGAGATATTGAGAGAAATACTAAAATTTAAAAAAAAATGCTCAACCCATTAAGAGCCGATGGCAGTTTTTGTAAATTTTTTTTTTTAATTTTTTAATTCTTTGTCACCTCTATATTTGTTTTTTTGATTAGAGTTACTTCACTAAACTAGATTTAGATAAATAGTGAAGGATATATAAGATTTGACAAAAATATATTTTATCGCATATTTTCAAACAAATTATTTTGTAAAAAAAAAGTAAGAATACAGCTGTTTGACTAATTCTTGTACCTACAAATTTTACTAGACAGTAATTGCAACAAATTTTTTCTCTCTTACATTCTTACGCTTTTTTTCCCTCTCTCCTTGCAAGTTTTTTGAGTACGTAAACACATTTTGTAACAATTAGCAATAATAAGTAACAATTTTTGGTTAATAAATAATAATTATTGTGTATTTTTCTTTCTGGGAAGTTCATTTTCTCATTAACCTTGTGCCTTTATGCCACAGTGCAACCTAACTACAAAATGCTTTAGCTATTGCCATAGTTAAGAGTGCGATAGGTCCATTTTTATCAACAGTTGCTGCGGAGATTCAAATCGGTCAAAACTAAACGAAACCCAAGATTCTTTGAGAAAAATCTCACCATCGTTGAAACACCCTTTAATCTACACATATGCATAATAAAACAGTAAAACAGTTGTATTTGAAATATTTTTTTAAAAATTTTTGTTTTGGTGATATATTAATCGACATGGAACGCAAAACTCCCATTTTTTAAAATTGTGTCTTTCTGTCTGTGTTCGCATTATACAAAAACGACTGCATAAATATGAAAAAAATTTCGTGAGGAGGTCCCTTAAAGCCTTGGTTGAAATAAAGAATACTTCTTGTTTCGTAAAGAAAGTAGAGATACAAATATGAAGTCACCCGGTCACATCGGTATAATGCTACTAAAAAAGTCGTCAGCATATTTTATTTTTATAGATAAAAAATTTTTAACACTTTTACAAATATCTAAAATAAATATATAAAAACACATTTTTTAAATTTTAATTTTAGGAAAATTGTAAATGACAAGCGGACGTCGTCGTGGGTTCTATTAATAGATAATAAAATATGTTTTACCAGAAGAAAAACGTTTGTGCTTATTTTATTAAAAAAATACTTGTTCCATTCAAACTTATTTTAACACTTTGTTTGGCAACATTTTTGGTTTTGTTTACATCATAAAGTTTAATAGAAAAAATGTTAACCTTGAATGATAAGTGAGGTTGTGTTTAATATAAAAAAAACTTTTTTATGCTCTTTAATTGCAACTTGGCAACATTTATTATAAATTTTCATAAAATATCAATTAAATTTGCTTGTTGCTTACGAGTAATTTTAACTGAAAAATGAGTAAAAAACTGTTTTATTAATTCTTGTAATTTTTGAAAAGGGTGTGTCTATTTGCTAAGTTAAAATAAATAAATTTTCAAAATTTGTCCCGTTTAACATTACAGCTGATTGATGAAAAAGAATTACAATCAGGATAACAATATAATAATACAGAAACACTTATTGCATTGAATTTAAAAATATTTTGTAAAACACTTTTTTATTTTTGTACATCTTGAGATACGATCAGATTAGTCAAATATTTGACCAAAAAACTTGACCACTAAATTATAGAAAATAAATACTTTTCCTTCTCAAATCCTTATTAAGAAATATTAAATCCAACTTAATACAGAGGTAGGATATTATTATAAATCGTTTTAAGTAATGATATGTATCGGGAAAGATTGAATAAACATTTGTGAAAATAGTGGTTACGCATATTTGGTCAAATATTTGACTAATCTAATATATATAAGAGAGTTCATCAATATTGGGAGGTTCAAATAACATACTCTCTTTTAAAATTAAATAAATTAAATAAAATAAACTTCATTTTCTTAATCAAAAATAATAAATTATCAAATAAAATATTTATGGAGCACGATCTCATTCATGTGACCGCCGTGGCTGGCCTGATACTGATCTTATTCGGTCAGTCCAATTTTCCAAAATTTTGTTGACAGTCTCTTATTAAATTTATAGAATAAATCGAATGATGTAAGCCTCAAAGGTGTGTATTAGTCTTTTACGGTCTAGCACATAAAAAAAGAATAAAGAGGATCCGTAAGAACCGAACTGAGCATGCAAAAGATTCTTTCTTGAATAATCAGTTTAACTTGGTGTGCTATCAAGTTATTCTTATCTTCCATTTCATCCTAAAAATCCTAACTTTCTTTTACTTCCTGTTGACTTAAAACGAACTACCAGCAGCATTTTCAAAACAAAAATAGGCTGACAATATCACCAGTTTTTACGATTGACAGCGAGCCGACGTCTCTTGATTGAGTTTCACAGTTTTGGCCGCAGCAGCTATATTCTCGTCGAACAACAAAGAAAACCATTGGTGTTGTTTACTACCAATCCAATCTTACAAACATAGGCACAGTTTTCTAATTTCAGCCTCAGTAGTTCAAGCATAAAACGGTCTATCCACGATCAAAATATTCGTCCATCATTATGTTAGTATTTGTGATAATGTACACAGACGGCGCTGGACAAAAAATCCAAAACTTTATATTTTTGGCTTGCAAAATGTTTCCTTTTTGTGTGTGTAATATTTGTTTTTCAACTACTAACAAATTTTTTATTTTAAACGAGATTTCAAGTTGTGCAGATGCCAAAACTGGCGGAAGAAAAAAAGTAATCTTAGAATTTATCAAAGTTTACTAAATGATTGCATGCATTTCGGAACGTAACAAGTGACCGTCATTTGACAGAAAAATTTTAATTTTAGTATTTAATTTAATTAGAATACTACAAATAAAAAAACAACCTCCGCGGAGCTCTTGTGAGAAACCTTAAGTAAAACTTAACCTCTTAACCTCTTTCATTTAAAAACTTTTTTTCACTAATTTCTATTTTCTTTCTCTTTGTCGCGTAAATAATAGTTGTGTTTTTTGTATGTACATATGTATACTGTTTTTTTACTAGTGCCATTTTCGCAATACTGAAAGCAGAATGTTGACAGCAGAAATTCAAATTAAAAATTAATTTTTGACTAGTTATTCAACATGTGTACATCAAAGCGCGCAGCACACGTATACGAATTTGTAAGCCAATATTTCTGATCGTGGATATACCGCTTAAAGTCACTAATTTTTGTCTGTGGGGATATGATCTAACGGTTAGTTAATATTTCAGACAAAGGATATCTATCAGTGTCAAAATATTATATAAAATGATACTTGTGTTTAAACCACCTGCTACATGAAAGAATGTATTCTTAAAATTTAGCTTTGCTAAAAAGTGGACAAAATAATTTTTCTCGAAAATGTTGCTTCTTTCACTAATGTTTTTACTTGACTTGTTGCTCGAAATATCGTGTCTGTTTAGCTAGCTGTTTCTCACGAATCGACTTTACCTTAAACTTCTTTAAACGCAAGGACACGCTGCTGCATGGTAGCCCTAACGTCACTGAATGGAATAGGCAAGAGCTGCAATATCCGTATAATGTGGCATATGATTTTGTTTTGTATTTTTGTATGTTCTTTTTCATACTGTGGTTATTTGCGCAATTTCTGGCACGAATATATTTATTATCGCCAATTATAGTCAACGCTTACAATCGACATTAGTGATAAATTAATGAGTCCATTACCTTTTGCCAAAAATAGGATTGGCAACCCTTACATATTTATAACAGTATTAAAAGTTAAAGTTTTAAAATTGTGAGTGTGTGCTTGTGTGGGTGGTTGAAAAGTTTGTGTGTTCATTAGCAGAAAATCATGGACGTGTAAATATATATTTGAAGTTAAGTAGCTGTGCTGAATAAATTGTTTTATTTTATTTAACAGGGATTCAAAGATATGCTAATGAAGACAAAGAATAGACTGAAATTGTTAAGGTTTTTGTCTTTAGAAGAGCATCTGTATAGTGAAATAAGGAAGTGGAAGTCCAAACCTCAACGCAGCCTTTATTAGTGAGAAAAGTAATATTATAAAAACACTGTGTTGCAGTCGTGGATGAGTGGCTTAATCATCAAGAGATGGTGAGCCTGGCTGCTTTACATCGTGATCTGGATAACTGGGTTAAATAATGGCGCATTCACCTTTGCCCACTAAGTTATAGGGTATCTTTAGTCCTGAAAGTGTGGCAGAATATTGTGTGGGTTCAAATATAGCAAGAGCCCAAAGGTAAGAAACACAAAAGCAAAAAAAGAAAACAAAAAAAAAAACAATAATTGCCCTACTCCCTCATGTTTATATTTAAGAGAATCCCAACACTTAACATTATAAGTTCCCATTCTCTAGTGGATTTTTTAAACCTTTATCTAAGAACTAATTACGTTTCATAAAAGTTAAATAATTTAATATTAAAAAGGTTTCAAATAAAATTTTTCCCAATTCGTACAACGAAAGTACTACTCGTATAAAAAGGTCTAAGTTTACAACTTAAATGAGTCGGAAGAAAGAAATAAAAAAAAGTTTTATTTATTGTCTTTTTTGCTTTAACCTTGAGTTCTTGTATCTTGTAGTTTGTTTTTTTGCTTAATGATACTTGATTGATAAATTTAATCAAATTTAATAAATTTAATTTAAATTTTGGCATAAAGTACTTGTATGTGCTTTTTGAGTGATTATGTTTTTTATTACAAAGTTGGTTGATGATAAAGAAAATTTAAGTAAAAAATAAAAACATTTTGTATTATAGTTTTGATATCAATAGACTAGGAGATATAATCATTCCATAAGTAATCCATTAAATCAGTGGTATAATATAGGACCAACAAAAAAAAAGGTGCATGGGACAGCCACATTTTTTTTGTGCCGCACTGTACTGTTGCAATACTGCAAACGAAACATGAAAATATTACAAAACATAATAAAGCAAAAAAAAAAAAAAAACAAAAAGCCTAAAGGTGCGGTCAAATTAGTAAAATATTTGATTATATTTAAAGAAAATAATTTTTTGTTTTTTCAAATACATTTTGAGAAATATAACATCCTAAGGTAAGATATCACATTTATTATCTCATTGATTGCCATTTGTAAAGGTACGAGCGAGGAAAAATTGAATAAAAATCTGCAAAAAATTGGTTATGTTTATTTGATCAAATATTTGACAAATCTAACCGTAAGTTGGGTTGTATGATGTGGTCATAAATGATTGAAAAATCGCTAACTATAAATGATGGAATCAAAATATTTGCAATTTTTATTTAAATTACAATAGATAAAAAAGCAGAAGGTAAATTCCATAAAGAAATACTACCGAAATAAACTAAGCATTACCAGGTTAAGAAAATTCGAAACAAATGCCCTAGATTTATATCATGACTTTCATTTTCAAGGATGCAGACAGTTTCATCGTGAGCTTTAACAATGAAATTTATGATGCAATTGAAATTTGTACATTTCGCTTTAAATTTCATATTTGTTATGGTTATTTGTGTTATTTTAAATAAAAAACAAATAGCTAAAAATATACGACGAACGTACACAAGCAAATGTAAAAACTTATGATTCATACATAAAACCGATTAAAGAGTTAAAGGTGCTTCCGTAGCAAATGCCGGGTTATATTGAAAGCTTTATATGATATTGAGCTATGATCTCACCTTATGTGCATTCTAATGAAGCTTCTAGTCTCGTATGGATCGATTGTATATGACAAGAAAACTTTAGTTTTGTTGTCAGTTACTGAAATCGTATTACATAGGGACTTTATCAATTAAGGGCGGTTTACATGGTCACAGAAGTCTTACGACATGTCAATTTTTTTGTGCAGAATATTACCAGTGGAATCATCTAAGCCAAATATGTTATGAATCTGCACAAATTGACAGCAATTTCGGATGAAAATTTGACAGTCGAATGGCTCTCTATGTTTTTTGAAAATTTTCAAAAAACATTACGAATCATTAGATCACGGATGCATTTTTCTGCATTCCGCCCAAAAATCTATGTATACCAATTGTGTGAACGCGAAAAAAAACTGTCATAAGATTTTTACTCTCATTTTTTAAAATACGGATGGATTTTCAAATTATTTTCTCTTGGATTTTACGAACGTAAAGTCGTACGGTCTAAACCCCTCTTTAACAGCTGCAATTGAAGTTGCCAAATTGCAATTATTTTGGCAATTAAAAATATGTGGTGACTATTGATTTGTTCTTAAAGCATAAAACACGGTTAAAGTAAAAAGTTTATATATTTCGGCACTTTTAAAAATTTTTTGCAGTTTTTTAATTGCTGATTTTAAAAATTTAGAATGCATAAACAGACAATATCTTTAATTGCCAGGACTTTTGGAGCTAGTATTAAAGAGACATGAAAAGGAATTGCTTATAAATTAAATACTTTTTGCCGTCCTATAGCTGTCAAAAGAAATTAGAAATAAGAGATCATAATCAAAAAATATTACACGTCTTTGCCGAGGGACCGTAACAGGAAAAAAGTTTGTCGCCAATAGAACAGACTGAATTGAATTTTTTTCATAAAAGTAAGTCCCCAACGAAGTCTTTCTAAAGTAAAACTGTCTAAATACGGGAAGCAATAAGAGGCTGAGTTTATTGCAATAAGAATTTTGAAAACTTCCTCTACGAAGCACAGACTTTTTGTAGCGAAAGTATTGCCGATGCCCGGTGATTTTGTCTAAATTTCATAGGAGCCATTTAACGTAGCTATAGGGTACCAAAAGTAATTAAAGGACTTGATTGAATTCTAGGAGTACAAGATGTATTTCATAAAACTTGTGTTCAAGGACTTCTAGAAAATTTTGTTATCATCATAGAGCCTATTTATTTGATTAACATGGGTTTTATTGAAGAACCTTAAACCCACACCATTTTATTATTTTTGTGAAACTGCGCATAAACAAGGTGTTTCGGCTTAAATGTTTCATGTTTGTGTTTTTATTCTGATAAATAAGGCTTCAGCAAATCCTATTTTTTTATACCCTTCACTATATGTGGAAAAAGGGTATATTTACGTTTATCATTGCATTTGTAACTTCTATAATATTCATTTCCGACCCCATGTAGTATTTATATTGTAAGTCCTTATGCATAGCAAAGTCAAATAACCGATGTCTTTCTGTCAACTTCACCTAGGCACTAGATGAGCCAGAGAAAATTTAAATACGTCAATAGATTAGACATTGTTTCGAAAATTTTGCTATTGGAAATCAGCAGACCGGTCGATGTCCTTCGAGGCAGCGGGCGAAACAACATGACCTCTTCTTCGATATCTTTTTCTTCCAACTTCCGTTCCAGCAGATTGGACTTTTGTTTTTATTCCTGTTGGTGGTTGTCTTTACTAAGTTCTACAGACTAATGGACAGCTTTTGAATTCGTATGTGTGTATTTTTTTTAAGTTCTTTTTAAATACGAAATTCAGTTTTCCGTTACACACTCAAATGCAACTTAAATGAACAATCTTGTGCATATAAAGTCCATTTAAATCATACATTTTTACCATAGAATTATGGCATTTTGATGTTATTGTTGCGCAAAGCAAAAGTCAACCAACAAAGATAAACAAACATTTTAGCTATTTTATGTTTTGCATTCAGTACGTATTTAAAATAGTTTCGGTTATTAAAAACTTAAATAAATAAATAAAATAATTTAAGTGGTAAGTACACGAACATCGCTCATTGTGCTTGTTAGCAGCTGTTTTTCATAAACTATTAAGAGTTATTCTGATATTTCGTAATGCTGCCGTATTTTTTTTATAGTTAAATGATCGTTCTGATCACAGATGACTGAAAAACTGAAACTTTGATTAAATACAACTTAAGTTTAAATGCCAATTAACTAAATGCGTTTTTAAATATAAGTAAAAGACTGGCCCTAAGTACTAAATAGCCAAGACAACCATATGTAGGAATACAAAAAAAAGTTGATGGGACATAAAGCTATAAGCAAAAGTTATAATTTTTGACGCTTTTTTGAACACAAGAACTTTGTGATAGTAAAGAATTTCTTATGCCGTTTTATATGCACTTCTAGTTATATAGTGAAGGGTATATTAAATTCAGCATAGCCGACTATAATACTCGTTCTTACAATTGTATCACCATCTCCATATTAAAAAAATATTTCTAAAAGTTTTGTAACAACTATTGAAAATGTGGTGTTTGTACTTGATACATTTCTGCCCATTTTGGGTAATTATTTTTACTAAATAATATTTAAATTGTAAAGTTTATTTTGTTAGAGTTGTACCTGTGACTGCACACATATGGCAGCTTCAAACATAGACTAATATAGAATGCAATATTATCTTTTAAAGTTTAATTTGAGGGTAGATTCTGAATTACACTGAAATCACAACATTGTGCTCAAAATAATCTTCTATTCCACTACCGCGATTTGACAAAACAATCCTTTATTGCAAGGAAAAAATTTTTCTACAGCTGTCTTAAGTCTGCTAAGTTCGTTATTTTCCGAAACAAAGATCCTCCCTTGTTTCTTTTCCTATAATTTAATTATAAGTAAAAATAAAGAAAGTAACACTTTTGAAGAAAAAGTAGAATTTATTTTGGTTTATAGTTTGGTATGTATAAAATTATAATTCTTTTTTGTATTAAACTAAATGTATAGTCTCCTGCTGTAAGTTATTGTACATTTATTTGCTTGTTAAAATAATTGACCTACTTAATAATTATTTCTTTAATGTGCCGTCTTTTATGTTCTTATACATATTTTATGCCATTTACAAGTTCAGATGTTAAAGTGTCTGTTAATAATTTGAAAATGGTACTTAAAGTATACAATTGACGCTACAGTCATTAAAAGTTAAACGTGTAGTCACACGGTTGTGTTATTATTGTCATTATCTAGTCATGTTGAGACAAACAACTGTTTATTAGGGGTCACACACATACATACGTATATAAACAATGAACTTGTTTTTGTCTTTTCTTTCACTAAGTAATATTTAATATTTATCGAAAAAAATATTTCAAATAGGAATTTTGTTATAAGTAGGTGCAGGATTTTCATTCACTATCATTCACGCTCATGAGTACAACAGTTAACACATATATCAAATTAATTTACAAGTTGGTTTTACGAGTAAGTGGTGATATTTTTTGTGAAAACTTCTGCAATTCTCTAGTATTTATTTGGGTTGACAAAAATATTTGATGTAGTTGAGATATTTTTGACTTAAATTTATTATTAGAATTTCTTTTTCAAATTCTTTTTGCATTTCAAATAATTAATTAACTAAGTTTTATTTATTAAACTGTGGCGATTACACAAATAATTGTCCTCTTTCTTATTTTAATACTAAATAATAAACAGCCAAAACAATATTTGATCTGTGATCTTTGAACCCACATAACTAAAAAAACAAATATTTTTAATAAATAAATTAATTAAAAATAATTTCATAATAGTAATTAATATTAAAAAATTATGAATAAAAATTAAATTATTAAATACTATTGTTATTCACAAATACACTTATATATTTTTTTGAAACTTGATATTCAAAATTATACAAAATTTCAATAGATGCTGCATACTTTAAGGCGTAGCATGAGCTTACATGTTAACATTAATACTAAACATTTAAATTATTTCTATAATTTGTTCATATGCTGGGGTTGTATTTAGAATTAAAATGAAAACTTTTTAACAAAATAACATACATGCTGATTCGAAGAAACAAAACAATATTATATGGACCCTGTTTACGTTGCGGGTCCATATGTAATACAAATTGTGTTGTTGGATGGCTGTGTTGCCAATTGCAGCTGGGGCGTAAGGACACGTACTATTTAAAATACTTAAATAATAATATGGTACGAAGCATATCGTTGAACTTTTATTACACCCTTCACTACAAAAAGTGGAAGAGGGCATAACTAAGTTTGTCATTCCGTTAGTAATTTCTACAATATTTCCTTCTCCATAAAGTATATATACTCCAAGTTCGTATGTTTAGAGAAGTCTATTGAGCGATGTCTGCCTGTCCGACTGTCCGTCCGTGTGCCGAGGCACTAGATCAACGCCAATCGATCAGACATAGTGTCGAAAGAGGTGTTATTGGAAATAAGCAAAATCCATAACCTTCGATGCATCGGTCAAAAAACCACGCCTACCTCTAATTTTTTCACTTCTTCTGGAACATTGAAGTAACTTTAATAAAAAAAATATATATGTGGGGCGATAGAGATTTAAAAAATAAGAAAAAAAACGTTAAGTGAAAATATTGGCGCTCGTTCATATTTTCCGAGTTACAGACCTCTAAAATTTTCAAATTTTTTAAAATATAAATATGGATATCATTTTAAAGCTTTTGAAGAGATCTTTAAGGAAATTTTTAAAAAATGCTCAACCTCTTGAGAGCCGATGGTATTTTATGTAAGTTTTTTTTTAATTCTCTGTCACCTCAAATTTTTTTTATTTATTTTTGTTTTTTTTTGTTTTTGTTTTTGATTGGAGTTACTTCACTAAACTAGATTTGGATAGATGGTGAAGGTTATATAAGATTTGCCATAGTCTAACATTTTGTTTATTGTAATTGTAAAAATCAAGGTGAACACCATGCTTAAGTACATCATGGAAGATGTCAAAAAATATATGCAGGTGTTTTTTGGATTAAATGATTAATTTTTTGTTTATTTATTTTTTAGGCAACAAATCAAAAATATGCTTAGAACGACGATTGTAACGTTAATATTTTATGTAAATTTGAAAGAATAACAGAGTAAGCCAATGTATAATGTGGATATTGTCGCAGAAAAAAATATATAATTTATTTTTATTTTTTATTTTTTGTACGATTTACACACAAAAAAGTATCTACTTAATAGATGTTGATATTATTATTATTTTTTTGTCAATATTATTTTATAAAATATTAACGTTTTGTTTGTCGTGCACTTAAGGAAGGCACGTGCACTTGAAGTAATCATTTAGACATGACACACCCTGAAATTTGTCACAGAAATATATTAAACGGTCCCTTTTTGCAATATTTCATAGATTTCTTTAATGATAATTAATAAAATTTAATCCTTGTTATTTATGCTAACAAAGATATATAAAAGCTTCCAAGTTTATAGCCTTTATATTATTTGGCATGTAGAATGTGACTTTCTTGCGAGTTCAGTAGATGTTTAATGTTTGTATTCTTGTTGAAAAAAATACAGGAAAAATTAAATTATTTTTGTTTGTTTATTAATTACGTTGTTTTTTGTTTTTGTTTTAGTCTATTTTTTCAGTAAAATTAATTCCTACAAAACCTGGCAATACCCCAGCTTAATGCTCTTACATTTATATTTACATTTATTATTTTTACCTTACCATTCGTCAAATAGGTAAAGTATAGTTATCGTGAAAAAAATCAATGTTAAAGCCTTTTGAATCTATTTTTACTTTTCCACGATAATGCCTGTGGGTGGGCGGATGTGTATGCCACTACAAGTCATATTGTTTGACATATTAAAATGATATTCAGAAGGTGCTTTTAATATATGAAGAGCTTGTGAAATTAATCGGAAGGATGGGGGTAGATTACTTGAATCTCCAAAAAATTATTATTTGTTCGATTCGAATATATTTGAATTTTTATTCTTTATGTATTATCTCCGTAAAAATATCTGTTTCAATGATTTGTGGTAAAGTGGGGTGTAGGCTACTCCATTTTCGTTTTAATAAATGTAAAATACAATAAAAAGAATTTAAGGAATTTAATTAAAAGTTATTAAAATAACAGAAACACATGGTTTGGATTCTATACAGGCTTTTATAAAGAAACATGTACTTGTGTATAAAACCCACTGGCAGCGTGTGTTCATCCTTCATTTTTAAGTGAATTCCATTTAAATAATAACATTTCTTTTCACAGTGGAGACAGTAAATTGTTAAGTCAGATACTTGTAGCTTAATAGTTTTATTATTTGTATGTGCATTTGTATATCGTCGGTAATAAGTCGACATTTCTTAACATGTTTTTGGTACTTTTCAGAAGACGCGCTATTCTATAAATTGTCATACATTTTTCTTAAAGGATACCGCATTGTAAAAATTTATATTTTTATATAACATTTAATGCTCTAAAATCCTGTTATGTAGAATATTTAAGCAAAAATTGGTAAAAAGTGCGAATTCAACTTTAAAATTCCTTTTTTAGTCTTGAATTATTTTTATTTTAAAATTAATGATTTATTTTGAAATTAAAGTAGAATTTAATGATAAATATGTTTGTGAAACATTTTAATGCAGAAATTTGTTTTTTTGGAAGTGTCTTTTTTTAACCGACTAAAAAATTAAGGAGGTTATCAAATTGACTGAATGTTGCTTTTTTTATGAACATTTCTAAACCGATTTTGAAAATTTCTTGCAGATTGATAGATTATGCTTACAGATTGGTACCGTTTTTAAAACAATTCATTATCATAAAAATTAAAGTGTGTGCCCATAAATAATATATTTTTTTAAGTGTTTTATGAACCGTAAAGCGCAATTCTTTAACATTTAAAAAATGTGTATTACTACAGCAAAAAGTAATCAAAAAATTAAAGGGTGTCCCTATAGGTGACGTAAATTGATTTGAATGGGCCTATCTTTTAACCAGTTATAGACAAACGCTTTAAAATTGGACAGAACATGAATACCTATGACCGTTATAAACATTCAAAATTATAAACAAAAGGGTGTTCCCATAGTTAATGTAAATTGATATATGTGACCAAACTTTTGAACTGTTTAGCCAGATAGTTGAAATTTATAAAGAACCCGTATTGCTAAGTCCGCTAAAGAAACAAATATAAAATTTGAGTTTAGAAATTAAAGAGTGTTCCCATATTAGAAGTAAATTGACCTGTATGGTTCTTTCGTTTGAACCGCTATATACAAGCACTTAAAAATTAAACAGAATGTCTGTCCACTACTGCATCTGGTATATTAAGAAGTATAAATATATAAAATTATATATTAAAAGGGTGTTACAATAGTTGCTCTTGTTTGATGTATATGACCAAACTGTTGAACAGTTGTAGACAGTAGATTAAAATTTCCACAGTATCTTTATTGCTAAGTCCGCTATAACAAGTAGCCAACTTGATACTAGAAATTAAAGGGTGTCCCTATAACTCATGTAATTTGACCTATATGGCTCTATCTTTGAAACCGTTGCAGGCAAACTCTTAAAAATTAGACAGAATTTACATTACTGTATCAAGTAAGATAACAAATATAAATATTTAAAATTAAAAGTTAAAGGGTGCTCTTATGGTTGTAATTTGATGTATATGGCCAATCTTCTAAACAATTGTAAACTAACGCTTGGTATTTAAACAAATTTTGTGTTATTATGTCAGTCATAAAAGGTGTAAAAAATAAATGGTGGCCACATAACTGATGAATTTTCTTGTTTAAACTGCACTCATATTTCGTTCTACGACACTTAAAAAATCTTGACGCAATTTTTCTCAAATATAATCAATGTAAAATTACTGCCGTAAAGATATATGACTTTAAGTTTGTCTGTTTTGAAGTCGGATTTTTTTTTTTTTTTGCAAGACTTATTTGTTTTAACGAAAGTCACAAAAGAGACACATGCTTAAAAAATTAAAGCGTTAAAATGCTGCATAAAAATGTGTCCTGTATTGTTTTACATAAATCGAATTTAAATGCAAGATTTACATGAGTTACATAATTTTCTATGAAGATTAAATATAAGAATGTGCTAAATAGAGACATCGTAAACCTCACTTAAATATCTATCACTGACTTAATTATATTTCTCTTGCTGCCCCCTTCACTAGGAACTTTAATTTTGTTAACAAAAGAAAAATAAAATATTTTAATTATTTAAGTAAATACCTGGGTTTTGGAAAACTATCACTTTTCGAACGTCTCCTTTTCAGCCATATCCGCTTGCCCACTTTGACACGCATTGCTAGAAAAATATTGTTGCTTATGTGACTAATTTTGGCAGCTGTTTAGAAATAGGATAACAATAACAACAATAAAATACGCACACAAACACTTAAAGTCAAAAATAAATACTCGTGAAATTGTCTTTATGAGTTAAGAGATACAAAATGAAAGCAAATAACACAATTAAAAACGTTGAAACACTAGAACTTTTTTATTAAACTTGTTAAAATTATTTGTGGCGGCTGTTTTAGTTTAGTTTCTTTTTTTTTTTTTTTTTTTTAATAAATCACAGTTGTGTTTGGTAAATAAATATCAAATGTGGTTAAATAAAACAGAGTTTTGTTAGAGCCCACGTGATTTGTGATGTTTTTTTTATATGATATGAATTGTTGTTGTTTTTTGTAGTATAAGAAAAACTTATTAACTTTGTTGTGACATTTTAAGAATTTAAAATTTTAGCAAAAATTACAATTGATTGTTGTTCAAATCATTTTTGTTTTTTTAGTTTATTTTTTTGTAGTTAAAATAAAGCAAGGACAGGTACTAGCAGTGGTTTGTGATAATGACAGCAGGTTTCACATTTTTATAAAAGTTGCAAATTTTATCTAAACGATTTGTTTATTATATTTTTTAATCCTTTCTTTTGTACATTTTTTTTAATTTTTTGATTATTTCTTTTAATTTATTTTTTTTAGTGAAAGATTTTGTAACTTTAACACAATTTATAGTTTTTAATTGCTCTGCTTTCTTAGTATTTTATTGTTAAAATTCATATTTATTAATTAATTAAATTTTTTATTTCTTTTTCTGCTTTAAAATATGAACTATTAATTTTTATTTTCTTTTTTGTTTTCTATATCAGACCTAAAAAAGAGAAAATATAAAATAATAAAAAATATTATTATTTATCTTTATTCACTTGTATGAATTGTTATCGTAACTTTCATGGTCTTGTTTCGGCCAATGTTTTATCGAAAATGTCTTTTAATTTCTATTGACACATTTTCATTGCCACTGGACATAACCGGCCGCCTGCATTGATTGTTTTGTATTTCTATCTATTCGTTTCTCTTTAATTAAATAGAGGTGAATAAGGAAATTATTGTTATTTTTTACATACGTAACATTTTCATTTTATTTATTTGTTTATTTTATTCTTGCGTATTTACCAACAGGTCAATATGTTCGTTTTATTTTTATTTCTCTGTGTTGATGTTTTATATTTTCTTATTAAGTATTCCCTTTTATTTATAAGTAAAACAAAATGAAAGCGAGTGTTACTGCAGATATCTGCTTTAAAAAATATTTAGCGAAGTATTTAGTTTTGGGTTTAGATGTGCAATTAAAAGATTGTCATTCTTTGTATTATTATTTATTTTTTTTTTTTTGTGTTTTGACAGCTAATATCCCTTTACCATTAAAAAAAAATACAATTTATTTTTTGGTTGGAAAAGCAGGTATATAGACGTATTTCGCTGGTTTTTTAAGCCACTTTATAAGGAAACCTTTATCCAAATTTTTTAGAAAAGCCAAAAATATTTCCCTTAAATATCAAAACTTCAAAAAACAACACGAGAATTATTTTAGAAGCCCGTATAAAAATGTTAAGGATTTAACAAAGAATAATTTATTATTAAATGTTATCTCATATCCATTTTCATTGTTTCTTTTTCTTCTTTTTTCTCTTCGGAAAGCTAAAGCTGCTTACATCAGTAGACCGATCTTCCTGGAGTTTTCACAGTTTGTTACTTGATATGCGATGGGTAAAATAGGGAACTTATTTTCTTTTTAATATTTTACGCGAGTAATCATTAAATATTTATTATCGTGTTACGTTGGAAACGTTAGTAGGTAGCACCTTGATTTTTTTTATTTTAAAGCTTTCTCATTAATTAAACTTAATGTGGCAAAAACTGGCCGATACAAAGTGAAAAATTATCATCGTCTAGCTGCAGGATTACAGCTTAGCGACACACATACGAGTAACTAGATTGGAATAGTGGACGTGGTGCTGCTTATACAAAGTAAGTATTTTTGTGCACCTAGAGAACTACAAGAGGTAGAGTCTCAAGTAACTCTGAAGTCAATGTGCATAGCTGGAGAAAAATATTGTCTGAATTGAATAAGTAGGCGTGACACTTCCCATAAAAAGTAAAAAGTTATCATGGTGCACGTAGAAAGCTTTAACATGTAGAATCCTGCATATTTTTACTACAAACTTTCTTATTACAATATCGAAATACTGGATGGATTAAGTAACAGTGGGCGAGATACGTCCCATACAAAATTAAAGTTGTTGTCGTTTACTATGAAAACTGCAAGGGGAAGGGTCTTCAAATTTCGAATAAGTAACTTTCATATTAGTGTGTATAAATTATTAAAAGACGGGCTGGTTTAGAAAAGTAGTCGTGGTACGATTGTTTTTGTTGGGGTAGCAAAATGCACCAAACAACTGTTGCACCAACTCACTTTGGACGTAAAGCAAAATCTTCTTATTTGTTTAAGTTTTGTAGCGTATTATCCACTTTGTTAACACGTACGTATTGGTTTTCACTTTTATTGCAATTTTATTAAAAACTAACAGCACCCACGACTTCGTCAACGTGTCATTTTTAATTTACCTAAAATTTTAACTTAGAAAAATTTGTTTTTACATATTTATTCCATAGTTCTGTAGACAGTGCTAAAACTTTTCCATTTACAAAAATAAAATGTGCTTACAACTGTTTTGGAACAATTATACCGATCACTCTTGTATCTCTAGTTTCTCTCGGAAATGACATATTTTTACGAAAAAAAGGATTCTACATTGAAACCAAGGTTCTAGGGGACCTCCACACAAAATTTTATTTAAATCAATTCAGCAGTTTTTACGTAATGCGAGCACAAACATACAGGCATAAAATTCGAAAATATGTGTTATATTCCATATCGATTACTATCTACGACAATAACAAAATAAAAAAAATTTTTTTCATTATTATTATTATTTTTATCAGATTATTTCTGCAACGGGATTAATTTTTAATCAACGTAAAAAAATTATTTGGATTATGTGAAAGTGCTACAACAATCTACATGAAAATTTTTAATTTTTATTCTTAATAAATTTAGAAAATAATATAAACTAGAACTTTAGCCGAATTGGTTTAATGCATCTGGTAAAACATAAAATAGTTCGACTGATAATATAAAATTTTAGTAAATTAATTTCCCTTTTATTTAGAAACAAGATAATTAAGACAAATTTTAAAAGGAAATAAGATAAAAATTATTTGAAATTATTGCTTGACGAAATAATGCTATCAATGATGCAGATCTCTTAACTAGATTTTTGCAAAAAGAAATGAAACAACTGTTCCTAGCATTCAAGAAGGGGTACCGCCTTTTAATGATATATTTTCATACCCTTCGGCATTGAAAGAAACAATTTGTTACAACAGTTTTGTTAACAGTTTACGAAAATATCGGTTTCTGATTACAAAACTTTTTCGAAAATTTGAGGACAAAATTGTCAATGACTTTGCTACGGTCTCGTATCCAAGAGGCAACCGTATTGTTCTCGCCTCTCATAGCCTTGTATTTATGAAACCGTGACAGATCGACTCTTGAAATTGTCGCAGAAGGTGTAGGACTATAGCCTCTATAACAACAACTACAAAAATCTAAATGGTGTTCTGAAAGTGATGTAGTATTTATAAAACATTCTTGTTTTTTAAACTGTAATAGGAAAACCAGTCTAATTTGCGCAAAAGTTAAACATAGAATTAAGAGTGCCCCAATAGTGTTGCCTGGTCTTGCTTTTGAACCGCATAAAAAATAAAGAATTAAACTGAAGAATAAAGGGTGTACCTATAGAGACGTGATTACAATATATAATGGTTTAGTTTTTCTACCGCAGTTAGCAGACATTCAGATTTTACACAAATTATGTACAAATATGTCCGCTATAAAAATAAATGTAAACAACAAATAAGATATTAAAGGGTGTTTCCTTAGAAAACTAAATTTTTGTTAGCTTATCCCTATCTTTTTAACTGTAATAGGCAGCACTTGAAATTTTCACACAGACGTTGTGTTTTTGATCTTTATAGACAGACACTTGCAGTGTTTAACAATAAGTAATTAAGGCATAAAAATAACAAATAAGAGTGCTATATTCGGCTATGCCGAGTCTTATATTCCCTTCACCATCTATGTAAATCTAGTTCAGTAAAGTAACTCCAATCAAAAAAGCAAATAAATAAGAAAAACAATTTTAAGTGCCATCGGCTCTTAATGGGTTAAGCATTTTTAATAAAATTTTGTATTTTCTTAAAGATCTCTTCAAAAGCTTTAAAATGGTACCCATATTGATATTTTAAGTAATTTCAAAATTTCAGAGGCACGTAACTCGGAAAATATGGGCGAGCACCAATTTTTTCACTTGAAGTTTTTTCTTATTTTTTAATTCTCTATCCGCACATACTTTTGTTTTTTTTATTGGAGTTACTTCAGTGTTCCAAATGAGATAGAAAAATTTGAGGTAGGCGTGGTGTTTTGCCCGCTGCGTCAAAGGACATAGACCGATCTTGCTGATTTCCAATAGCACCTCTTTCGACACTATTTCTAATGGAATGGCATATTTAAACTTTCTCCAGCTGATCTAGTGCCTCGGCAAACTTGATTTCAACACTAACACGGACGGAAAGAGGGACATCGCTCAATCGACTTCACTATGTCTAAATGTATACACTTTTTGGGGTCGGAAATAGATATTATAGAAATTACAAACTGAATGACAGAATTAGTCATATCCTTTTTTCCATTTTTTGTGGTGAAGGGTATAAAAAGTGAACCGTACCGAGTGATTATTATTATGAGTTGCTTAGACTCTACTTAGTTTCGACACTAAGTTAAAGGAATGCGTATGGCCACTAAAAATAATTTAAAAACGTTCTGTGTACTGTTTCAAAATTTCCCCGCAGACAATAGAAGCCGGAGGCTAGAATATTGAAACCTATTTGCACTTAATACTTCGATAAACCAATATCCTGCAAACAAACGCTTAAAAACTTATTAAAAAATTGGTAAGGAAACGAAATGCGCTTTTCCCTTACACCGAAGATGATTACCTACATTACTAGAGAAGAGACGAAAGCCAAACTTTATAAAATAAAAAACATTATTAAATTTTAAATTTTGAAGCCAAAGATTTTGATTTTTGTATCTTTTATACTCTCATGAAAAGAAAGGAAAGAAAGAAATAAAACACAAAAATTATTTTAACCTTGACAAAGTACGTTAGGAATTTATAGTTTTTTTTTTTTGCATCATTACATTAAATAAATGCTGAAGGAAAAACTTCTTTGTGGAAAATGTTTACATTGAAAAAGTTTGCATAAGCCTACAATAGTGAATCGAAATGTTATAAAAAAGACATTAATAACAGGTTTTTTCTTTTTATTTCGTTTTAATTAAAATTTATTGCTAAAGTTAAAACAAAACTTCTTATACGAAGCATTATGTTGATAGAGAACTATGAAACTTAGAGTCCTCAAATTATAAATTACTCCAAGACGAACTCATAGCAGCTAAAGTCACGGCGACAATGAGTACAATACTATAAAAGAAATATCTACATTTTATTTTTGTGCGAACTATCTTCGGCAGTCAAAAACGAAGAAGTACATAAGAGATTATAACTTTTGACATTCGAAGAAGAAACAATCTCAAGCGCAAAAAATAGTCACCTGTGCTGTCAGGAGCACCTGTTATTACCTTCTCCTATTTAATTTTTAATAATAAAACTTCAAGAAAGTCATAAAAAGTATGTATAAATTAATATTTATTAAAAGAAATTAAGAATTTAATGTCAATATTTAATGAATAGCTTTGTTACTTTTCTTCGGTACAGAAAACGAAAAGAATTCGAGTACAGTGTGTTTAGTGTTACACAAAATGAAAAACAATAACCATTTATTTGCAAATCTTAAAAATCTAGAATAAATAATTCTATATAAATTGGGAGTCTGTCCCTTTAGGCCCTAGATGGTCCTCGTATAAGAAATAAAAATTGTTATACACACTTTGTTATACCCTTCACCTTAAAAAAGTGGAAAAAGGGTTCCGTTCCGTTAAAATTAAGTTTGCCGAGGCACTAGGTCAGATAAAAAAAATTAAATATTAAATACGCCAATCGATCAGCCTTTGAAGCAGCGGGAAAAAGCCACGCCCCCTCTAATTTTTCTATATGATTTGGAACAATGAAGTTACTCCAATCAAAAAAAATCAAATATATAGGCCAATAAAGAATTAAAAAATAAGAAAAAAAACCTCAAGTGAAAAAATTGGCGCTCGCCCATATTTTCCGAGTTACGGGTCTCTAAGCTTTTAAAATTTTTTAAAATATCAATATGGGTATCATTTAAAAGCTTTTGAAGAGATCTTTAAGGAAATACTCAAACTTTTTTTCTTATTTTTTAATTCTTTGACTTCCCAATATTTGCTTTTTTGATTGGAGTTACTTCGCTAAAATAAATTTACATAGATGGTGAAGGGTATATAAGATTTGGCATAGCCGAATATAGCACTTTTAATTTTTATAAATTCATTTATTAAAATCTCAAACATTTAAATTAATAATTTTTAAACATTTTAAAGTTATTTTTAAGCCCCATCATACTTATCACACTTAACGACTTTGAAAATAAAAAACATGTTGACAACACTGCTTACGAGTGTCTGATTTTGAAACGTTAGAAAATATTATCACACAAAGGCTACAGATGTCTTGACATTATAACAGTTTTACGTGTAAGAAAAAAATATTATTTTGTTTCGATCAGCTAACTTGGCCTTTAATCGAGGTAGAACTGTAAATTATCATATTCTGCCTGCTTTTGTTTAAAAAAATAATAAAATTTAAGAGATACTAAAATTAGTGTTGTTAACCTTTAAATAAAAACTCCTACTAATTTTCCTTTTATATAAAGTTCTTCGTTGCATAGATAATATCTTTTTATAGATAATTAATTACACCTCCATCAATGGAATTCTAAAAATACATATTGACCTTAATTTTTATTTTGCAGTTGCTTCTCATACTACAGGGTCAGTCATTTAATTGCTAAGTTGTCACAGACGTTAAACGCTCGTGCATTTCTGTTGTTGTTACAATAAAGACTGTAAAAAGGTCGCTTTACTGTTAATTTTATTATATAGATTCATATCTATAGTAAAGCCTTTTTTCTATTGTTTTTCTAACAACTTGAGGGCTTAATGAACAATTTTTTTTGTTTTTTTGTATTTAACAAATTTAAATATCGCAAATGTTTTTACTGCTGGTAGACATATTATAATTTAAAAAGGACCCTTTTGTTATTTTTTTATTACTTTTGTTGTAAAAAGCAAATTAAACGTTAATAAAAGAAAATAAGAAGTAATTTATTATGGTTATTAATTAACATTAATGTTAACAAAAATAACATCTTTTTTATAAAAGTATTGAATGATTAATTGCATTGCAGGCAATTGGAGATTTTAAAGTGCGTTAATTATTTAGCAGCTGCTTTGTCTCTGTAGCAAAAAGAAATGTAATTGATTTAAATATTTTTTTTAGATACAACGTATCAGCAAGCGATCAATTGAGTTTTTTACAAAAATCAGTTTTTTTTGAGGCAGACATAAGACATTTTGTTTTAAACTTTTTAAGTACAAAATTCTTAATTTTTTGGTGGCTGTCCTTCATTTTTTATTAATTAACAATGCAATTCAAACTCATATTAAACAAAGAACTTTGTGGAAAGTGTCACAATACTAGGTCTTTGTGTTATCAATTACATTTCAATTACAACTTCATACAGTTAACTGCTGTTAGATGTAATTGAATTTAAAAGCATCGCTATCTTGTGATTGTAAGTAATACAAAATAAAAAAACACAACTTAACTTTTTGCATTTACTTTATGGAGGATAATTTCTTTAAATACTTAAAACGTTTAAATGTTGTTGAATTAATTACAATAAAGGAGCAACATGTATAATTGACTTGCTCAAAAATCACATTAAATTATAAAAAGTCCGCCTTGAAACTGGTGAATGGATCTATTGTCCTAGTTTTTTTTTTTTTGAAGAAAGTATTTTTTCAGACGTAGACCCCTGAAAATAGAAGAGCAATTATTGCTAAGCCTTTGAATGCTTAATGTGTTACTGTAAAGTAGACTAAAGAAGGAAAAGTTTTTTTTTTTAAATTCGGTAGAGGTGAACAGATTTCAATATTAAGAATTTTCTTTTATTATGATCAGCACTCAGGGGGCAACCCATACTTATGCAATGTATTGCGCTAGAACTAGGAAATTAGGTTGTGTGTCGTGGTAAAGAGGGAGTAGTGCTTGTGGACATTTAGTATAAATCCCTGCACATTGAAAGTGACAGAAAAGACCTTGGCGAAAAAACGAATTTTCTCTGTATTGCGTTGAGCGATTCACTGGCCAATTGACCACAAAGAATGCGCTCTTAATGCAGAGCGCGCTGCGCACTTCATAAGAGCACGTTTCGTTGTAGTAACGAATTAACAGTGAAACACACCCCACATTGCGTCGATGCTCCAGTGAATCAATTGAGCTGGATACCCTTCTGTCACCGATGACCTCTTTTCGCCCTCTCCTGCACCTGGTCGAGTAACTCATACATGAAAGTTGTATTTAGTTTTTGGTCTAATAAAGGTGACATAGATAGCAAGGAGATCAGATGGAGTAAAGTATTTCTTACGCCATTTCAGAAAAGCAAAGCACTTAAATGCTTCTTTTGCAACATAATAAATATGCTTGTTCCAACGAGCATCGCATTAAATTTTCATGCCAAGAACATCGAGAGCTTCATATTCCTTAATATGTATTTTTATCACCCATAGCATATGCAGCCGTAGGCCTGTGCGAAAGCACACTGCACTGAGTTTTATTAGCGTTAAATTGAAGATTACCAAAAGTTCGCGATTAAGGGTATCGCCCATGTGCTTTCGCATGGTCCCAATTTCCGAAAGGCTTGACCTATTGCGAAATGAAAATGATTGGCATATGCTACTGTCATCTGCGAAAGAATAAATAGGGTTGGAAGTCTGACGTCAAGGTTTATCATCTCTTGACAATTCCGACTATGCGTTTTAATGTCACTGGATTTTTCTAGAAAGGCGGATGCGGTAAAAAGTACTAATGACACCATCACGAAGCACTAACCCTCTTTTTTGCAAGTTTAAACGCAAACCAATTGCCAAGGGTAGTCTCATGTCCGCTCATCTTATTTCATCCCATCCCCCTTCAAATCTCGTCCTTCTCTTGAAACCATCTATAAATAAGCACAGTGCTCGAGATGGAGGATAATTACTCTTCCAAGCGAAATTTCATGTGAAGGAGGGTTTTGGGAAACAATAAGATCAGGAATAGCAATCGTGATCCCTAGAACGCTATTCTGTGTGCATAATCTGTGTTTTTATGAACCTTTGCCTGTTAGTCCTACCGCTGTTCTAAGTGCCAGCCTTCTGGTTAATACATAGTTCCAAAGATAACACGATAATTGTCAAAATCAAGTCGATTTTGTAACACCCTTTTATTTATTTACAGCGTTTATCATGGCCGATGTACTATCTCATACTGAACAATTTTTAACTAAAAATTAATTATTGTAAATAAAATGAATTCCTTCAATATTTTGTTCTTCCCAATAATTTCATTTAAATTCCAATTCATTTAGTTGGATGGCGAGTAAATGCATTCACTTTGTTTACCTTCTTAATAAATCCATTCAAATTCTAATTCGGTTTTTGCTGATAAAATGAATGCGTTCACAAAAGCGCTCTTGTAGTGGAATTTAAATTCTTATTTATCGACTTCGTGTATGCAAGTGAATGGCAGTCAAGAATTTTAGTTACATTGTAAATGCATTAAAATTTCAATTCAATTCATTTATGTGTGTAATGAATGCATTCAAAAAATCACAGTTCAATGCGGTAAAGATTTGCAGGAATGATTCAAAAAATAATAATTCGTTTATAGCTCTGGTATGTATGAAGAGGGTAAGAGCAAAATTTAGATAAAACATGTGAAGCTGCCGTGGTGGCTGCTTTTGTACATATGTATGCCAGCTCGTTTGCTAAACAGAAAATCAGACTCCAACAGTGACTTGAGTATAAGAATTCAAAACTGTTGTTGGCTGGAATAGATCAGGGTTTATTTAATTTGCCCGTACAATACAAAACAGAAAATCATGTACCAAACTAACACGATCGAAGGACCAGGTTGGAATCGAGTAACAACGGAGCTACAGACTATGTATGGTATGGAAAGCTGCACAGATTTAAGGCGCGTGTTAAGATAACAAGACATGGATTAGTTCGAGTCTCGCCTAAGCACAAGTAATAAGGAGTGTTGTGGACGGCTGCATAAGCTTAGCAAGACTTATGTGCTAAATAAAAGAGAATCTAACCAAAAACACATAATAAAACGCAAGACAAGAAATGAAAAATTGTAATTTCAATTATTATTGCATGCATGTGTATGTTATAAGAGTTCTTATACGTGCGAAAAAAAAATATTAACTGAGATGACTAAAGAGAAAATATTGATGTTTTAACTAGCCTGTTCCTCAAAAAAATAAATATTTTTTCTTTACGCAAATTGGCGTACAAATCGTAAGTCAAACTAAATGCTTTATATAAAATAACTTACTTTAATTTGTCACCAGCTGTAATTGATTGTATTAGAATGTGTTTTTTTTTTTCTTTGAAAAGTGAGGCATAGTTTTGGGCGGTACTGAATAAAAACAGGTTTCCTTTAAATGAACTTGTCTAATAAACTTTCGTTTTTACGATTTGTCAGTCCGTTTGTAATTTCTACAATATCCATTTTCGACACCATAAATATACTTTATTCTGACTTCTTATGCATGGCGAAGTCGATTGAACAATGTCCGTCTGCCTGACCGTGTTAGTGGTTAAATCAAGTTTGCCGAGGCACTAGATCAGCTAGAAATAATTTAAATACGCAAATCGGTCAGACATAGTGTCAAAAGAGGTGTTATTGGAAATCAGCAAGAGCGTTCCATGTCCTCCGACACAGCGGGCAAAATACCACGCCTACTTCTAATTTATATATATCATTTGGAACAAAGAAGTAACTCGAATAAAAAATATAAAAATATGGGGCAATGGGGAATTAAAAAATAAGAAAAATATATTAAGTGAAAAAACTTAACGCTTTTGAAGAGATCTTCAAGGAAATACTAATTTTTTTTTAAATCGCTTAACCCATTAAGAGCCGATGGCATTTTTACATAATTTTTTATTTGCATTTTTTAATTCTCTCTGACCTCTATATTTGTTTTTCGATTTGAGATACTTTACTAAACTAGATTTAGATAAATGGTGAAGGGTATAATGATTTGCCTGAGCATAATATATCACTCTTACGTGTTAAACACTAAAAATATCAAATATTTATTTTTTCATTCAATGGCCACATGTGTGCATTTAAATTTAAAAGTTAGTTATAATAAAAAACATTAAAGTTTTTGCTTTCTCTTAAGTTTAAGAAATTAATAACAGACAAGTTAATTTTTTTTTTTTAGATTTTGTGTTTGTCACAATAATTTAATTATTTATTCGTTTTATAAATAACAAGTTTTGCAGATTGTCAGAGTCACTGTCATAAATATTAGATTTTTTGTTACTCAAACTATAAGATAAATTGGAACACGTTGCTGCCTGAATACACAACCGTCTGTCTGTCTGTCTGTATATTTGTCTTCTATATGTATATTTGGCTTTGCTTTGTTATTATAATTTTAATGCTTGTGGTTTTGAATTTGTTATTTGTAATACCAAATAACCGTAAACTAATAAAAATCTATAAAATACTGCGAGCAGTAACAAGAAAGTGCTTTTTGCCATAAAAATTTGTTTATTTGCAATCAAATTAATGATTTGGTTTTTTTTCTAATTTAATTTGTAGTTTTTTATGAATTATTAATAAAATCTTATAATAAGACACAAGTCGTAGTAACTAAATTGAAACAAAAGCCATTAATTTAATAGGTAATAAATTTTGCTTAACCTTTTTCTTCAAGATTAAGAAATAACAACCAAATGTTTATTTTTTTTTTCTAGTAAAGAATTCTCTGATTCTGGTAAGTTATAATAATTATTATTTTGTTTTTGCTTAATTTTCTTGTCTTTATTACACAAACAATCAGCAAATTAATGAGGCAAACAACAGCGCACAGTATTTTTAAGCGCACAGTAAAATGACACTAAAAAAGGTGATATTAAAATGGATCTCTTTGGCTCCTTAATTTATGTCCTTGTAAAAACAATTGAAGATTTTAGAAAAGGACCTGATTTTTTTTAATACTGCACAGGGTGCTTAAAAAGTATAAAATATTTTTGGTTAAATATTTATGTAAATATGTGTCAATGTCACTAAATTTTTGCTTAAAACCATAGAAAAAAATTTTAATGGTGTGTGTAAGAGTTTCGGATAAACACAAATATTTTTTTTTTATTTTGTTCGTTTCTTGACCTTTCTCATTATTCAATGTTACGCGTTTCAAATAGTTTAAAGTGGAATATTTGGAATTATTTTAATTAATTCATTGAAATTCTTATTAAAACTCTGTTTTTTTTCTTACATAAGAGAAGGTTGCGGAAATGCTTTAAATTAAAACTTATTAAATTTTTGCACGTGCACCCTACTTTAAGCATTGTTAGAAAACAACATTTTTAATATGTTTGTGTCTTAAAGATTTTATTTTTTTTTAATTTTCAGTGCATAAAGTGTTAAATATATTTTTCTGTCACAAACCTCAAATATTTTTTTTTTTTTTTCGTTTCTTGACCTTTCTCATTTTTCAATGTTACGTGTTTCAAAGAAACCCAAGTCATTAAAAAAATAGCTTAAAATGGAAGTATAATTTTTATTTTAAATTTTTGCCACTATTTAAATTAGTTTATTGAAATTCTTGTTCAAATTCTAATTTTTTATAAAACCAAATGTTGCGGAAATGCTTTTAATTAAAACATATTAAATTTTTGCATATGCACCCTACTTTAAGCATTGTTGGAAAACAATATTATTTATAAGTTTGTGTGTTGAAGATTTTATTTTTCCGTTCCGTGCATCAGGTGTTAAATGTGTCCGTTTCATTTCTATAACCGTAACTGGCAGATTCTTGAAATTTTAACAAAACAAATATTACTAAAGCCGCTATAACTGCAACAAATACAACAAGTACTAAAAAGGGTATTCCGCAAGTGATGTGTTATTCATAAAAATATTGTTATATTTTAAACTGCGATAAACACACACGACAAATTATAACAACTAGAAAAAAAAAACGTTAAATTAAAAGGTGTCTTAACATTGACGTGACTATCTCTTTGTTTTTTAAACGTACTCAGCAGACACTTAAAATTCACACAGAGTATGTACAAAAATGTCCGGTATAAAAATAAATTTTTAACAATAAATTCCCCAAATTCTGTGAATTTGTCGAATATAGCCTTATCTTTTAAACCATTATATGCAGACGCTTGAACAAAGGATAAACTGCCATGTTTGCTATAAGAAGGAGCACAAAAACTGCAAATGAAATAAAGGTATTCCGATAGTAACGTGATTTTTACATGCATGGCCTAATTTTTTGAAACGCAATTCCATTTTTAAAAGGACTTATTTTAAATTTACCTAAAATATATTTTACTATGTCCGCTGTAATAAATTAATAAAAAGAAAATGTAATACTAAAGGGTGACCTACACATGTTATGGAACCCTTCTTATGTGATTCAAATTCACACTTGGCGGATTTCAATACATAAAATAAAACAGTAACGGGGTTATTTCTGTACATGAAATATTTTTTGAAAATTAAGTTGTTAGTGTAGATAGTAATCGATATGGAATTTTGGAATTTTGAAATTTGTGTCTGTTTGTGTTCGCATCACGTAAAAACTGCTGGATGGATTTGAATAAAATTTTGTAAGAAGGTCGCTTAGAACTTTGGTTTGAATATAAAATACTTTTTATTTCATAAAAATATGTCATTTCCATTCTACAGAAATGTGAAAATACGCATTTTGTTGGTATAATGGTACTAAAACAGTTGTAAAGTTTTTAACACTGTTTTTTACTTTTTAAAAACACATTTTACTTAATTTTATTATTTTTAATATTTTATTCTTAGAAAAATTTAAATGATATGCGGACGAAGTCAAGGGCGCTGCTAGTATTTCATAAACTCTAGACTTTATTGCGTAGAATAACCTGTACAATATTTTAAATATGCAGCATTCGAATTTGAGCTCGAAAGTTAAATAAGAAAAAAGGATAACAATTAATTTTTCTAATTAAAAAAAATTTTCTTTTTCTGTTTTTGTTTTTTTTTTTTTGTTTTTGTAAACCGAATAAACCGTTCTGGAGATAAAATATGTTAAATAAAGGTTATTGGTTATAAAATACAATTTGTTTCATTCCAATTGTTAAGAAAATTCGTATTATATTTTTTTACCACTTGTTTTGTTTCGCACCACTGTGGAGTATGAGCGACACGTGCGAAAATTGTAAATAGTGGGTTCACTCCAAAAAAACGATTTAAAATTTTGCTGTAGTCAACTTTAAAATATTTTTGAATAATGCAAACTGGTGTGATTTCTGTACGGGTTATTGATAGTTATTGTGCTCCTGCATCGCAACAGAATTCCGAATTTTTAAAAATGGCTAATAATTTGCAAAAATAATTATAATCAAAAATACTTTATGATACATAAAATTCATATGTAACAAATTACAAGGAGTTAATCTAAGCCATAACAAAAAGGACTTCAAAGGTACTAATAATTAAATAACACATCTAAGTCATAGCGTGGTTCATTTTATAAACGCATAAATATTGTCAGCCACTACAAACACACACACACATACATACACTTAATCACAACAATAATAGTGTAATTATCTTGAATAATTATTAAAACAGCCAAGATTTTTAGAAATCTATAACAGGGATTAAATAGTTAATGCCCCCTCTAATATATTATCACCCTTACTGTGGCTTGATAAGCTCTACTTCCAAGATTTAGGTCTGACTTAGCAAATACGTATTTCACATCAAGTCAAACTGATCTTTAATATCGAGACTCCCCAATATTTGAACATTGTCTAGAAGAGAAAAAATTTTTAAATAAATAAATAAGAAAAGGACGAAGGCCGCTGCAGCCAGTTCCTTTCTATTATATAAATTGTAAATTAATTTAATTTTAATAAATGAAATAAATAAATAAATAAAAAAATTCGATGTATACGTTTTATCACATCTTGAAATACTTCTTTGTTTACTTAATCTTCAAATTTTTCTCTTTAACGATTACATTCCTTTACATGCATGCAATATTTATTGACGTTATTTACATTCAAAGCTGCTTGGAATACAAAATTTGATGTTTAGCACGTGCAATTTAAATAAAAATATCTTTTGTTATTATTTGTAATTTTTTTTTTTATTTCAACAAAACTGTAATAAACGAAATGAGAAAATTAATTTCCCTCATTGAATGAGAACTATTATTTAATGTGAGAATATTAAATACTTTACACATTTTTTCGTACGGTTTCAATTAAGATGTAAAACATTTCATTTCGTTAAAAAAAATAATAATAAAAATTTAATTAAAATACTGTTTATGATGAGATTTTTTTTTTTTTAAACAAAATGCTTAAATGTTTTGTTTTGCATAGAAAATAAAGTGATTTGTATAAAGAAATTGATAATTAAACAACACTGACTATTGAAAAGGATGTATTTTTAATGTGAGAATATGATAGAAAAACAATAAATCCAAAATTATTAGAAATATTATATGAGACAAGTGAATAAAATCATGATGGTGGAAGTCTAAAAGTCTACGCAATGTAAAATGGAAGAATTCAGTTTTTTTTTTTCAACAGACTTTTATTTTTCATTGAATAATGAATAGGCCTTTAAGGCCCAATAACATGCCCTTACAAATAGCTTGAAGTTTCTTAAAAAATTTAATAAGACAATCAGTCATACCCGTTTTTCTAATTTACTGAGCCAAAATCTTACTTTTTTATCAAAGTTCTTTAAAATTTAAATAGTCACAACGGCTGTATAGCAAGTGGCACTTTCAACCATTTAAGCTAAAAACAACACTGTAGTAAAGTCGACATGTTGAGCACGAATAAGAGTCGATGCTGGATTAGCCTTATTACAAAAGAAGTACAGTTCTACCAAAAAGCTTTGAGTTTGTTCATTAACAAAACTGTAAAAGTGTAAATATGTGCTTTTTCTAAGGTCAGTTTAATTTTTTTTTTCGAAATCAACATTTTTGAAAAATTTTTGCACAATTTAAACACGTTTAACATTACAGAATGTTTAAAAATTAAAAAAGAAAATAATGGAAATTGTATAATTCTAAGTCTTATTCTAAGTTATAACAACAAGTATAAAAACTAAAATAAAGGGCGTCTTAATAAGTCAGGTAACATAAATCTTATTTGATGACTCTCTGCCCATTCATTTGTTTGAAACCTTTTTATTCTTTTATTGGGACCAGCACAGTGCATGATCCCTACTTATGCAATGCATTGTGCCAGAGCTAGGAAATTAGATTGTGTGAAGAGGCTTAGAGGGAGTTGTGCTTGCAAACATTTGATTTAATTTTTTGCATATTAAAAGTAACAGGAAAGACCTCTGCAGGCAATTTATTCCACATACGAATTGTTCGACTAAAAAACAAATTTTCTCTGTAATTCGTAGTGCGATTCATCTGGCCAATCGACCACAAAGGAATGCGCTTTTGATGCAGAACGTGTTGCACGTAAGAAATTATGGCTTTGAGAAACATAAGAGTACATTCCGTCGTTGTTATGATAAAACAATGAAACACACCCCACATTGCATCGATGCTCCATTGAATAAATAGAGCTGGATACCCTACTGCCACCGATGAGCTTTTACGCTTTCTCCTCACGCCGTCAAGTAACTCCCAAATAGACTTTAAAGCCCCGACCCAGACTTGAGAGTTGTATTCCATTTTCAGTCTTATAAAGGTGACATAGATTGCAACGAGATCAGATGGAGCGAGCTGTTTCTTACATCGTTTCACAAAGCACGCAATATCCATTTCCGACCCCATAAAGCGTATTTATTCTGACTTCTTATGCATAAGGAATTCAATTAAGCGATAACCGTCTGTCCGTCTGTGATAGTGTTGAAATCAAGTTTATCGAGGCACTACGTCAGCTAGAAAAAATGTAAGTACGCCAATCGATCAGACATAGTGTCGAAAGAGGTGATATTGGAACACGGACGGCAATGTCAGTCAATGTCATCATTTGGAACAATAAGGTAACTCCAATCAAACAAACATAATTAAACATAAAAAAACATCAAGTAAAAAAATTTGAGCTCGCCCATATTTTCCTCTGAAATTTTTTAATATTTGAAAATATCAATATAAGTATCACTTTAAATCTTTTGAAGAGATATTTTAGAAACACTAAAATTCTTAAAAATGCTTAATCTATTAAGAGCCGATGGCTTTTTTTTTTTTTGGTTTTGATACAAATAAATTGCAATTTAATATTTATAGCAAATATTAGTGTTAATTTAAGTGTTTTTCTTTAATAAGGATAGATCTGTAGCAAGCAGAGTAGTAAGCTGTCAGATAATTTTATGTTTTAATTAAAATAACCACATCTGTCTTCTTCGTGTCAGCCGAAATTAATTTTAATTTAATTTATTTTACTTTATAAAGAAAAAGTCTATAGTCCAATTGAACTTTAAGAGGCGAATTAGTGTATTCGATATCGGCAAAGGCGCTTTAACGATTAATTTTAATGCGATTGTTTGTTCAATAATTTTTTCTTAATTTTTTCACGTCACTGAATTATTACTAAAAATTTTTTCGTTTGTATAAAAATCTCTACACAAGTTTACACAGATTTTAATCCATTTTTAATCACTATGCAAAGAAGTTTAATATAATAATGTGGGACATAAATAAATATTTTAAAAAGGAAAAATATCCTTTTCTTGTATAAAAACTCCTAGAGGCATATTTAAATGTATGAACTTGAAAATATTATAACTGGCACACATACACAGACAAATTTGTTTAAAAGTTTACATCCTTGCTTGCTTTATTATCTCAAGTAGTTATTTTTTTGTTTTTTTTTTATTTTTTTAAGAATTATATTTTTTAACCACAATTTATTTGTTTAGCATTTTATTTAAATTTTCTAATTTATTTTATTTATTAATTTTTTTTAATATTTTTTAATACCCTCAAAATTTTTTCCAACACATTTTTATTACAATTTTTTCATTTTATTATAATTGGTGCAGCTAATTTAGTTTTATTAATATTAATCTTTTTATTAAATATATATTTTTTTTTGCAACCGTTTCAAAAAATTATTAAAGAAAAGATTTAATCGCAAACACACTCTTTAAAAAAAGTTTGTTATTATTGTTACATTAAGATTACTGTTGTATTTTTTATTTTTTAAACTATGCAAAAGCGTTTTTTTCCAAACGTCAAGTTATCGGTAGAAGAATTTTCAAAAGACTACTGTTTTCTATAAAAGTTGCAAACTAAATAAATCGCAAGTTGAAGAAAATACTCGTAAAGTTTTTTCATAATAAAAAATATCTTAATACATTTGATGTGTGTTTGACTGGCTACAAACTATTTAAACAGCAATACATTTATTCACTCACACATACACACACACACACATACATGGACTTGCAAATACTTAACAACACCGCACTGTGGTAAGTTGCGCACTAAACAATCAACAACAAGTTTAGCAGCAACAGACAACAAAATCCAGCTACAAGCATCACTACAAAATTATCTCTGAGTGTAAGTACAACATTTTAAATAGAAGTTTTTACATTTATAATTCTGAGAGTATGAAATGAGTTAATGTGCAATTATATCATCAGGTGTCTAGTGTTTGACCTGTGTTTTCTTGTAACAGTTTTTAAGCTTCTTTTTTTTAACTTTCCTTCTCCACTCAAAATTCTTGAAAATCTTTCCAATAACGTTTTTTTTCTTTTTCTAGTTTGCAGAAATTAATTTTTCTACTCTCTTTTTCTCACTATAATTCTCTTTGTTAAAATGTTCAGTCATGAGTGGAAACATGTTTGTGTACAACTAATGTTGACAAGAGCAACAACTGGTTTT
Source organism: Cistogaster globosa (assembly GCA_937654795.1). NCBI lineage: Eukaryota > Metazoa > Arthropoda > Insecta > Diptera > Tachinidae > Cistogaster > Cistogaster globosa. Next base: position 91,879,971 of record OW569404.1, read on the forward strand.
TATTGCAGAAATTGTGTAGCTACGGGTTCATAAATTTGCAAGCCAGTGGTTTACATTAATGTTTATTAAATAACGGTTCTTCGCCTACTCTAAAGTATTAACAACCCACAAATTTAATAAGATTTAATACATTAATGTGTATATGTATGCATGTGTGTATATGTGTGTAATTGACAACAAACCTTGACATCTCAGCACTGGTCACGGTGGATAAAAATAAATTGTAATAATTTTTCAGCTCTTATGAAATATGCTCTCGATTAACAGTAACAATCACAATAGGATTATTGTCAGAGAAACGTAAAAATGCTAATAATAAAATCGTCAATCACGGATACGACTAAAATAATAATATCAAGAAACTTGTGTTAATAAAAAATACGTACATACAACTTTAAGAAAAAGCAAAAAGGAACCTAATAAGCAGAAAGAATTAAGGATTAATTTCTTTCTAGGAATCTTAAGGGTTATAATATAATTATAATTTTTTATAATTATCCTTTATTTTTATTCACTGCTCAGAAAATAAATCTTTTTATTGTGAAATTAAACCTTTTCCATAAAATTAAAAGTAATTTTTAATTTTTATTTATTTCTAAGAAGATGAGTTATTTTTTCGTTTTATTTTTTTGTATAAAAATAAGGATCATGTTTTGATTTTTGTTTTTTGTTTTTTTTTTGTTTTTAAAACAAAAGTCAGTATTTTGATTTTATTTTTATATCTTTCACCATAAAAAGTGAAAAATTTGTTATTTCGTTTGTAACTTCTACAATAACTATTTCCGAACCCATAAAAGTGTTCCGAACATAAGATCTGGCAACGCCTGTTGTTGCGCTCCGTATGTGCGTGGCAAGAAAACAGAAGGTGAAAAAGTTACTTCCACCACCATAAGGTGTGTGTATTGAATATTACGACAATTAGCTAACACAAGTCGTAACGTAACAGTATGTATATTCTGCAATCAACTTTCCCGACTCACTAGATGAACCAGAAAAAAAATTCAATACGCCAATCAATCAGACATGGTTTCGAAAAAGTCGATATTGAAAATTAGCCAGATCGGTCCATGTACCTCGAGGTAGTGGGCTAAACATCACGTGTGCCTCTAATTTTTCCATATTATTTGGAACAATTAAGTAACTCTAATCAAACAAACAAATATATTTAGCCATAGAGTATAAAAAATTGAAAAAGCATGAAGTAAAAAAACTGACGCCCGCCCATATTATCCGAGTTACGGGTCTCTAAAATTTTCATAAAAATGTTCAATTTTCAATGTGGGTATCATTTAAAAACTTTTGAGGAGATCTTTCAGGAAATGCTAAAATATAAAAAATGCTTAACCCATTAAGAGCTGGCTAGAAAGCTAGGATATCCCTGTGACCAAGGACCTAAAACAGGTCAACCTGTGATTGCTCCGATAGTGTGTTTAGTGATGAGTGACATCTCAGGATTAGCTTAGATGTACAGTATGCACCAGCAAGCGCCCTGTGCTGTGTGATTTCGTACAGGCGTACTGCTGAACATGCTACGTCATCTGTAATTATGGGTAATATATATATATTAAGGAATCAGAAGCTCTCGATATTCTTGGCATGAAAATTCAATGCGATGTTCGTTGGAACAAGCACATTTTTCATGTTGCAAAAGAAGCATTCAAGTGCCTAGGTTTTCTGAAACGGTGAAAGAAATACTTCACGCAATCTGATCTACTTACTATCTATGTCACCTTTATCAGACCGAAAATGGAATACAACTCTCATGTATGGGGCGGTGCTTCAAAGTCTATTTTGGAGTTACTCCACCGCGTACAGGAGAGAGCGAAGAAGCTCATCGGTGACAGTATGGTATCCAGCTCTATTGATTCACTGGAGCATCGATGCAATGTGGGGTGTGTTTCATTGTTTTATCGTAACTACGACAGAATGTACTCTTATGAAATCAGGGAAGATGTTCCTGAAAACCTTAATTTAGTACACGCAACGCACTCTGCATCAAGAGCGCATTTCTTTGTGGTCGATTGGCCCGATGAACCGCCCTACGCCTTACAGAGAAAATTCGTTTTTTAGCCGAACAGTTCGTATGTGGCAAAAACTCCTTGCAGAAGTCTTTCCTGTTATTCTTAATGTGCAAAAATTCAAATTTAATATCTTAAAGCACTACTCCTCTAATCCGCCTCCCACAACATGATTTCCTAGTTCTGGCACAATGCAATGCATAAGTAGGGGTCATCCCCTGAGTGCTTTTCCTAATAAAAATAAATATATAAAAAATGACCAAAGCTTTCCTGTTAAGACAACAACACTAAAATTTGATTTAAATTATTTAGTTCAATTTGAATAATTTTTCCTATTCTATACTAAAGTATTTTTAATTTTCCCGAATTTGCCGAAAGTTTTAAATCTTTTCATTTTTTACTGGGAGCCCGTTTGCACAATCGAAATTTTTGATTCGAAAGTGGATCAATGAAACATATTTATTTTCAAAACATAAAGTGAGTAATTTTGTTAGCTAGTTAGTTAGTTAGGAGTGGAAGCCTCTCACGACGAAGCTCACTTGAGCATAATCGAATGGCCCGTTGTGATAAATTAAGGAAGACGGTGCGACTCCCCTTACCCAATTGAGAACCACGAAGATTCCCGGATGAACTTCGCTATGTCCCCTATAGAGTGAGATGATAGCTCCGTAAGAGTCCCAAAAAAAGGAGAGCCCAGAATTCTAAATCTTCTTCGAGCCAGGGATGGGCAGTGGCACAGGAGGTGCAGTACGGTCTCTTCCGAGCCACAGCTGCGACAAAAATCATAAGAGGGAAGACCCAGTCTTTCAGCATGCCTGCCGATTAGACAGTGACCAATAAGCACCGAGACCGTGATACATATAGATTTCCTATCCAGTCCGAGCGGCTGCCTGCCGCTTGAGGTCCAGTGTAGTCCACAGATGTCTGGAGATAAGAAAGGAACTTTCTTCTACCCATAATTTGCGAGCCAAAAAGAGGTAGTGGTTCAGAGGAATTCCAACGTCGGGTAGCAAGGAGACGTTAGGAAGCAATGTGCCCCATTTCGCGAGATCATCGGCCTCACAGTTTCCCAGGATAATCCTGTGACCAGGGACCCAAAACAGGTTAATCTGTGTACGCTCCGATAGTGTGTTTAGTGATGAGCGACATCTCAGGACTAGCTTAGATGTACAGTATGCACCAGCAAGCGGCCTGATTGCCGCCTGACTGTCCGAAAATATTCGAATAGCAAGGTCAAAAAGTTTGTCCCTAAGCACTATTTCGGATGTTTTCAGTATGGACATTACCTCGGCCTGAAAGACGCTGCAGTAGTCAGGGAGTCTAAAGGAGAGTCTCAGTCCAAAGTTATTGGAGAAGATTCCGCAAACGACCCTGTCGTCCAGTTTCGAGCCATCGGTATAGATATCAACAGTATTGCTCACAACCACTTCGTTACAGACCCATTCCTCCCTACTTGGAATATGGATCTGAAACACGTGGTCCAGAGCAGGTGTAGAAGAGATGTAGTCCACAATTGATGGTATGGGCGCATCCCGAGCGATAATCCTGGAGTGACACATGTCCGGCTAAGGCAGCGTGAGAGGGCATTTAGTCTGGCTGCACAGCATTCGGCCTGTGGCAACACCAGGAGTTTGTTGGGTAACCAGTGGAGAAGGACATACAGAGCCTTCGTCGAGGTGGTTAGGAGAGCCCCAGTAATCTAATGGCTTTATCAAGAGGCTTTTGGTTAACCAGTTTCTCGAGAGCGGTCCAACAAAAACAGCACCATAGTAATTTTGTTAAAGATGTAAGAAAAACATTCTTAAATTTTCCACTTATTTCCTCTAAATAAAATGATCGTTGCCATAATAAGATTAAAGTGATAAAATCAATTTCAATCAATCAATATGGATTGTAAGCAAATTTTTTATTAAACATTAAGTAAAGTGATTTACAGAACACCATGCAGTCAGTTTTTTATTAAAGTTATTTTTAATGGAACTAAAAATCTCTTGCACAAAAAAAAAGAAAAATTCAGAAATCCCTAAAAACTCAAAATTTTAGGAGTTTTCGAGATTAACGAATGCCGAAATATTCTATTGCCGGATCTCAAGATTCTTAAAAATTATTCCCATTGGCAATAGCATTTAAATAGCTCTAGCATTAAGCAGTCTCTGAGTGGACCAAAGCTCAAAATCTAATTTAAGGGGTCAAATTTGTTAAAAAAAATGTGTGAAATCTTTTATTACAAGAGACAATATCGGCTTTCGAAACAGTGTGTAAGCGAAATTTTAAAAAATTTGTGTAGGATAAGCCGAACAAATGATACACCAAACGTCTTTTCAGTTTCACAATCAGTTTATTAATGATCTATCCTCTTAAAACTAAAAACTTAAAGACCTGCTTTGTACATTCTTACTTATGTTAAGTTACATTGGTAAAAAAGAGATAAATACAATTATAAAGAATGATCTAGAAAATATAATAAAAACCGTTATCCAACGCTCAAAATAATGAATAGAAAGAAGAATAAGTTACATTGGTAAAAAAGAGATAGATATAATTATAAAGAATGATCTAGAAAATATATATACATATAAATAATAAAAACCGTTATCCAACGCTACAAAATAAGAAAACGAATAGAAAGAAGAATAGATAATAAAGACCGCATTGCCAACTATACTAAAGATAAAACCTAAATGTCAACACTGGCCACTAAGATATCGCCTACAACTCGGCCATCCTGACCATGAGATCACCTGATCTCACTCCGTGGTTTTCGACCCGTCACGCCCCCTAAGCCACGGGCGCATATTTGATGCAGACCATACCCCCCTATAGGGCACACGAGATTGCTGAAACCCGTCTACATCCTCAAGGAGATATCGATCATTGCGAAGAACCCTCGATATTTTATAGGGACCCTAAAACTCGGTATTAGCTTCCGGGATACACCTGCCGTTGAATCAAAGTTCCTCACCATCACGTAGTCACCACTCTTATACTCTAACGCTGGTTTTCTCCTCCTGTTAACATACTCCTCATTATAGCGTTGCATTTTCCTCTGTCTCTCCAGTGCTACCTGCCTGATCGTTTCAATATTACCTAGTTGAAACTTATTTACCTCGTCCAAGCACTCCCTCAATGTGTCGACAACTTCCCCTCTCTGTTCCGTCCCAAAAAGCATCACGCTCGGACGTTGTCCGATAGATCTGTGAATTGTATTGTTAAGACTATATTCAACCCGTTCTAGTACAGTGTCCCAAAAAATCCCGTTCCCAGGATCGACTAATTTTGCCAACATTGGACCTATACACCTATTTACCCTCTCTACCTGCCCATTAGCCTGAGGCGAACCGGTAGCTATTAATATGTGAGAAATGTTTCTAGTCGACAAGAAGTCTGCGAAATCCTTAGAAGTAAAGCACGCACCTCTATCACTTATTATAGACCTAGGTCGGCTATAGGATCTGAAATAATCACTCAGGGCTGAAATGACTTCCTTGGCGTTCGTAGTCCTTGTTGGATACAGCCTTACAAATTTCGTACAGGCATCTATTACGACGAGAATGTGTTTCAACGTTCGACCATTGTCTACTGGTCCGTAATGATCAATGTGTATGACATCAAATGGCCTATCTGATTTCGGTATACTGTGCAAAAGCCCCTCCTCTCTCCCATTCTTAGGAGAGTAGACTATACAATCCAGACAATTTCGTATGTGACATGCAGCCTTCGCCCTAATTTTGGGGAACCAATAAGTTTTCAAAATTAAATCAGTCATCTTATCAATGCCGACATGGCCCATTTCGTTATGGTACTTGTACAAAATTTGGCCCTCCATTTCCTCCGGTACGTAAAATAACAGATTACTATCATTTTTTCTATACAGTACTCCATTCCTCATTTCGTACAAAGCATGCTCAGTTTCCTGAAGACTGTCCTTTAACTTCTTAATTTTTTCGTCCCTGTTCTGACATATCACCAGATTCTCCTCAAATGTATTCGACTGGATTACCATAATATTACTACACCTACTTAGTGCATCGACATGCTGCATCCTACTTCCTGACCTATGCTCTAATTCATAATCGTAATTCTGAAGCTCGAGAGCCCAGCGTGCTATCCGTGGATTTAGTTCCTTTCTATTCAAAGTCATGGTCAAGGAATTACAATCAGTGACAATCTTAAACTTCCGTCCCTGCAAGTATATCCGAAAACGTTTCAACGCATATATTATGGCCAATGTCTCGAGCTCAAAGCTATGATATTTAGATTCAGTGTCAGTCGTCCTTTTCGAAAAATAAAAAATCGGATGGAATTTGCCATCACTCTTCCTCTGCAGCAGGACTGCTCCAAAACCAATAGAACTTGCATCGCAGTGAAGTTCAGTCTCATCCCTGGGATCAAAAGTGCTAATACTGGCGCTTCCATCATTTTCTCCTTCAGCAATTCAAAAGCCCTCAACTCTGTTTCCCCAAATACAAACTTCCTATCCTTTTTCGTCAAATCATATAGAGGTTTCGCAATAACCGAAAAATCTTTCACAAACCTACGAAAATACGAACATAAACCTAGAAAACTCTGCACTGAATATTGTTTATCCGGCACTGGAAAATTCCTTATCGCAAGTACCCCCTTATCATCAGCCCTAATTCCATTCCCATCAATCGTATACCCCAAATACTTTACCGTTGTTTGAAAAAATTCACATTTATCGCTCCTAAGTTCCAAGTTGTTCTCGACCAACCGCACAAAAACTTCCTCTAAAATTTTGAAATGCTCATCTAAGCCAGTTGTGGCTATCATTATATCATCCAAATAAATTATGACTCTGTCATCCTTAACCATATCCGCAAAAACTTTATTTACAAACCTTTGGAAAACAGAAGGTGCGTTCCTCAGGCCAAACGGCATCCGCAAAAATTCGAATTGTCCTAAAGGTGTAACAAACGACGTATACTTCACCGAATCTGGATGCACAAAAACATGAAAAAATCCATTCTTCAAGTCTAACTTAGTAAAAAACTGTTTACCAGAAAGCCTATCCAACAGGTCGTCTATTAAAGGAATCGGATAGCTGTCCTTCAGCGTCATTTTATTCAAAACTCTATAGTCAACACACAATCGTAAATCTCCTGTCTTCTTCCTAACTAATACTATTGGTGACACAAACTCCGACTCACTCGGCCTTATGTATCCCTTTTCTAAATATTCATCCAACAACTTTTGCAACTCTGCCCTTTCCGCATACGACAATCTCCTTGGGGTGCAACTAAAAACCTTATCATCGTTCAATTTCAGCTTAATTTCGCTATACACCTTCGGTCTTGTGGGGCGCCCAGGTCGAATATAGTAATCTCTATACATGTCAATTAATCTCTGCCTACAAGTGAGTCCAAGGCTATCCCCTACAGTCAGATTAAATTTATCCTCGACACCAACATCAATATTCATTATAGCCCTTTCAAACTCCTCCGTCTGTAGTACACCACCACTAGCAGGCAGTGTCAACTTAAACCCTGCTTTGTCCAAAAAATTTCTACCAAGTACGCAATCATATGACATCGTCCTATCTGAAACTACTAACATTTCAAAATCAATTACCCTATCGTCAATAAGCGCATAACATATAAATTTTCCAACAATATCTAGTTTAGATTCATTTATTCCATAAAATTTACCAAAAGAAAACAAAAGTTCATCAAAATTAATAAATTCAAAAATACTCGATCGCCTCACAAAACTTACAGCACTACCTGAGTCCATTAAGCACTCTAAAGAAAATATATGATCAAAATTTGAACTAATAGAAAACTTAAAATACCTTACATATTTATTTTCATCCACCATTTGAACGGTTCCTTTTCTTTCCGGGCAGCTTGCAACAAGGTGGTCTTTACTGCCGCATCCAAAGCAGGCTCCTAGCTCTCGTTTTGGCTTTTGACACTCGGAGGCAAAATGCCCAATGGAGTTGCAATTGTAGCACCTGAACTTGATTTCTGCATTGTTCTCATACTTGCCCTGAAATTGCTGCCTAGTACGTCTTAGCTCCACCTTAGAGAACGCGTTGAGTAAGCGTGCTTTGTCTGTGAAGCACTGCAGGCTTGCTTGGACCCTGGGTTGTGCATCAGGAATGCCCTCTATGATGTAGTCGATGAGTTCATCTTCATCTATCCCAACTTTGTTGGACAGGATAATCTTTTCATTGTAATAGTTGGTAAAAGATTCACCATATTTCCATTTCCGGTTCTCAAAGTTTTTACGCAACACGAGCTTGTTTTCTTTAACGGCAAACATCCTATTCATTTCGTCCAAAATTTTACTTGTATCCTCGAAGACAAAATTTTATTTCGAGTGTAACCAGGCTTGAGCTCTTCCGCGCAACTTACACATCAAAAGAGCCTTCATAGAATTTTCGGTCACTTGATATAAACTGCAAATATTTTTAAACTGAGTGACCCAAATGTCTGGGAAAATGTCTCCGTCGTACTCGGGGATCATCTCCTTTATGGTGTTAAATGGGAGAACCATTGTACCTGTTCCGTCGTTTTCACTTTCATTCGTTTTAGATCTCTCTCTATCATTTTCAGTAATATTTTCTAGACCCTTTTCTTTTTCAGCTATCATTATTAATAAGTCACACTCCCTCTTCAGCAACTCCTTCTCACGTACGACTAGCTCCATTTCTTTTTTTAATAATTCATTTAATAAAACACTGCCACTTGCCTGTTGCTTTCCGTTTGACACACTCTCATTTGTTTGTTTTTCTCTTTCACACTCATTTGTTGTTAAAATCATTCCACCACTTGCACCTTCGCACTCATTTCCACTAGACAGCTCTTCCGTTTCTATGGGACAATCGCCTCTTCTTTCGGGTGGTAACTCGTTTAATCTTACGATTAAGGCACTCTTTGTACCCGAAGAAGGCAGGTTGAGACGCTGTAGCCATAACCTCAACTGTGCAACTGTATAGTCTTCACCACGCACTGACTCCATGCTAACTTTCAATTTTAACTTTTCACTTTTTCCTTCTAGTAACTACAGCAAAACAAAAAAAAATTTGTCCTTTTTTTCAACGTTTTCTTTAATAAAAATCTCTTTTACTTTTATATAAAATATTTAATTTATCTAAACTTTAAAATTTTCCCCGAATCCCACTTCTGATTTGTAGGATAAGCCGAACAAATGATACACCAAACGTCTTTTCAGTTTCACAATCAGTTTATTAATGATCTATCCTCTTAAAACTAAAAACTTAAAGACCTGCTTTGTACATTCTTACTTATGTTAAGTTACATTGGTAAAAAAGAGATAAATACAATTATAAAGAATGATCTAGAAAATATAATAAAAACCGTTATCCAACGCTCAAAATAATGAATAGAAAGAAGAAAAAGTTACATTGGTAAAAAAGAGATAGATATAATTATAAAGAATGATCTAGAAAATATATATACATATAAATAATAAAAACCGTTATCCAACGCTACAAAATAAGAAAACGAATAGAAAGAAGAATAGATAATAAAGACCGCATTGCCAACTATACTAAAGATAAAACCTAAATGTCAACACTGGCCACTAAGATATCGCCTACATTTGTCATTTTGATTTAATTTTAAAATGTTAAAAAAATCAAAAAGCTGTACTTTGCATCAGCAGAATTTTCGTTGATTTGTTAATAAACTCACTTTTATAAATTTTATAGGTGGTTATTCGTACAGATTTCTTATTTAACCTCTAGGACGCATAGTTAATGAGACATTCATACAAGTCGGAATTATCTGTGGAGGTAAGGTGGACCTTGTGACAAGGACTAAACACAATATTTAGGTTTTATGTGGGAAAGATGTAATGAATGAAAAGCTGCAGTTGTCTCAATTTCAACTATTTTACACTTGCATTTTCTAAGTAATTTAAATACATGAAATGATTAAAGCAAACTTTGATAATTTTAATGCAAAAACTTTAACTTAAATAAAGGCGAGGCAGAAATTTTCTTCGAAAATCAAATTATCAAGTTCTATTATCTTCTAAAAAAATGAAACCCAATGACTGTTTTCACTACATCGACATCGTTTCAGAGTTTAGAGAAAGCACCTGCAATAAATTAGTCTGATTGAAAAGCACACTGAAATATGACATAAAAAAACAAAAACTTGTTTATTTTTTCCTTTTATTTTTTACTGTTTTTTTTTTTTTGTGCTCAATTGCACTTTAAAAAATATTTTCTAGTTTTTTTCTAATACAATGTTTAATGCTTTTATAAAGATCCTTATCAAGTGAGGCTTTTTTATTTTCTCGATTTAGTATTTTTAATCTTTAGCATATCTGTTAATTGTATTACTGTAATTTTGCCTTTTAAACATTTGATTATTTACTCATTGTTGAATGATATTTGTCTAATTTGTGTTTTCGCTTGAATCGAGAACAATAGTTGATTATTTGATGAATATAAAAAGACTATATTGAAGCAGATACTAACAAAATAAAGGCAACGGAAATTGCAATTGTTTTTTTTTTTTGTTTAATTTGAATATATTTTCTAATAAGATTTGTTTTAATTTCATTATCAAGTTTTTTCATTCATGTTTTTAGTTGTATTTATAAAAAAGTTCTTATCTTAACTACACTTTTAATGTAAACAATAGAAATAAAAATTGTACTTTAATTAATTTTTTTTACAAAAAAACAATAACAAGTTAACTAAAAAAATATGTATGAATATACGCACATATATGTTAACATATAAAAGGTATGTAGGCAGGTTCTATGACATCCTCGTCGTATTGTGATAAACTGTAGTCATTGTATAGATTGGTACCTCTTATAGGACATACCCTAGTTGCTCTCTTAGGTAGAGATTGTGTATTCCTACATATTGGTGGTTTTACGAAATTAGAGGATATAATTAAAGTTATAAAAATCTGGCAAAGTTGATGGCCAACAATCTTTAAAGGTAGATGGATCAAAATACTAAATTGTAAGTTAAGAACTTGGTTAGAAAGAAACCATGCGGAGTAAAATAACCAATTTTCGTGGTAGTATTTAAAAAATTTCTATACCGCTTTGATCCGACTGAAGCACCAGAGTGTCATGATTCGATTAAATATGCCAAAAACCTATTTTTTGTTTGTTCAAACTTTCAAGAGGAAGGAACCACTCCTGTGCATCAAATATATTTAGTGATTAAAGCGGACAGTCAATGGCAGCTTCATTTGCAAATTGACTAAATTATGCATGCTGTTTCAGATTTGATCTTTTAAAATTTTATTGAAACCTGGTGAGTCTAGAGCTGGATGCATTTGTTTTCCAAAATCCCAAATCCTTTATCTCTAAAGAAAGGATAAACTAGGTTGAAGGAGTAAGCACAGGGATAAGATGTACGGCTTTATGAACTTCATTCCAAAAAAATGCAAACTAATCACTAGTTGGTTATGGGCTATCACCTCAATACTATAAAAAATATGACAAGCTTACATCAAAATGATTAATCGTGCTACACTTAGATTAAGAAATATATTATTAAGTTTTTCCCTTCTCAGTTTAGGGCTTTTTTATTATCATTGTTAATTTTACTTTTCTCTGGCACTAAATTTTTTAGTTCTTAAATCTGGCTCTGGTTATGTTTGTTTCCTGTAACTCTTGTTTACGAAATATGTGATTTTACAATTTATGCTCTTACAGCCATCCACACTGCAACATTGCGGCACACCAGCGGGACTAGAACTACTCGATGTCTTATTAAGCAAAAATGCGCCTTTAAGTTGCGGCTTTGACAAAACTCTAACTCTCGATATCTTGTTTTAACAACCAGAACTTTTAACCAACTCAACTAAAACTGCCACACAAGGAATGCTTCCTTGATGTTTGGACCCCGACTTCCTGTTTTGCTCAGGCACCTCAATTGCCTTCACTGTTTTTCGCATAAAAAGGCAAGTTTATCAACTTACGCATCTACTTAAACTACACAACAATTGTTTTCCTTTTTCTAATCGAAACTCGGGTATTTCCTATTAATTCCCATTTTTAAAAATCTCATCTAAAAGCGGCTGCTTAACAATTTTTTTTATGTTCAAGGCGCTGATAGAATTTAAATTTTTAACTCGTGATCTTCTGTTTTACAGCAAACAGACACCACCAGCAATGCAGACTAACTTTTCCTTTTATTCTGTTCACATAAACCGCAATTGTTAGTAGTGGATGTAAAAACTTATTCACCTCGGTTTTTTACCATATAAGAGAAAACACGCAACATTTTAAGGGATTGCCATATCTTCTTTTTATAACAATATCGTTGTATTGATTTTAAAAATAATTATTATAGTTTTACAACACCTATTTCCGATCCCATAAAGTATATACATTCGGACTTCTTATGCATAGTGAAGTCGATTGAACGGTGTCCGTCTGTACGTCTGTAAAAATCAGACAATCGATCAGACATAATGTCTAAAAAGGTGCTACTGGAAATCAGCAAAATCAGTCCATAATCTTCGACGCAGCGGGTTACGCCTACCTCTAATTTTTCTATATCATTTTGAACAAATAAGGAACTATAATTAAAACAACAAAATTATGAACCAATAGAGAATTTAAAAATAAGAAAACCAAAACATCAAGTAAATAAATTGGTAACTCGGAAAGTATGGGCGACTTTCCGAGTTACGGGTCTCTGAAATTTTCATTAAAAAGTTCGATTGTCAATATGGGAATCATTTTAAAGCTTTTGAAGAGACCTTTCAGGATATATTAAATTTTTTTAAAAATTTTTTATCCCGTTAAAAGCCAATTAATTGTAGTTTTAATATCATAAACCTAACAATTATACATAAGAAAGATAAGTCGGTGCTAGACAAAAGTTCTGGAATATTTAGTCTTCCTAAAAGTTTGATTTTAATCAATTCCAGGCGATTACTGTGATCTCTAACTATTCAGATACATATTTCTTTATGAATCTAGTTCTTAGTGAATTTAAATATAATACGAGTATGAGTAACGTATAATAACGAATAACGTATTTACATATGATTCTGTTGGCATCGGTGTAGTTTTTTTTAAAACTCTTTTACTTTTCGGTCACGATATCAATAATTTGTGGATGAATAGTGGTGCTGAAATTTATTTTATTACAGAGATGCGCCTAAACTTGTTTACATTTTCTAGATTTTATGGCGAAACGAAACTCATTTGCTTCTGCCTTTCAAAAGTACAAATAATATTTATTTGTAAAGTTTATTTTAGAAATTTTTAAATCGTCTCTTAAACCTTGACATTTTTTGTAAACTTTATTACTTAAATGAAAGTTCTGGTTAAATAATTTTACAAAGACTCATACATTTGTAAAAAAGTAATGAAATTTACATAGTACGTACAGGACACATAAACAACCGCTCGCAATTTAATGCTTAAAAGGTTTCTAATAGTTGTCGAATAAATAAGGAGGAAAAACCTGTAATAATAAGTTGCTTTAGTATTTCGGCACTGTAAAATTTATTGGAATCTGCACTGTAAAATGTACCCAAATTAGCCGGTATGCATTTGCCGACAACATAAACACATTAACGTATCTCCATAACGTTAAAGTAAGTTCATATTCAATGAAAGTAAAACTCAAACAAACTTGAATAAAAGTATTATTATAAAAATAGCTTTTTATGCACGTCACAATTAAGGTTTTCATTCCGTTTGTAATTTCTATAATATCCATTTCCAACTCTACAAAAAAAAAATATTCTGACTTCTTATGAATAGTAAAGTCGATTGAGCGATATCCGTCTGCCCTCTATCCGTCCGTGTTAATGTTGAAATCAAGTTTCCCGAGGCACCAGATCGAAATGGAAATACGCTAATCGATCAGACATAGTTTCTAAAAAGCTGCTATTGAAAATCGGCGTGATCGGTCCATATTCTTCTTCGTTTCATTTCATTTAGAACAAATCTGGCTTAGTAAAGTAACGCCAATAAAAAAAACAAATATATGGCGCGACTGAGAATGAAAAAATAAGAATAAATATGGACGGACTTATGCCCATATTTTCCAAGTTATGGGCTTCTAAAGCTTTCATAGAAAAGTACGATTGTGCACCATATTTTTTAAGATATCAATATGGGTATCATTTCAGACCTTATAAAAAGATATTTTTTGGAAAATACCAAAATTTTTAAAAAATGCTTAACCCATTAAGAGCCGATAGTATTTTTATGTATAATTACTTTCATGTAGAACTTAATTTTTTTTTCTTATTTTTTAATTCTCTGTTACCCAAATATTTTTTTAAATAGATTTCTATATATTATGAAGGGTTAATAAGGTTCGACATAGCCGAATGTAGCACTTTTACTTGTTTTATTTGCTTTATTAAAAAAAATGTATCTTAGAAAGTGTTTTAAGTCCATGTTCATATTAGTGGCACGTAATTTTTATTTGTATTCGTATTAAATGAATAAAATAAACAGTATTAAGAAGAGATAAAAAATTAGCATTCTTATTCTATTAGTTGAATTGCTGCCTTTGTTACTGTTGTCTTTGTTTAAATACAATCCCACAATTATTTAAAAAAGGCGCACATCTGCCAATTTTATAAGTTGAAACCCCCTAAATCATATAAAAATGTAATCAAATTTGTTTGCAACTGAATTTAAATTTAGCAATAAAAAGTTTATTTCCCTTTTTTTAAGAAGAGAAAGTTTATATTGAGTTATATTAACTTGCGATGCTCATGTTAATATATTGTTTGTTATGCAGGGTGAAATTTTTTGTGCTCCGCGTACTTTTTAATTATTGACAGTTGATCTACTACAATATTGTAAATTATAAATCGTTGCTAACCACTTTCAAGTCGGTGTCATAAGCGAATTATTATAAATCGAAATTAAGTTCAATAATCGTGTTTATTCCTTAACCCTTTTTATTCTACGAGTAGAACCTAAAGAACTAAGATTTTCATTCACATTTTATTGAATTAGTTTAACATCAGAACAGTGCTAGTAACTAAACTATACGCCAAGAAAAGTTTGCTGTTACTTGCTGGAGCGTTGCTGGCGCAAAGTTTATTATGCGAATTAATGTAAGTGAACTAATTTCCAAGTCGTAATAGTGTCCAATATTTTAGGAAAAATTTTAAAATGTTCAACATTTTCAAGAAGGGTCAGACAAAACAAAACCACGATGCAGAGCGTGTTGCGCCACCGAAATTATGGTTTTAAGGAACAAGTTCCCAGATTTCATAAAACATATTCCGTTGTGGTTACGATAAAAAATGAAACAAACCACACATTAAGTTGATGCTCCAGTGAATCAATAGAAATGGATACCCTACTGTCACCGATGAGCTTCTTCGCTCTCTCCTGCACCCGCCCATACAAGAGAGTTGTATTCCATTTTTGATCTGATAAATTTGACATCGAAAGCAAAAAGATAATTTTCATATCTGTATAAATTTCCATTTAAAAACAAAATTTTGTTAAAATATATTATTGATAAATTTGTGCAAAAACTTCACGACAAATATTTTAGTTTCTAGCGTAAGGATCCTTACAAATTTTAAAATTATTTAAAAGAGAATAAGAACTTGATTTCCTGAGTATGTATTAAGGCCAGGATTGACTATCATACTCAGTCGTACCATCTGTCTAAATTGCAAGTGTGCTCAAAAAGTATGATAGTATGGATTGAAAGTATATGTGTGTAACAGACTTTTTGACAAATTTGTACGATTTTATAATCTTTTGAAATAATTCATAAAATATTTTTTTCTATGCGATCAGAGTTGATTTTTTTTTAATATGAGGAGAAAGCAACAACAAAATATTAACAGCATTTGTTTTTTGCATCTTTTTTGTATAATAGTGTGGCACGTACTACGCCATTTTGAAACGTAGGAATAGAATTCTGTCAGATTTTTGTGTGATTAAAACGTACGATTGTGTATGATAGTGAATCCTGGTCTTTATATGTTTTCAAGGCAGGAAAATGGCCACAAATTTTGAGCTTTCAATACAAGTCATCACACAGTTGTATATTTTCGGAATGTTTAAACTAGATGGTAATACCGTTTGCTCTCATTTGGTACAAACTTTATGCAACGTTTAGGACTACTGAGAAGACTGCAAAATTTGAAGTTTTCAATATCAATTAAAATTGTGTGATTTTTCAAATTGTATTTCATTTGAACTGGTTTTATAAATGAATTATTATTATTATTAATTAATTAAAAGAAAAATATCGTGCTATTTTTTATCAAGATTAACTTAATAAATTACTGTTATTGATTATTGAGGTTTGAAGCACGTCTTGATGGCCATTTCGCTACCGCTTACCGCCTTAGAAACTTCTCACAAATATTTTGAATAAACTAAATATTTTTGTCCAAACAACAAAGTAAAGACAAAAATCAAAGTTTAAGCAAAAAACAACAATAAACAACAATGATTTTATTTTTCTTTATCCACAGTATACGGCTGACATTTTTCAGCTCTTTTATACATTTTATTTTTGTTCTATGCGCGAGCACTCGAAAATTGTTAAATTAAAATACATCACAGGAATATTGAATATATTAATTTTTAAAAGATTAATTATTATTATTATTATTATTATTATTAAAATTATTAATATTATTATTATTATTAATTTTTTTTTGTAAGAAGAATGCTTACGGAGGTTTCAGCGAACCAGAAAGTGAATTTTATTCTGCTGATATCTAAAGTTTACTGTTCTCTTTACTATTTGTCGCAATTAATAACAAACTCAAAATTGAAAAAAAGAATAATAATAAAAAATTAAAAAAAGAATAATTATAACTCATCCATATAATTTATTAATAGTTTTATCTTTAAATTAAAAGCACTTAAAAAGCTTTTCTTAAATGTAATAAAAAACGTTAATTGCAACAGAATTAAAAAAATTTTACTCATAAAATGTTTAATGATTTTATTGTTTAGCACATGAGTATCTGCAATAGAGTGTCAAAACCCTGAAAGCAAAATGTAAATATAAAATAAATATATTTGCGTGGCGAATTGATATTATTTGCATTATGATTTTTAATTTGTTATATTTTTTTCTCTATTCTTTATTACAAATTAGAATATATGCATTTTGTTCACGTAAGGTCTTCACTTGACATAAATATTGTTAGAAATACGTAGAGTATAATAATTATTTATTTTTATGTTTAACGTGTTTTAATAGACAAACATATTTATGTTAAACTAGCAGTGCCCACGACTTTGTCTGCGTGCCATTTTTAATTTTCTTAAAATTCTAATTTATTTTAGTACCATTATACCGGTAAAAATGCTTTCACACTTCTCTAGTTTCTCTCGGAAATGAAATATTTTAAGAAAAAAAGTTTTTACATTTAAATCATGTTTCTTAGGGAGCTCCACACAAAATTTATTTTAAATCCATCCAGCATTTTTTACGTGATGCGAACATAGACAAACAAACAAAATTGGTGTTTTGTATTCCTTATCGATTACTAACTACACCAACATAAAAGTTTTCAAAACTATTTCATATACATACATAAATGACCCGTTACAGTTTTATTATGTGTATAGATATTAAGCCGTTCTTATGTGGTCGAGTTTTCAAAGTTTTTATAACGCTTGACACTTAGTTTACGGCGTTTCCGTCAGAAAACTTTTGAACTGTTATAGAAAGACAATTTGAGGTCGGTTTTATTTACAAGATTTATATAATATTTATACGTTACAGTATAAATGAAAGGAAAGCGGAAAAAGCTCTTGAAAATGACGAAGTAGAAGATTTTGGAATTTATGGAAAGCTTTTCATCCGAAACAAAGTGTCTTATAGGAGCAGTAAAAACGTGAAAAAAATCTTTGGCTCGTCCTGCTCAAATTAGATTAACATGAGAATTGGTGTGTATTTTTGGACCGCCCGAAAAAATATGTGCAAAATATTGCGATGGACATCAGAAACGCAAGCATTCTGTCATAAATGCAAAATTAATTTATATAAATTCAATCAAAAAATAGTTTTTAAACTTTCAAAATAACCATTTAAATATTTAAAGAAAAACAATATTATTTGATTTAAATTTAACAATAAATTCCAAAATGTTTGTATAAAAACTATTCATGTTGTTTAAATGACTTCTATAATGCCAAACTTCGCCTCAAGGCAGTCTCTAAATTTTATTCAAAGGAAAAAAAATAAATTCAGATTCATGTTTTACAGCCTAAAATTGACTTAATATGATTTTTAAATAAAAAAAATATGTGGCTTTAGAGGGTTATATTTACATTAGTATAGTGCGATAGGAAAAACGTAAGCTTGTTTGTAAGGCCTCAATTGTTGGTTATATGTTTCAAAATAGATTTGACTTCCCCGCGATAATAAAACTAGAGTAGCCACTTTTGTAAAAATTACAATTTGGGACAATTTAATTTATAGAATTTAAAAATTTTGTAATAATATATTTTTATGCATTTTAATTTTGTGGAAATTTAAATTCTATATTTTATTTCTTAAAATTCTTCTTAAACGTGATTTCTTCAGTTTTTGATCTGAATGTCAATTAAAAAAATGAAGCGCGAAAAAAGGTCATTAAAATATTATTAATCTAGAAGTCATAACCCTTCTTCTGATACCACTTACATGTATAGAGAATATATTTAAGCTATAGGAGCTTCCTTAATCTCACCTTCTCATAGTTTTTTTTTCTTATATTATATGTAAAAAGTAAAAACATATAAAAACAAACTGAAAACACAAGTAGCGAGGTCGATTGAGAAATGTCCGTCTGTCCATCCATGTTAGTGGTAAAATCAACTTTGCTAGGGCACTGGATGAGCTAGAGAAAATTCAAATACGCTAATCGATCAGACATAGTGTCCAAAGAATTAAAATATAATAAAAAAGCACCAAGTGAAAAAATTAGCTTTCACCCATATTTACTCAGTTATGGGCCTAATAAATTTTAATAAATTCGTTCGAATGTCAATTTTGTCAATACGGGTATAATTTAAAAGCTTTTGAAGAGATCTTTCAGGAAATACTAAAAATTTTTAAAAGTGCTTAACCCTTACGATCCGATGACATTTTTATTTAAAATTATATATCGTACCTAATTATTTTTAATTTTTTATTTTTATTTGTTCTTTTTTTTTTTTTTTTTTTTTTTTTGATAGAAGCTACTTTACGGAACTTGATTTACATATAAGATGAAGGGTATATAAGATTCGTCATAGCGAAATATAGCATTCTTACTGGTTTTTAATTAATTATAAAGGTTTAAAAAAGATCCGAAAATGTAGGTCTCCATTTTAATAAACTTAAAAAGCTTGCACAAAGGAAGTATTTTGTGCTCCTTAGATTTAAATTTATACCTTTAATAAACTTTTGCTTACATGAGAGAATTACTTTTTATCAAATAAAATTTATTCGATATAAAATATGTAAAATTGTAAATTGGCCAAGGCTACCAAAATTATAAGTGATTTAAAAATCACCCTTTTTCTGTTTGTTGTATAACGTTTACCAAAAATGGTTCTAAATAATTTTTCTTTCAAAAAACTTGAGGCAAACAATAATTTAATAAATTATAACTTAAGAAACATTAGTACCGTTTAAAGTTTTGTTGCTTCTTGTTTTGTTATTTCTCACCCTGAATATTATTTTTGCAAAAACCAATTTTAAACAATTAAATTATTAAAAAAAAAACTTCTTAAATAAGCGTAGCCTATTTAAATTTATATTTATTTCAAGCGTTTATATTCCATAAAAAAGGCAATTTCAATTGCGCCTTTACAGTAAACGTCTGATCGTAAATTTAACAGACTCTGCAGTAAAAAATAATAATTGTGTGGTTCAGGATGACTGCGTTAATTATGATGCAAAACGCCGTAAGTTTAAATCAAGCCGGAGCATTAGAGTGCAGATGTTTGCAAATAATTTTTGCCTTTATATATTAAAAACGAAAAATTATAAATTTTTGTAAAAGAAAGTAGAACAACTAAAATACTAATTAAAATTCTGTGTCCTCTCGGTGTCAGTCTCCTTCCTTTTTAATGTGGTTTCTTGACAGCAGTTAAAATAGTATTGAGATGTTAAGCATGTGTTTCAAATATTTGTAAGAGCAGATTTTTAAGCCTACATTTTTAAATAAGAATAAAGTTTAAATGAAAATCAAGATGGTCATAACAACGATTTACTAATGTGAGTGTCGATGACTTTTTCTGTTGTTAATGTCTACCAGCTGCTCGTTATTAATAGAATTTACAGCTGAAGGTGTTCTTACTGGAAATAAATATCTTAAACAATAACAAAATATGGTTTTCTAATCTATTTTTTTTTCTTTGTTTTATTTTCATATATTTATTCAGTTTACGTAGTTTATTGCTATAAATTTTATATTTAATTCGTATTTTTGTATTTGTATCATAAGTGAAAACATCTTTTTGCTAAGACTTAAAAATCATACTGATAAAACAACATACAGTGAACTGATTAACAGCTGTGTAATCCATGTACATGTTGTGAGGTATGTACATATCATTTAAAGTGTTTCCCATAATTCACATTTAAATGTTTTGCAGTCAAGTTCTAAAAGATCTAAAAACACAAAATGTTAGCTAAGAAATTCTGTTTGGTAAAAATTGTTTATTACATATGAAATAACACAATTCGATCTTTTAACAAAAAAAGCGATGAACATTAGCGTCGATAAACAAAGGTTTGGTGAGGGCATATCACCTAAAAAAACAATTTCAGCACCAATTATCTATTTTCAAATAATTTTCTTTTAAAGAAATTTTTTAAACATGACACATTTTTCTCTTTTCGTTAATTATTAAAACGCCCTGCAGAAAATATTTCTATGGCGATGGCCTTAATAATTTTTAAACTTTGCGGAAATCGAAGTGCTTTGATTGGATTTGTAAGTAACGAATATATTCACAACATGTCAAGAACAACACCATTCTATTGGTAATATTAGTAAGCTCTCATATATCATGTGTTTTATTACTATTTTTTCTACCAACGTTTATACCATCAAATTTAAAGCTTTATTAAAAAATTCAGAAGATTTTATGTAAAAAAATGCTCGCGAAAAATTTTAGAAAGAGAGTGAGTGAAGGCGTTAGTAAATCTTCCCGATATACTCCTTTGTACATGAAAATATCTTATGAGTCTTTGTGTATTATAACAACTAAGAGTCCTAAGTTCGACTATGCCGAATCTTATATACCCCTCACCATGTATGTAGATCTTTTTTAGTGAAGTGGGTTCTATCAAAAAAACAAATATTGCGGTGACAGATAATTAAAAAATAAGACAAAAAAATTAAGTACGAAATATAATCTGAAATAAAAATGTCATCGCCTTTTTATGGGTTAAACATTTTACAAAAATTTAGTAGTTCCTGCAATATCTCTTTGAAAGCTTTAAAATAGTACCCATATGATCATATTGACAATCAATTTTTTATGAAAATTTCAGAGGTCCATAACTCGGTAAATATAAGAGAGCGCCAGTTTTTTCACTGGATTTTTATTTTTTATTTTTTAAATCTCTATCGCTCTCTTATACCATTTTTTTTTTTGTGAATCAATCGTGCATTTATTTTGGAACCCCTCTCTCTCCTTTTATGTCTATAAGTATATGACATGAATGCACATTTAAAGCAATAAAAATATAACTTTTTATTGATCACTTCAATGTGACTAACAAATTTATTATTTAGTTGTGTTCATTTATTTTTACAGTAACAGCATTAGACGATCACAAGTTTTTTAATAATTTTTACAGCACTACAAAGAATAATTATACCGAAAAAATGTTTTACATGTTAAGTTCTGAAAACGGATAGACGACCCGTTTGTTACGGCACTATAAAGTGGGTGAATATGCGGGACAGCTGTTAATGAAGAAGCTGATCAGAGTAAAGAATCTTATATTAAGTCTAAAGGGCGCATCTTGAAAATTAAATATTTTTGGGATAAAATTTTTTACGTTAAACTTGCTACAACAAAGATTGGCTTCAGGCAAGCAATGGGTACTCAGAAAGCACTGTTTTGCATCCAGGTGCACGTCCAAAATCCAAAAGCCGTGATTATAAAAAGGATGTCTTCCTATACTTTAGAGATTATGAAAAAGCATTTGATAGAGTACAATATGAAAAGTTAAATAATATATTTAAATAATATATGTATTAGAAACAAGCAGCGGAATTTATAAAACGAGAAATAAACAATAATTATGTACCCTTAAACAGAGACGTCCGACAAGGATGTGTGTTGTTTTCTCTTAGTTTAAATAAATATTCAAAAGTAATATTCCAAGAATCTATCAGTATGATAAAAGCTGGAATAAAAGTTAATTTCCAGATTATCAACAATATACATTACGCCGATGACACAACTATTTTAGCTGATAATGTGACTGATTTACAAACACTTTCGCAAGAAGCAAGCAATCAGTGCATTAATTTTGGCTTAAGTCTTAACATAGAAAAAACTAAATTTATGACAGTCTATCAAATACACCTTATTTTCGATCAGCACGGTTTCTCTATAGTACGGCTTTGAAATTTTCAAAAAAAAAATGTTTTAAAAATTTAAAACAACTTTTTTTCCTTTCTTTGATAAACGTCCTCATACATTTGTAAATAATTTTACCAGAAAAAAATTAATATGTAAAAAATACGCAAGGCACAGCACATTTACATTCATACTTAACAACAGTTAATAGGATACTAGAACAGCATCTATAATGTTGTAGAAAACACACAGCAAAAACAAATATACGAGACGAGTTGCAGAGAGAAAAACAAACAAATGCTTTGAGCTGTATGTGGACTTCGTCTTATCAAATTAATATTGATATGAATATTACTCGGATTTTTATGTACAAAATTAGTTGGCTAAAATTAGTGAGATACGAAGAATGCTGATGAAGGATATAGCGAGCCAGAAAATGCTGCATTTTAAACTGATAATGTCTGATTTTTCTTGTTTTCGTTAGAAAACCTTCGGATACATTTTTAAATAATTTTTCTTTCTAAAAATGTTTAGAAATTAAATTTAAAAATAAACCTAAGCCAAAAAAAGTAAATTTTAATTCAGTTTATTTAAATTTTCATAATAATTTTTTTTTAAGAAATTTTTGGTATTTTCTATTATTAACAAAGAAAAACTACTAATTTTTATCATATTTTACGAGGTGATAAAAATGAACTACTACAGCTTATTCTCGAAGTAAGTAGTGAAGCATGGAAATAAAACAAAAATCCTGAATGCAGAATATAAAAAATTGTACGGTGCTGAGAACTATTGGCCACCATATGCATTCAGCAAGAAGTCAAAACGAATTTCATGTAATACGACATTTACACTTTGCAATTTTTCATGAAACTGGCATGAAATTTTTGTTTGTTGCTAAGGCATCAGGGGTAAGCAGTGTGGTATTGCTTGAATTTTGAGGGAATGTGACTGTTGCATATGTTCTTGTTTTAATAACGTATATTCGCATATAACGCAGCTTAAATAAAGAATAGAAAAAAAAGCATAAAAAAATTGCATAGTGTAAACCTTGACCGATTGTTAATAATTTAAGTTAAATTATGTTAATTACAGTTCAGTTCAGTTTTTATGCAGTATTGGTGAGTAGTAAGAAAGAAAAATTAAAATAATGGTAATGCTTTTTTAATGAAAAAGTTTCATAGATAATAAGTAAAAAACAAAGTCATTGTAATGGAGTAATGATAAAACGATTTTAAAGCATTACCGTAAATAAACGTCATTGTTTTTTTTCGTACACTAATAAAGATCTAAAAGCATAGTAGATTATTATTTTAAAATTACATTCTTATTACAAAAATTATGTAAATATTTATGTTTTCACATTCCTATGAAAAGCTAAACACTTAAGGCCCAACTATAATGTGCATATACTAGCTTATGCCAACTTATACAACTGTGCAAATACATATAAATCAAAAGTGATAAAATATAATGTCTTGAAAGAACTTTTCGTCAAGTTTTGTCAAATGTCATTTGCTTAAGCAATGTACGAAATTGATCGCACATTCCGTACAGGAACAGCTGATTGCGCTTGGTGACATACATAAATTGAAAAAGAAAAAATTGCAATAGAGAGCGACATTGAAAAAGATTTTTTTTATTTAATAGAAAATGTAGAAAAAATAACTGTTTATATGAGAAAAGGACGCGTTTTATTATAACAGTTCGCTAATAATTTATTTTTTAATTGCTTTCGAATTAAATCATGCACACCGTTGCATCTTTTGGTGCTTTTGGTTAAAAACACAAGAGAATTTTTTTTTTGAAAACTAGTAAAAGAAAATACATTTATTTAGATCAATGTTATTATATATATAATAAATTCTTTCGAAGCCTTTTTCTTTACAGATTTTATTTATTTAAAAAAATATATTTTTGGAAAAGTACGATTTAAACATAAATGTGCAACTGTGGCAAATGTGGGCTTTTGACATAAGCTCAAGCTAGCTTATGCATATTATAGTTGGGCCTTTATTCAAATTTATGCTGAATCTTATATACCTTTTCCAATATGTGTAATCTAGTTTAGTGACGTAACTTCAATAAAAAAAACAAAAAATATAAAAAAATTGAGTGCATTAATATGTCACCGGCTGGCTCTTGATGGGTTAAGCATATTTAAAAAATCTTAAGGCCTAAAGGCCCAACTATAATGTGCATATACAAGCTTATGCCAACTTATGTACAATGTACGAAGCTGATCGTACATTCCGTACAGAAACAGCTGATTGCGCTTGGTGTATACATACATAAATCAATAAAGAAAAAATTGCAGTGGAGAGCAACATTGAAAAAAATTTTTTTTTTATTTAATAGAAAATGTAGAAAAAAGAAGGGTTTATATGAGAGAAAATGATGCGTTTTTATTATAACAATTTGCTATAATTTTTTTTTAATTGCTTTCAAATTAAATCAGTGACACCGTTGCATCTTTTGGTACTTTTGACCAAAAATACATAAAAAACATGCCATTTTTTATCGAATTTAATTGAAAACTAGTAAAAGAAAGTATATTTATTTAAATCAATGTTATTAAATATATATAATATATTTTTTCGATGCCTTTTTCTTTACAAGTGTTATTTATTTAAAAATATATATATTTTTGGGAAAGTACGATTTAAACATAAATGTGCAATTGTGGCAAATTATTTTTTCAATTTATGTAAGTACATTGTAGCCACATAAAAATCTTTAAAGAATTACCTAAGCATTTGACAGGCTTTTCGTTGGCTTTTTGACATAAGCTCAAGCTAGCTTAAGGCCCAACTATAATGTGTGTGTGTGTGTGTGTTATAATAAAAACGCATCGTTTTCTTTCATATAAACCCTTCTTTTTTTTTACTTTTTCTATTAAATTAAAAAAAATCTTTTTCAATGTCGCTCTCCACTGCAATTTTGTCTTTTTTGATTTATGTATGTATACACCAAGCGCAATCAGCTGTTTCTGTACGGAATGTATGATCAGCTTCGTACATTGCTTAAGCAAACGACATTTGACGAAACTTGACGAAAAGTTCTCTCAGGTACATTATAGTTTACCACATTTGATTTATATGTATTTGCACAGTTGTATAAGTTGGCATAAGCTTGTATATGCACATATAGTTGGGCCTTTATGCACATTATAGTTGGGCATTAACTATAATGCGCTTAAGATAGCTTAAAGAACTGTGCGATTACACATAATCAAATTTTTATAACTATAATGTACTTAAGCAACTTTTCCTCAAGTTTTGTCAAGTGTGATTTTCTTAAGAAAACAATGATCCTACGTTGCTTAAGAATTCACATGTCAATTGTTTTATAAAATTAAAAAAAGCGAACTGCAATTGACGCTAAAATGATTTTTTTTAAATTAAATTAAAATAAATAAAATTAAAAGATCATCGAATAAAACATCTTAAGAAATCAAATGTCTAATTCTACTTAAAATATATTCAGAGTCTTTCAAAATTTTAACTTTTTTCCATTTTATTCCACATTAATAATTAATTTTCAAATATCAACACATGGTTTTAGATATGTACACATTATTATTTGCTTCTTTTTTATTAAAGGAATAATTCATAATCATTTACTGTTGGTTATTTATTTTTAAATTGTAGATATTTAATAACATTTTGGGTAAAAAATCCATACCTAAAAAGGTATAAAAAGAAAACAGTTTCTTTCAAAGGACAAATGCTTGCAACTATGTGAAGTAAGTAGGTACGTTCATAAAGTACAATATAGCCACCAAAAAGTCTTTAATAAGTTTCTTACGTATTTGGTAGGCTTTTCGTTGACTTTTGACAGTAGCTTAAGTAAGTTTAAGCATAATATAGTTTGCCCTTTAGTATTTCGTAAAAGATCTCTTCAGAAGCTTTTAAATGATACCCATTTTGATATCCCAAAATATATGGTAAACAATCGTATTTTCTATGAAAAGTTCAGAGGCCAATAACGAGCGAGCGTTAATTTTTTCTCTTAGTGGTTCTTTTCTAATATTTAATTTCTCTATGGCGCTATGTACCTGTTTTGTTGATTGAAATTGCTTCAATTATATAGGTTTTATCCAAATATGAAAATTATTAGAGACAGGCGTGGTATTTTTCTCTCTGCCTTGATAGACATAGACCGAACCTGATTTTCAATAGCAAAATTTTCGAAACTATGTCTGATCAATTGGCGTAACTATACATTGTCTTTAGCTTATCTAAAGCCTTGACAAAGTTGATTTAACACGAACAAGTCAATCGACTTCGATATGCAAACTTAGATATACATTTTTTCCACCTGTGGTAAAGGGTATAAAAAACAATTTTAATTGAACTAAAACTATTATCAATAAATGGTATTTAAATTTTTTACCATTTTCGTTATTTCAAAAAATGCCAATGAAATTTCAATTGTGTCAAATCCCAATTTTGTTACCTTTTACCGAGTACAAAAATTTTTTCTTCTCTTAATTTTTAAATAATTCCCATTTTTGGTAACGAAAGCTCCAATGGGTTATTTTTTTTTTTATTAACAATACGAAACGGCAACCCTGAACAAATTCTTTTCCTGTGAGAAAAATGAGATTTATAAAAAATATATTCATTTAAGTTTATTTTAGTAGTTCATTTTTCGTGTATCAACCTTCGTTATTTAATTTGCATTTCACCTTTTGTTTTAATATTAAATAATTAATAGAAAAAAAAAACAAAATCTTTTAGACACAAGAAACGTGCAAAATT
Source organism: Cistogaster globosa (assembly GCA_937654795.1). NCBI lineage: Eukaryota > Metazoa > Arthropoda > Insecta > Diptera > Tachinidae > Cistogaster > Cistogaster globosa. Next base: position 91,907,248 of record OW569404.1, read on the forward strand.
TAAACAATATTTGCATAATAAACAAAATGTTGTAAATAAATTAAAGGTGATGTATAAAAGTTATCTTGGGATTATAAAATTGAAATTATTAGCAAATATTCAATGTTAAGATTGGAGACAGTTACGTTTTTCTTTTTAATTTATTGCACAAGATAAGATAAAATTAAATATTATTTCTTATGAAGTCATTTTGAAGACGTTTAAAATTTAATTCTAAATCTTTTAATGGTAAAAAATTATACGACTTTAATGTAACTTAATTAAAAAAAAATTGTCAGATTTAACTCAAGTGAAGAAACTTATTTTCCTACAGCAAATACGACTAGCCAAGAAAAATAATCCCATCTGAAGTGAAAAATCTTGGAAGTTTATTAGTCTTTGAAAGCCTAAAGACTAAAGTTGTTATTGTTTTCCTTAGCAGCCAAGTGAATGCTTCAAATAACATTAAAAGGCATTGGTCTGAAGGTTTTTGTGAAAGAAAGTTTTACTAAAAAACTTAAGAGAACGGCAAAAATTTCTAAAAGTAAAAATCTTGGAAAATGAGTGATTGGAAATCTGCAAGTTCATTAAAAACAAACCTTTTAACTTTGTTTTGTTTTATACGTAATTTATTCCGATAAACTAAAAGATAAAAAAGTATCGCCGCAGGGTCACATTTCCACATGATCTTTAAATTATCCACAAAGAGCTTTAAGGTAGTCAGTGCCCACGTAGAGCTTAAAATTAAGTTCTATTGAGAATAGTTAGACTTGACTTAAAGAACAGCTCGCTAACGGTACAGATCCCTCTAATGAAATCAATCAGCTCTGGAAGTGAGTGCCAGTCTAATAGCAATCTACTTCAATGTAGTTTTCACTAAAATTTTTAGATTCAGTGTCAAAATGTACAAAATTAATTTGTTATTTAATTAATCGTAAAATTTGACTTTACGCAATAAAAAAAATTATGAAAAGAATAAATCTAATTAAAAAGTTAAAATTTAAAATTTATTTGCTATCATCCCAAAAAAGACAAATATGTACCGGCGTTTTTAAATTTTGGCTGGGATAATGAATTTCTCAATTACTTCAAACGGAAAATGGAAACATAATTATCAGGAGGTAAATGACTTTGAGAGAAGATGTTAGGCGAATATCAAAAGAAAAGAATGTGAGATGGCATGTGAAGTCTCATTCGAGAAAGTGCCACGAAACTAAGAAACTTGAGTGAAAAAACTAATTTTTGAATAGGGCCAAACCAAAATTTGCTTTAATTTTTTTTAGTAAATTTGTTTTTAATACGATAAACTTAGGATTGCTTTTTAATTTTAAATCAAAAAATCAACAATCTTTTTAATTATATAATTTTTAATCGATTGGTCAAGTATATGATGTCATTTTTAAAGTTTAAAACAAATAACTTAAACAAATGTCATGATTTTTATTTATTTATTATTTATTGATTTTTGTTTGAAACAAAATTCGCGTGAAAATTTTTATATAAAAATTTTTGTTTTGTTTTTTTTTCTACAGCACTAGATCAGTATAAAAAAATATTGTTTATTATTTTTTATTTTTTTAATACTTCGCCCAGATTGCAGCATCTTTTTGAAGCGGGAATCAAAATTATTTAAATTGCAAATACAAGAAACAAAATCACACCGAATCTTCTAATTTTTAGAACAGATAAGAATCACACGCATGATTTTAAAATATTTTTTGATTTCAAGTTGCGTGATTCTTATAACATTATAATCAATTATTTTAAGGATCCCTGGCCATTCTTCTCAAAACTTAGAATTAACCTTATAAACAAACACAAGTTCTTTTTGCCATGACATAAAAAATTAAATTTCCGTGTCTATTGTAATGTGACAGCATAAACACAACTCTAATGCAAAATGTTTAATACAAGTGAATAAAAATAAAAATAAAATAAAAGCGTACGATATGTTATCATAATTTTTTTTAAAAACACGACCTCAAAAAAGACAAACTTAAAATCACATTTCTTTAGGACGGTTATTATACATTACTTATATTCTTTATATTTGGGAAATAATGCGGCAGGATTATTATATATCGTAGAACAAAATATGAATGAAGATTAAACAAGAAAATTTAGCAGTTATGTAGTCACCCTTTATTTTTTTCACTTTTTATTGCTGACAAAGTAAAACAAAATTTGTTTGAATTTTAAGCGTTAGTTCGAAAAATTGGCCACATACATCAAATTAAAACTATTGGGGCACCCTATAATTTCTAATTTTAAATAATTATACTTTATGAAGTAATGGACATTCTGTCTAATGTTCAAAAGTTTGTCTGTAACGGTTTCAAAGACAGGGTCATATAGGTGAAATTACATCAGGGACACCCTTTAATTTACAATTTCAAATTTGCTACTTGTTATAGCGGACTTAGCAATAAAGGTTTAGTGCAAATTTTAATCAACTGTCTACAACTGTTCAACAGTTTGGTCATATAAACCAAATAAAAGCAACTATTGTAACACCCTATAATTTATAATTTTCTATATTAATACTTCTTAATATAAATATATACCAGACAAAGTAATGGACATCCTGTTAAATTTTCAAGTGTTTGTATATAACGGTTTAAACGATAGTGCCATATAGGTCAATTTACTGCAAAAATGCGGACACCCTTTAACTTATAAATTAATATTTTAGCAATATAGATTCTTTGTAAATTTCAGCTGTCTGTTTATAACGGCACAAAAGTTTGGCCACATACATCAACTTACGTCAACTATTAGGACACCCTTTAATTTTCAAATAAAAAAATAAATAAAAATTCTTTGCTAATTTCAACGATCTGGTTATAACAGTTCATAAGTTTGGTCGCGTATATCAAATTATATTAACTATTGGGGCACCCTTTAATTTATAATTTTGAATGTAATTATAACGGTCATAGTAATTGACATCCTGTCCAATTTTGAAGCACTTGTCTATAACGGTTCAAATCAATTGACGTCACCTATGGGGACACCCTTTAGTTTTTAGATTAATATTTATATTACCTTTCACTGTTAGGAGCTATAATATTGCGAATTTTTTGTTTTGGTTTTAAAAAAGTGCGCCTTACGGTTCGTAATACACTTAAAAAACACATATGGGGACACCCTTTAATTTTTAAGATTATAAACTGTTTTTAAAACGGGACCAATCTGTAAAAATAATCTATCAAATTGTAAAAGAAAGATTTAAAAATCGGCTCAGATATGACTGAGTTCTGCAGACGCAAAAATAAAAAAGAAACATTCAGTCGAATTAATACCTTCTTTCTTTTTTTGAAGCCGGTTAAAAATAAACATAATTAACCTGCTTTTTTAAAGGGTGGGTACTAGACTTGTACCATATAGCTCGATTTAGTGATCGCTATTTTTAGCTAAAAATTAAAAATGAACTAGTTCAAAGTTTCTATTTAGTTCAAATGTTCTGTTGACTTTTTGTTCGTACTTTTCAACTTTTAGTTCAAACGCTTTCTTTAGTTCAAAGCTTTTTTAGTTCAAATGTTATATTCAAAATAGAATAACAACAACATCGTAGCATTGCCAAAACAAATGTTTAATAAAATGCGTGGCAGCACTAATTTCATGTCCAAAAGAATCAACAAAGAAACACAGACATGGATTTTAGCTCATCTTGTCTGGTAGTTCAAATACAAAGTATAGTTTAAAAATGAACAAGGTGTACTTAAAAGTATGAACTAGGTCACTTAATTTAATCGATGAAGTCGTTTGAATGAACTAGTTCGTTTATTAACTACACAATTCTAGTGTTTTTTCTCGTTAATTAAAAGTTGGAATAATAAGTCAGTTAAAACAGGACCATGACATTTTCATCAGATTAAATTCTTTCAAAATGCGCTCCTTAAAAACCTATAAAATAATTTTTTAGCTTTTACTTGCGATTTCTGTGAACTTATGCATGAAACATAAAAAAAGTTTTTATGACTTTTAACTTTGAAATAGTTAATGACATTGTTAACTTATAAAAACAAAAAAATAAATAAGATTTAAATTAATATTTATGTACATAATTATATTGTAAAATTAAGCTCGTAAGTAACTATTGGGTAATGAATTGAAAAACATTTATTTAACTGTCAAGTAGGTTTAAAATGTGCAATGGCACGAGTACGAGAGAAGAGTACTTTAATTATCATAAATTAAAAGTAATTCTAATTTAAGAAATAAAACATTTACGTTTAATTCAATTAATTCAATTTAACAACGTAAGTGTAATCTGATGTGTTTTTTTTTCTTTTCTTTGTTTTGTTTTTATTATTATTGTTTAAGCTTTTGTATGAAAATGACTACACAGGAACTTGTCATCTTAAATTAGAAACAATTTCAACAACTTTTGAAACGTCATAAATTTCTGTGTTATTTTTTTTTTCAATAAATAGCAGCGATAAACGATCACATTTAAATTTTCGTTAACATTTATTTGTATGAAAATTTCATAAATGTTTAATTTTCAATTAATTTATGAATATTTTTATAGCTTTTGTTTAAAGATACATAATTAAATTTGTCCATCAAACAAGTTTTGTTTAAAAAGTAATTATTTAACAAACAATGTGTGTGATATTATACTACAAACAATAGTATGTGTTTAGATCATAGCATGAGATGAGCATGAGTTTCATATTGAAATATTTCCTGCAGTTGTACAATAAGCGCTGGTAATTTCTTTATAAATTAAGACATGGAACTTTCTATAATAGAGAATAATTATTAATGATGATTATCAATAATGATTTTAAATTAGATAATGACTACATGTTACCAGAAGTTTTGTCTATTCTTCATTAAAGGACTTTTTCCTTAAATTTTAAACTTCAGAATTCGAAAGACGAACTCGAGATGGTTAAAAACTAGAGTTTGGGATTTCCCGGAATTCCTTATTTCCCGAGAAACGGGAAAAACTTATCCCATTCGCGGGATTTCCCGGTGTTTCCGGAAAAAAGCAATTCTTGAAGAAAGTAAGTTTATTTAATGAAATAAATTTAAAAAATTCACAGTTTTATTAAAAAACAAATAAACAACAAAAATAATTGTTAAATAATAATTTAAACAGTTTATAAAACTTTAAAACAATTTAGGTGACAAGACATACATTTGTACATTTTTACCATATAACGAGAGATAACAAAGGTAAAAGTACTAAAAAAGTATTTTATTAATAATTTTTTTTAAATATATGACTTAAAAATTACATTTAACAATTCACTAGACATACTGCAGCTTATTTTCTTTGCAAAATTTCCAACAATAGAAAAAACCCTTTCTCTTTCCACTGAGGTAGGTTCTGTGGTCAACAATGCGTTATAAAGATAATCCATGTTCGTGTGTCAAATGTTAGTGGCTTCGACTAACTCAAATAACTTTTTAAACAAATTAGTAACCTTTTGTTCTGTTTTATATCTTATCTTAAAATTTAGAAAAATGTGCTTTTAAACATTTGTTGTAGAGTTCTGCAAACAGTGTTAAAAACCTTCCATCTAGAAAAATTAAATGTACTGACAACTGCACCATTTTACAGACAGACAGAAAAAAAGTTTAAGAACTAACTGTTTTTTTATAACGATTACTATCTACACCAACATCAAAATTTTCAAAAAATATTCCACATACAGACGAATAGATGTAATAGGATTCACAAGAAACGAGATATTTAAAAATTTTTAATTGTCACAACCAAAATATATGAAAAACCATTAGTGTATTTTTCAAAGTGCTAATGATTTGAAACTTCTTCGTTTCCCAAGAACTTAGCCAAAATTTCCCGGGAAATTATGGATAGCTTTTTCCGGGAATTCCCTAACCCTATTAAAAGCTCCAAACGCTGCATTAAATTTACTTTCTTATATTTAAAGCTATATTTTATCACTTAATATTTTAATTTAATTTTTTTTTTCAATACTTGCAAGGGAACCAGTAAACGTCGGATGATTTTGGAACGTAAAATATTGTTTCGTTTTTCACGTTTGCCAAACGTAGCGGTTCCTCTGATTGCAAATACCATAACGGAGAATTCTTTTATTATTACACTACTGTGGCACATTTTTTCTATTTCTTATTCTATGGGTTGGTTATATTTAAATTCTATTGTATGGTTTTTGCTTACAAAACCTGCGCGCTATTTTAAATACACAGCCATTCGTACTTTACTACAGACACACGCCAACGTTATTGTTGCCACAGCAAAGAGACAACTCTTATTCATGTTTTTTTCGCTTACATCCTAAAGACAATATTTCTTTTATCCAACTTAGCCATATCTGCCCTGCAGCTCACTACGCCTGTAGCTAGAGCTCTTTTTCTTTTTATAAAGACTACTTGAATGCTTATCCACTACTTCAATGAAATACACGCCTTAACTCTACATCGCTTGTACTGCTACTTTTCAATTTAGTTGCTTTCATACTACTATTGCGGGCTGGAACTCATGATCATATATCATGATAGAGGCAAAAATTGTTTTCAGCGATTACGTCTTTTTGGTTAAATATTTCGCTAATGTGACAGTACCTTAAGTAATAATTAATAACTCATATTCCTTGTGCCTAAAAAATTTGTTAAAAGCAAAAGCTTTGTTAACAATCATGAATGTTTCCCATTTATAAATATTTTAATAGTTCTGGCATATTGTTAGGCGTTTCTTAATAACCACAGGGATTGCATTTTTAGTCAGCCGATCATTTATTAACCTATGCAATTTTTGTCACTGGCCAAACGATAGAGTTTTTTTTTCGGCCATGAATCAAATGATTTTGCTTCAAGCTCTTATCACAAATCAATTTTACAACATTGACAAACGTCACAGAAGGCTTATAACAACAACAAAAATTGTCATTGTAAATTGCTGAATTGTAAACACCTTTCTTATAAAATCTCTTAACTGATCTTATTATTGATTTAAGAAAATTCACTTTTATTGATTAAGATAATAAGTAGAGGCGAAAAGGGTCACAAAAATAGTAACACAATGATTTTGGTATTATTTTTTTTTTTAATTTATTTTGTTGGGCAGTAGTCTTTAATTTTTTTTTAATGACAAGTTATGGAGGCACCATATTATGCATAAGGCAAGTTTAACGTTTTTAATAAAAGACTATTTCTTCAATATATTTTCCATAATCTTTGTAACCGTACATCACTTTTTGTTGCGAAATTTATACAGCTTACAATTTTCAGTATTTCCCAAACTTTTTAAAATGTTAGAAAAAGTACATGGTTAATAACACCTTAGGGCCAATTAAATTTATTCATTAAATTCATTTAGACATTAAAAATCAAAAAAAAATTAGTTTTTTATTAGTTTTATATTTATTTAATTAATTTAATCAAAGGTGCCATAATTAAACTCTACGAATTATTACAGCAGACCCCTATTATTAGAAGACTTAAGCACGAATTTAAGCATTTAAAGAAGCTATAAAACAACCTGACCCTGTAGCCAAACTCATGCTACATTTGATTTATAAGGAGGGGCTTTTTTTTCTTGGTGAAAGACCCGTTAAATAGAACCAAACGATTCCTTTTAGAATATTTTTTTTTTTCGTAGCACTATCATGAATTAATTATTTAGTGAAGTCATTGACAAAATCATGCAACTAATAGAAAGTTACAGTTAAACATTAACCTGGTGGAGCAAAACTGCATCTTAAACTTTATTAGGCATTTCACAGAACTCAATTCCGATCGAAAGTGCTTTCAATTCCGCAAATTGGTTCTTCAGAAAACGAAAAACGAAAGATTTTTTCAGAATAAAACTACTTTTAAATTCCAAAACGGAATTACTTTTCTTTCAAATTTTATATATTGCGGTTTTTCAATTTACTTGTATTTTTTATCCTTGCTTAGATTAACCTGTTTGTTATTTTGGTGTGACTAATATTGCCATTTTAAATTTAAGAAGTCCAGATTCAGCTTTTATTTTTGAGAATACAAAATCAATGGAAATTTGAAGAATTCGGAATTGATAATACGGAATTAAAACCATTCCGATCGGAATGTATGACATGCCTGTATATTATATTTCACAGTTTCATTTAACGAAATTTAAATTATTAAAAATTTTAAATCTTTTAAAAATTTTTTCAGTTTTGATAAAAACTTTACAATTCGTTTCCTAAACGAACAAGTAATAGTGTAAAGGCATTTTATCAATATTTTTAAAGTATCAGTTTTTTCTGTTGTGGTATATATTACAAATAATGGCCAACTGGATGCCTTTTGGGGTCGCTTGCTTTCGTCTCCTGGCTATCCTTAGTTTTTACAGATAAGAGCAACAAAAAAAAAAAATCAGTATAACATTGGCAACGCAAATGGGTCTTTGAACGCTTTACATTTGAGTTCATTACAATCCCTTATTAAGCTACTGACCACCACCTTTGAACAGTGTACTGAAAAGCTGCTAAGATGCATTGCTTCTTCTAATGATATTTTATATAATACTAAAACATTGTCTCTTATACATTTCAAAGTAAAAAAAAAATTAAAAAATCATGGAAACCTGAAAAAATTTAAAATTTTTTTACCCAGCAAAAAATTTCAAAAAAGGTAATCGAGTGTGGAATTAAACATTTTTGGTGGAAGGACTTCTCAACTGGATTACCAACCTAATGATTTTAACAAGGCATGAGACTTTTATAATCAATTACTGAGAATTGTACTATTGCAGGAAATAATAATGAGGGTATTCTTTTTTAACTTAAAGAACAAGTTTAATTACTGCCTCCTTTACTTGCGAAATAATGTTATGTGTTTTGTAAGCGAGTAACAAAGTTCAAAATTTAGCAATCACAAAAGTAAGCCATTATATGGCAATTGCTTTTTAAGGTAATGTCTAATTTTTTTCTGGATATTTATTAGTTAAGAGAAATTATTGTTCATTGTTCCCCTTCCACCACCATTTAATACAATTTTAGGTGGATTTTCCCTCTTTCAAATTCATTAACGTTCCACTTCAATCAATAGTTTGTTTCAATCAAACGCTTTAAATTTTATAATTTTCTTGGGGTTTAATTTTAGACTCAAAAAATACATAAAGTGTTTCTTTTTAATTTCATTTAAATTCATGGGCGATAAGAGTTGTCGTATACTTTGATTTCGAGTAAATATATCAAATAAAATATTTATTTAAAACTCAAGTAAAAGTGAGATTTTGTAGACTAGTGTAACTATTCTCTAACTCTTACGTAGCACATGAGAAGAGCACTTTGGATCTAATTAAAAATTTTAAATTTGGCAAACAAATTGTTTCAAAAGAACTGGAAAATAATCGTATACAAATACACAAACGTGGGTGTAAATATGAAGATCATGGCCTTTCAAAACGTTAACAGAACAAAAGAGAAAAACAGAGAAAATTGAAAAAGAAAATATCTCATTTGCTGTATATAATTAGAATGAGTCTGAACTTACCATTTGTTACGATGACGGTGATGGAGCCAATTATAAATATCTTGGATTTTTGAATTTCGTTCGTTTTCCTCTTCCATGGCAAAATTACAAAAATTACCACCATCATAATGGAAAGAGGTGGTGCTTTCGTTGTGGTTTAAATCGTCAGTGATGACAAATTTGGGTTTGTTGTAATTTTGTGACATATTTTATTCTTTTTTCTTCAGTCTTAAACAATTCTTTTCATACATGTGAAAACAAAATTTTATTTCTTTTATTTTGAATATAAAACAAAAAAAACTTTAATATTTAATTAATTTTTTTTTTTTTTAGTTTTTTATAATTTTTTAAATTTTTATTTTCTTATAGACAAATCCATGGCTCTTTTTCCAAATATAACTTTTGTCAAAAACTTAAATAAATGATTTGATTAACGACATTTTTATGATCACAATTAAAAAACCTTGACGAAACAAACTTCACTTAGGCCCACTTTTTTCAACAATATTAATAATTCACCTTCATTTTATTTTTAAGCTGTATATAAATATTTTTCATATTTCATATTGGCAATTTTATACTTTTGCTTTGGAATATTATTTTTCAAACAAATCGCGGTCATCCGTATTTTCTTTTTTCCACTAGCGAGTATGTGTTTCAAAACGCTTTAAATTGAAAACTGCTAGTATTGAAAATACAAAATACAAATGCCACCCTAAAAATACACAAACAAAAAAAAAAAAAAAAAAACAAACGACAGATTGTCTCATTGTCCAAAAACAACAAACCAAGATTCCAAAAAAAAAAAAATAATTATAATAAAAACAAGAAAATAAGTAAAAGAACTGTTCTAAAGCTCATTCATATTTTGTGTTTTATTCCCTTTTTGTTTCCAATAAAAATTTCATAACGTTTCAATTTTACTCTTAATATTTTATTCTTTACTTTTCCGTACATTCGAAATAGTTTACACTGTGTAATAATTGGAGTGGTGTTAGCAAAAGATTAAGTTGAACAGAATATAATTTTTGGTTTTAGCATTTTGTGTAGAGTAAAATTTTAAATACTTTTGATTTTACTAATTTTGTATGTTAACCTCTTTTATCATTATTATTATTTTTGTATGTGATTAAAAATTAACATGAAGAAAGCAGTTGAAAAAACGTTCAAATTACTAGAGTTTGATTAATTTATCTTTTGTATTTTCAAACTTGCTTAAAAAAATTGAGTACAGCGCGAGTTACAGTTGCACGTGGTTTTTATACTCAAATTGATCGTTTTACCCCTTTTAACTCCACAAATCTGAGTTAATAAATCGGGAATATAATATATAGATACGAAAAAAAAAATATTATCTGTAAAAATCTTATAAGCTGTTTGACAATACATCTTTTTCTCCCCACTGGATCATAATTTTGAAAAAAAAAACATAAAAAAACCTAACGGATTTAAAAAAGAAGCTACTTAGATTGCAAAGGTCATTAAAAAAGGTGTGGGATATAAATTTTCTATATTCCCCCTTTGGTTTTTAATACAACTTAGCTGTTATTGACTTGTGCGTCAAATTTTTAAAGAGATTCATTGTACACAAAAAAAAATTAATTAAAGTAGCTCTCCTCACTTTTGTGTTTCTAGTGTTTGATTGAGAAATATAACATTTTCGTTCTTAGTCCAATGTAATTACAGTCATTCAGTATATTGCGGAGTAAGAGGTTTCGGAAAATGAAAAGCTTCTTTAGATTCTTTATAAGTTATTTCGGGATAACCGCTTTAAATAAGAAATTGAATTTTGATTAAATTTGCTTAATTCGTACAAGTTTTGTTGCATATTTAATATAATTATTTTCCTCAAATTGGATCGCCTTTACAAAGTATATTAAAATTTTGAGAGATCAGCGACAAATATTAAAATATTATTTTTTTTAATAAATTTTTTATGTATTTGAATAAATTTGATACAATTGGTTATCAAACAAAAGAAGATTCACCTCAATTTTACTCTCGTGTGCAAAACTATGTGTTCTTCAATATGAGGATTTCAATACGTAACTCAGTTTTATGAATTTATGTTACGAAAAATATAAGTTTGTACGCGAATTTAAAAAATTGCATAAACTCAACGTGGAAAAAATGTAATTAAAAAAAATTGTACCTAATATTTAAACTAATATTCAAACTAGACCAAGATATCGAAAAAATAAATTTTAAAATTTAATGTGGAGGTATTTACTAGACCTTTAAGACCATGTATAGTTTTTTTTTAATTATTCAAAAATCGAAGAAATGCCAAGGATTAGAAAAGCTTAGCGCCAATATTATTAACTGTAACTTAAGACTTTGAGCACAAAAAACGAATATGAATTGATGTTTGGGTTACATTTTAGATAAATCGATTAGTAGAGACGCCTTGAAAAAAATTGGCCAGCGACTGATATTGCTTTGTATGATTTCTAAGCAAGAAAATTTAAGTTTCTTACTTACGAACTCATCCACATTACTATTACTATCCAACCCATCATCATAAATTTTTTTTTTAATATTTCATCTACAGAAATGACCCCGTTTTTGTTTTATTTTACATATGTAAAATTATAAAATTTCTGAAACGGGAAGAAATGTTCCAAAATATTGTTTTTTTTTTACAAAAGTGGTAACCCTGCATTTATTTATCACAAGGCAGTCAAATCTTTTTTCAAGCACATGTCATCATTTGAGGATTTTAAAATCCGTTTAAGTTTTTTAATCGGTGCTTTAATCTCCAAAGAATGATTTATAAATTTTGCTTCAAAATTGAGTAGAGGGTAAATCGTTATAATTTTTTACCACATTTTTCTTTTATTGGCATTTGCTGTAGGTTGTCTTAAAAATAGTTTAAAAATATTTGCTTGTACCCAAATTAAATTAAATTACATTAGCAAAAAAAAGAATACCACCTTTTTGGGGAAAATCTTAAAAAAAAAACGTTTTTTTTTCTCAATTTAAATAGTAAAGAATAAAGCAAATGTCTTTAAGTACAAATCCGATCATTAATAATAACACCACACTAAAAATACTAGTTTAGGTCTGCCAAAATTAATAAAAAAAAAGAAATTGGGAACCAAGCGTATAACGTACTTTATTAATAGAAATATTCATGGTCTAAAAAAGTTTAAGAATATTTTTATTTAAAAATAAACTTTTTATGACATTTTCGAAAGTTTATTTGACCGAAGTATTAAAATTTAGGGGCCTTATCAAAAGCTCTACTTTCTTACCCTAAGGGCTGACCATTTGCAGCTCTGCTCAGAAACCCCTCTGTCTTGCCATTATAAAATTTCAGTGTTTAATGAGATATCGAGTTATGTCTAAAATAAATCCAAATCCTTACTCACCATTTTTCCGTTAAGTTTTGTCTATTGTACACAAACCAGTAAAGCCCGGGGCACATAGAATCCGTCATACGTTAAACTTTCAACTGACAAGTCCGTTAAAACACATGTTTTCTTATGAAAAAGTACGAAAGTTGGTCAACTTTTAACTTTTGACGTATGTTGAATACTTTGACAACTATCAACTGCTTCTTCTTCTTCTTCTTTGTTTTCTTTTAACTCTTGCTGTGTTTCAATTGTGTTTTGTGATTTTAATAAAACAATTTTGGTGGCAAACAATAAAATACAAATTTAATTTAATTAACAAGTGAATTAAATACAAATGAAATTTAAAAGTGAATAAAAATAGAGACAAACTTTGATTTAATATCCGTCAGCAAAGTACTCATTGTGCCAACATCATCCATCAATACTTTTACTTTAGTTGAATACTTCAAATTTTGACGTATGGCGGATTCAATGTGCCCCGGCCTTAACAATTTATTCAGTTGTGTTACTTCTTAGCTAAGGCACAGTCCAAAATTTTAACAGACAACATTTGTTTTTATTGCTTGGAAAGGGCTGTCAAATTATATTTCAATCTTATGCAGCTTTATTGTCCTTAAACGCATTTGATTCTGAACATGGACTTTCTAGTGCGGTAGTAGAAATCTTAATAAAACCTAAATATTCGGCCTCATGTAAACGATATTCAACGTTCCTTCTACCAAACTGCAAACTTCGAAAAAAAAATAGTTCAAAACGCAGCAAAATAGCAGCATGAAGAAGAGACCAATCAATTTATCAAACAAAGGCTTTTAATTTTAAATAGTTTGCGTTCAAAAAATTGTGGAAACAAATCTAGCCAGAGCCAGGGAGTTCTAAAGTGCGAATAGATATGACGAATGCTGAAGAAAGATGTAGCGTGCCAGCAAATGCATTGCATTTTTTTAGTTTCTAATACAGTTTTGTTAAAAAAATGTTTAAATTGAATATGCGAACTTAAGCCTGAGAAAAAAATGCTCAACTTCTTGGTAGTTCTTAGTAGTTCCTTAAAAGAATAAAAGCTGCAATCTCTTAAACCTTAGCTACCGTATTTATGAAATAGATTGGAAATGTCTTCTAGGAAAAACTTGTATGAAAATTTTGCCATAAAACAGTTTTCACACCTATTTTAGTTTTTATGAATATCGCAGTAAAAAAACTTCAAGGTAGATCAGATTTAATTTGCTGCAATATTCCAGGAACAAGAATTAAAAAATTTTTTTTTTTTATAAAAATAAAATAGTATTTGTCACTGGTTGTGAATGTGAACTATAGCAAACGCATATTTTTATTTTAAACAAAAGTTTGTAATCTGACATTTTGTAATTAAAAAACTTTGGTTAATTTTATTTTCCATTTTATTTTTCTGGGTCGATAAATAAATTTTCTTTTATTCTATTATTTTTTTTTTTTTCTATTTTTATTTTATTGTTTTGTGCTTGTCAGACTTTTTGGAATTCTCGCATTTGTTTTTTTTTATTTATTTTTCCTCAAATTACACCTCATGTTTTCTTTAGCATTTCGTTGTTTAAAAACACAGCAATGCCAAGTTTATGGTCATCGTTTGGCTGAGTGGTGAATATATGTATGTATGTATGTGCTTATATCTAGAAACACACTTAACAACAACGTAAAGACTACGTAATGTACTTACATCATATGCATCTAGTTTTAAACACTTTTAGAATTCAGTCATATGTCATTTTGAAAACAAAATGTAAGAAGGTCTCTTTAGGGCACATTTGGTTCTGCTAAACTCCAAAACTTAAACCAGCATGGATTATGAGTAAGTTTTTTTCTTAGTTTTAGCTAAATAGACTTGACTAAAGTATGAACAAAATTCGAAATTTACCATAAACTTTCAAACAGCTTGATTCAATGGAATGTGCAATTTAATTAATAAAGTTAAGAAAAATTAAAATGCTGAATTTTTACTCAGCTTTTACCAAAAATTTAAAAATTCACAGTGCAAAAACCAAGCTGGGAATGGGATCAAAACAACTGCAAATGTTGAGTGCGAGATTTTTTTACTCGCGTTCAAAGTGGTGGCATGTTATAGTGTTAATGAACATAAATAAATACTGGCTTCGCTTACCAAAAATTTCCAGCATAGCCAGCCTTTGGCTAAATGCACGGATTTTCTTCTTTATGTTATAATCACCACCAGCCTCGGTTATCTAAAATTTTCTGCATAGCCGGCCTTTGGCCATTGGCCATTGGCATGCCATAACGTCCAAGGACGTCGCATCAGAAAGTGATATAATATCTATGGACATTTTTACCTGACCGAAGGCCGGCTATGGCAGGAAATCTTTGGTAACGTTACATCCTTCTTATATAGAATACCTTAAAATATACCTATAAAATCCATGAACCTTCTGACTGTACGCTGATGCACATTATATCCTTGCACGTTAGGACGTGCCACCGTTTAAAGTGTTGACTTTGGAAAACAAGGAAAGATCATTGAAAATTTGATAAAGTAATACTTTTTTATTTTCATTAGTCTAGAAAGTTTTAATATCTTACTTTTTTTGGGGTCATGGAATAAATTTTTCATATTCATTTTCACCTAAAAATGACGCTAGATGGCGCTGTCATACAAAACATAAAAATTCAATTGAAAATTGTGCATTTACTGCTTTGTTGCTTTAATTTGAAAATGATTTTCTCAGTAATAAATTTAATTATAAATTCCTTTATGAAACCGTTTTTTTTTTGTGAGTTCGTACAAAGTCTTAAAAATCTTCTGTTTTATGTGATAATTCGTCGAAATTTGCAGTTTTGTAATTTTAAAATATTTATTTTCTTTTAACTTCTTTGACAATTTTTTTTTTTTCGAAAAAATTTGTTGTTGGTGTAGAGAGTAATCGATATGGAATACAAAACACATTTTTTTAGAATTTTTATATCTCTGTCTGTCTTTGTTCGCATCATGTAAAAATTGCTAAATTGATTTGAATAAAATTTTGTGAGGAGGTCCCTTAGAACCTTAATTCAAATATCGAATACTTTTTACATCATAAAAATATGTCATTTCATAGAAAAATAAGAGATTCAAATGTGAAAGCACCCAGTTTTACCGGTATAGTGTTACTAGAACAGTTGCCAGTACATTTTATTTTTGTAAATAGAAAGTTTTTAACACTGTTTACAAAATTCTACAACAAATGTTTAAAAACACATTGACTTCATTAACATTGTTTTTAAGTTTTATAAACTGTTGAAAATATTATTTAAAATTATTTTAATTTTTTTTTTTTTTTTATAGTATTTCATTGAACAAAATTGTTTTCATCAAGAATTGCTTTTATTCTGGGAATACCGGGAAATCACGGGAAACGGGAAAAATATTATCGCATTCGCGGGATTTCCGGTATTCCCAGAGAAAAAGAAATTCTTGAAGAAAATATTTCGGGTCATCCCAAACCATAGTTTTGATAAATTTTCTTTTCTGTCTCTAACTTCTGAGTCTGTTTTCTGTAATGTATAACATTATGTTTATTTTGTTCCTGAAAAAAATTTTTTATTGCTTGTAGAAATTTATAATTTCATATTAATTATTTATAGAAAATTATATGAATTTCAAGATATTTCATATATTAAATAAAATTGCGATCTTTTATAAAATAGTACATACTTTTGATGAAAATTCAATAATCCGGAAAAGTTAATATTATTGATTACAAAAGACTTAAAGATTTTTGTTTTACAAAATTTCCATTTTATACACACTATCAATTTAGTTGTGAAAATTTTGACTAAAACTTGAATATTCGGAAAAATTGTTGTTTATTGTTTGATTTGCGTTTTTGGATTTTGTGTAAAAATTTTAATATTTTGCTTTTTAAAATAAATTACCACAAATTTAAATTTTTTGTGAATTTTTTTAAATTAGTTTTAATTTTGGAATTTTGTTTTATTCCAATGACCAGCTTTTCTTATTTTGTTATGAAATAAAATAATCGCAAAATATGAATTTTTCATCAAAATCAAATATTTATAAAAGTTTCGGTTTATAACTTATTAGTTTTTTAAATTATTAATTGAGCTATATTTTGTAATGTAATCTAATTTCAGCTTTACTTCACGTACATATATTTTCATTTATAAATTTAATAAGTTCAAAAAATCCTTTATAAAAATAAGAGAATATCAAGATATAGGCAGCATTTTCTGGATCATTTCATTCGTCATCAGCATTCTTTATATATTTGAATACGGTTGTATACGCTTTAAACAATATCTATTTAACCAAATATAAAAAAATATTCGCAATCAATCACTATTGGTTGGACGAGTTTTACACACAACCAAAAGATATTTTCATTATTCGCTTCAATAATCAACAAACATATTTTTATTTATTTTCTCAGCTTTTTTTATTTTTGTCAACTTTAACAAGTAAGAGTGCTATATTCGGCCATGCCAAATCTTATATACCCTTCAACATTTATCTAAATCTAGTTTAGAGAAAGTAACTGCAATAAAAAATATTTAATATAGAGATGACATAAAAATACCATCGGCTCTTAATGGGTTAAACATTTAAAAAACTAGTATTTCCTTAAAGATCTCTTCAAAAGCTTTAAAATGCTACCCATGTTGATATTTTAAAAATTTCAAAATTTTAGAGGCCCGTAACTCGGAAAATATGGGCGAGCACCAATTTTTCACTTGATGTTTTTTTCTTATTATTTAATTTTCTATTGCCCCATATTTTTGTTTTTTTTATTGAAGTTACATCATTGTTCCAAATGATACATGTAAATTAGAGGTAGGCGTGGTGTTTTGCCCGCTGTGTCAAAAGACATGAACCGATCTTGCTCTTTCGACACTATTTCTGATCGATGGCGTACTTCATTTTCTCTAGCTGATCTAGTACATCGGCAAACTTGGTTTCAACTCCAACACGGATAGACAGTCGGACATCGCTCAATCGACTTCGCTATGCATAAGAAGTCAGAATATAAATACTTTATGGGGTCGAAAATGGATATTGCAGAAATACCAAACGGAGTGACAAAATAAGTTTTATCCTTTTTCCACTTTTTGTGGTGAAGGGTATAAGAAAGTTACTTCAGTTATTGAACAGGTTAAGTATGGCGACCTTTAATTTAGGGACCATTTATTGATTAAAAAATTTTTATGTTTAATGTAACACAATTTTAAATATTTGTTTATTTGTATTCGATATGAAACAATGTTTAAGTTATTTAAACCGTAAAGTTAAGGGAGGCTAAGGGAAAAAATTATTTTTCCCCAAATAATTGATTGAATATTCAATATAGAATGAACATAAAGTATTTCTATTTTAAATTTAAATTTTATTAAATTTCAGCCGGACGGAGCAAAAAGTATATTTTTTCGTAGTTGCTGCGTTCATCTGTGTTCGATTGAGAAGACGTATTTCAAGCTGTCTCAAATTAATCTTCAGATGCTTTACAAGATCTACTTAAAATTATGTCACATTTAAATCCTTCCGGCAACATTCCCCTTGGAATGTTATAGAAAAGCCCCGACTGACAAACTTGACAATGTGCCACCAACTTGTTTGTAAAAAAAATAATAATCCAATCTTGCTTGAGTCAAGGCTCACCTGGCTGCTGCTTGTAACTTTAACACAGATGCTAGTAAAACAGACCATCTTCAACGACAGAGCCCAGAAAGCAACGGTCGAGGGAGATGAAAGCGCAACGGCAAAACCTACAGTCAGACAGAAATCGTCAACAGAACGCTACCTTAGCCACAGAATCAAGCCTTTTCTGGATTTTTATTCAATTTTCGCATTTGACTGTTTTTACAGCTTCTAAAAACGTTAAGGACTGTTGAGATTCTCTAATGTCAGCTTCCGATCCAGTTTGTGATACCGAAAAATTTGCAGATGCTTAAGTTATCCAGTGGAAAAAATCAGTATAAAACTACCATTCCAAGTTCCACAGACAAAAATATCAAATCGAAAAAACAATTAAAACGCATACAATTTTCTTAATTTTTTTGATATCAACAGTCCCTCAAAACTAAAAATTTTAATTTCAAATTTTAAAAATTCAAAATATGATGCAGAATTTTGTTGTCTGTCAAACTAAGGATCAATTATATTGTGAAAAATTTGGCTAATACTTTAAAATTGGGCATATTCGTTGTTTATTTTATGACTTGCGTTATGGGATCTTGTGTAAAATTTTAAATATTTTGGTATCCAATTAATTTTTTTTAACATAACTTACCACAAACTAATTTTTTGTAAAACTTTTTTTACATTAACTTAATTAATTTTTAAAAATTACTTGAAATTAAATTTTGCCTTTCAGGACAGCTTTTTAGGTCAAATACTTCTTTGTACATTGAAAAAAATACAATATTAACGAATGATAATAAATTTTATTTTTTTGAATATGAAGACTTGTAAGCGAAAATTATTGACTGAGTGTAAGAATATAAAAAAGCATATGACAGGATCTCTCATATCTTCAGTTGTACCTCAAAATCATTTCCGTTTTATGTAACGTACGCTATTTGTATTCTTATTTCGCCTCTACATTTTGGAATATTTTTTAATCCCTTTTTGATAATATTTACCTTTTATTAAAACAGAATTTATTTTACTCAATAGGAGTACAAATGCCCATATGAAAATAAAAAATATTTGGAATACAAACTATATGTGTTAGTGTTTTATAAACTGAAATATTAATTAACTAAAATAATAAATTTAATATTAATTGATTTTTACCTTGAAAATAGGTGAAAAAAGAAAAATAGAAAAATAAAAACAAAAAAAAAATACAATGGGCTATAAATTCATGTCAAAAGATCATTTGTTTACTTATACATATATAAATACATACATACATACGTACGTACATACATACATGCATACATATTTACATTGAAACTATATACCAATACGTATGTATGTTTGAAAAGCATTGCTTCGTATATAAATAAATAAGTAGATAAAAGAAATGTAAAAGACGCCTCAAAATATAAAAGACCTTAAAATGATTTATTAAAAATTTGATAAAAATGAATATTAAAAATTACTAAAGTGTTGCAGAATTTTTTAAAGAGAATCTGTACTTTTGTTTTTAAAATTGTTTTTAAATTTGCTTTATTTTTTTTTTAATTTGTAAAAATTCTTAAATTTAATATTTTTGTAGTTTTAATTTTCTTACGTACAGTATTTTGGGATTGTGTTGACATCATCTACAGTACCCTTTACAGTTTTAATTCAGCAAATTCTTTTATAAATTAGTTTTTAACCTTAGAAAATAGAATGAATGAATTTAAAACATTTTAAATGTTATACAGTAAGGCAGACACACATTATTGGAAGAAAAATCAGTTGTTTTTAAAATATTTGTGGTTTTGAAAAAAAAAAAAAAAAACATTTACAGCACATAAGAGAAGTAAGGAATTGAATTTGGATTCGTTTTAGAAACTTTACCTCTCAGGAGCGGTGGATAGTTATAAATCTTAAAAGTTCCACTTTTATTCTTATAACAACATTTCATTTGTCGTTTTACAGTATGTCGCACAGTGGGCGATTTGCCTTAATTAACTAAAATAAAATGTAGTTTAATAGCACTAAATTGCTTATTTTAAAATATTTTAAATAATTTTCCGAATTATTTTTTTTAATTTTAGTCCCAGCCAGGGGTTGAACCAGTGATCCTCATAAATAAATTAAAAATTTTACTTTTTCGGCTTTGGTTCATTTTTAATTTATCTTTTATTAAGAAAAATTATTTTTCAAATGCCAACCAAATTAATATTGATTAGTTGGTTAAATGGATGATATTTACATTATACACAAATCAAGGTGTTGGATGCAAAGAACGCTGAAGATGGATTTGGCGGTCCTGAAAATACAGCATTACATTCTGCCAGCATCTAATTTTTCTTGTTTTCTTTGGAAAACGTCCGCGTACATTTGAAAAATAATTTTTGTTAATAAAAGTTAAATTAAAAATGAACCAAAGCCGAAAAAGTAAAAATTTGAATTGATTAATGAATTTACCGAATATTAGATATTCTGTTCTCAAACCAAAATTTGAAATTAAGAAAAATCAAAAAAAAAATAGAGTAAAGTAACTCAAAGCCTAAAAATTTTGAATTTTTTAATCTAATATCTTTTAAACTATCGCCAGAATTTAAAGCTTTTAACTTTTAAAGTGTTGATTTTTTATACTCTTTAGATGTCATTTTTTAAAGCATAGTGCCACCGCCTTTTGGTAATTAAAACGTTAGGGCTTAAACTTAAGCTTGACTCTTTCTCTCTACCTCTAAAGTTTCAATGTTTTGGAGTACCCATTAAGAAACCCAAATTTTTTTCAATTTTTACCAAACCTCCGACAGTGCGTCGGTTATTAAAATTTATCAATTTATTAATCTTCACTTTTATAATCTTTACCATAAAAAGTAGAAAAAGCATAAAACTAATTTTGTCATTCCATTTGTAATTTCTACAATGTCCCTGTTGATATAAAAATCAAGTTTGCCGAGGCACTAGATCAGGTAGAGACATTTTTATTATTAATCGATCAGACATGGTGTCAATAGAGGTCTTATATAGCAAGATCAGTCCATGCCCTTCGACGCAGCGGGCAAAACACCAAGCCTACCTCTAATTTTTCTATATCATTTGGAACAATGTAGTAACTCCAATAAAAAAAAACAAATATATGAATCGATAGGAAATTAAAAAATTAGAAAAAACAACCTCAAGTGAAAGAAATGGCGCTCTCCCATATTTTCTGAGTTACGGGCCCCTGAAATTTAAAAACTTTTTTAAATATCAATATGGATATTATTTAAAAGTTTTGAAGAAATCTTTAAGGGAATACTAAAATTTTTTAAAAATGCTTAACCCATTAAGAGTCGATGGCGATTTCATTTAAAATGATATTTTTAAATTTTTTAATTCTTTGTTTGTTTTTTTATTGGACTTACTTCACTAAACTAGATTTAGATAAATAGTGAAGGGTATGTAAGATTTTTTATAGCCGAATATAGCACTCTTATTTGTTTGTATATAATTTAAAACCATCCGAAACAAAAGTATCAGCTTAACATCTTTAATAAGTTTTATTAATTACAAAAAAAGGACCACTTTTGAATTTATAATTTCAAATTTTCAAAAAATACTCTCTTGTAATCAAAAAAATTAAAACTCTTTAAGCTTTAATTGATTCTTGTAAACTTTGTGTAGATATATCGAATTACTCTTCTATCTCGACAAACTAATTCTCTTCTTGGATTCAATAACTTTTCCTAAATAAACGAATTATTCAATAAAAATTGTCATGTGTGGCAATTGAACTCGAAAACTTACTTTTGGTACTGAAAAAGCCAGACTTATATTTAAAATTATTATGTAAATGTACTAGATTATTAAGCTTGTTACATCAAAAGCAGGGTGGTCTAACTACTACTTACCATTTGGACAACTCATAAGAGCAGAAATTAAGAAACTTGATATATTTCATAGATTAAAAGTGGTCATTTTATTGACTTTTAAGTTTTCACATTAACAACAAGTGCATTTAATTTAAAATAATTATTTACTTAAAGATATTTGTTTAATATAAATCAAGTGTTTTTACACTCTTTAAAACTAGTTCGCTCCAGGCTAAAGTGATTTAATGCCATTCAAATAAAATGTGAGAGATAAATAAATAGCCAGTGATTATAGTTATTTGACCCAGCATCATAGGAAATACAATTCTAAAAAGAAAGCAATTAAACAGAATTGAGCAAAAGTTAAAAAAAATCAAAAGTCTTAAAATACTTCAAATAACGGGTAAATGAAATTTTATAGCCGTGCTGTTCAGCAATGCCGGCTGACAAAACATTGGCAGAGGCTCCATATAAAGTGCCGTTACCTACAAATGAAAGAAAAAAATACTTTATGATATACAATTTTATTGATAAATCATTATATCCTACAAACTAACCTCCCAGAGCAGGCCCAAATGCCAAAGCCCATACCAACGGTTGCAAAGGTAAACCCAATGTTTCTTTGGCCACCAACGAAACTACAACTTTAACCATCATAGCTGTTACGGGAATACTATCCAGAATAGCAGAAGCTAAAGCCGATATCCATAAAATAATAAATATTGCCATTGCCAAACGATTCTTTTTGTCTACGCACAATATAATTCGCTCAGTAACTTCACCAATCCAAGCAAAAAGGCCCAAACGTTCTACACACTCCATCATTACAAACATGGCGGCAAAGAACAGCAAGGTAGTCCATTCTATGCGATGCATTAAATGTTCGATATCTTCACGATTAAGAATAATTAGCAGGCCAATGACTCCGAGAAGTGCTACCCAGCCTAGTGGTAGAGTTCTCAGTTTTGGTACGGATTGTATGAAGAAACAAATGATGACGAATATTAGGGCACCACAAGATTGTATCAGTAACTTTTTATCTTTAATGGGATACTGAAAAAATAAAAAAATAAAAATTAAAAATTGATTTGAAAATAAAGAAAAACATATTTTCTATAAGCCAAATAATAAAAAAAAAATATTTTTTATTATGCCAAGTAATAGGAAAATTTCCAACTCCGTTCATACAGAACAAAAAATACTCTAAAAAGAGTGAATTAAAAACTTTTATTTTTTTATAAAAAAAAATTTCCTCAAACTTAATTTGGTTTGTTCTGCATTAACCAACATTTGAAAGAAATAACAATTAAGTCCTTAAATAATAAAATCAATAATCGCAGCTTATTGTTCAATAATTCCTGTATCATACAGCAAATATTTCAAAAAGAAGACTTCAAAAAAAAGAGAGCCACAATTCTTATGTAATTTTAATGTTTGTTGCCTCAGAAGTTTGTAATTTTTAAACCGATTTTGAAATTTTTTTCTCTTTTGAAAAGGCTACGCATATACTTTGGCGAGAAAAAGTTATTGAAGTTAAAAAGCTAAGGATGCATCCATACAACACACGTGAACTTAAAGAATTTTTCAAGGAGTAATAAGCAGAAACTCTAAATGTTTTAGGAGTATTTTGAAGGCCCTGATAATAAAAGCAGCGTAAAAACTTTAACCGCAACATACATAATAAACAAAAAATAATAACATAAATTTGAGAGACAGACAGATAAACAGCGGCTGCTTTATACATTTTAAAATTCAAATACGAATATACTAGACAGCACCGTGAGAGATGGGCAGGTCATTGAAATTTAAGTTATAGTCTGACGGTACGGGTCATAGTTTATGAATGGTACCGGACCATTCATAAACTTGCATCAAACTAAGGATCACAAGCAGAAGCTTGTTGAATTTGGATGCCATGGAAAAGCCAAGCCTTGGACAATTACTATGAACTCCGTGATGAGAAAGAAGAATTAAAATTACCAGTCGACAGTTTGAAACCACTAAGGTCGAGATTAAAGGCTGATGATAATACGTCACTCAATAAGGGTAGGGTGCTATAAACTGTGAATCACTTGCCTGTAATCATTGAGGACGAAAGGGGGCAGAAAAGCGGTCTGCCTTAATATGCCCCTATCTTAATATATAAGAGATGAAAAAGTTTGTCTCTGGATAAACTCCACTTTTATGGGCCGGTCACTAAGGAATTTCAAAAGGCATTGACCAGAAACCTCCAAGAAGTACACGCTTATCCCAAAAGTTGCCAGACACCTTTATCTGCATAATTGAAACAGGTTATGGAATTTAGCACAAACAGTAACATATGATTTTCCTCCTTTTCTCCCCTTTTATATCCAGTATCGAAAGCAGACATAGCGTAATATACTTCTGAGTAAGGCAAATTGGCAACAGGTTACTGCATTAACTTTTACGTGTATTTTGTTTTTGTGAAATCCGGTTGAGCTGTCAAAAACGTCTGGCAATATGTGTGTATGTATGTATTACAGCTCAATAAGATTTTACAAGTCAAAATACACGTAAAAGCTAAAACTTATGTTGACCGCATGATCTAATGCAGTCACCTGTTTAATTCGCCTTGCTTCTAAGTAAGGATTCAGGTTTTAAATATCATTAAATTTGGTTAAACCTTAAAACATGCCTGTTTTCTCTGCTGTTGCAAGTAGTGAAAATATATTTTGACTTGTAGATGAGATGTTTCGAAAATCGGTTCCGCCATTTTAGCCGTAATTTACTATGACTTTAAAAAGCTGGCATATTATCTAAATAAGACTAAAAATTTTTCAAATCTTATCATGTTCTGTTGTGCCCAATATAAAATTCCGCATTTCTTGCTTATGTTCTCACTAGATACGAGTTTCAAAAACTGACACGGCCTATTTTATATAAAAAAAAAGAAGAAAATTCAGCATTTATGTGGTCACCGTTTATTTTTAAAACTTTTTTTGGTGAGACAGTAAAACAAAATTTGTTTAAATTCTAAGCGTTAGTCTATAACTGTTTAAAACATTGGCCATTTACATCAAATTACAACCATTAGGGCACCCTATATTTTCTAATTTAAGGTATTTATACATGTTATTATACTTGAAAAAGCAATGAACATTCTTTCTAATTTTCAAGAGTCTGTCTGTAACGGGTTCAAAGATAGGGTCAAACAGGTCAAATTACATCAGTTATAGGTTCTGTGTAAATTTCAATCAAATGTCTTCAACTGTTCTACAGTTTGGTCATATACAGCAAATAACAGGAACTATTGTAACACCCTATAATTTTTAATTTTTTATATTTATACTTCTTAATATGCCAGACAAAGTAGTGGACATTCTGTTTAGTTTTCAAGTGTTTGTATGCAACGGTTCAAACGATAGGGCCATATAGGTAAGTTTACTTCAAATATGGGAACACCCTTTCATTTCTAAATTCAGGTTTTACACTTGTGGACTTAGCAATACAGGTTCTTTGTAAATTTCAGCTGTCTATCTACAACGGTGCAAAGTTTGGCTACATACATCATCTATTGGGACACTCTCTAACTTCCAAATACAAAGTTTGTAATTGTTATTATATTGGATTTTGCAATAAAGGTTCCTTGTAAATATCAATTAAATGGCTACAACAGTTAAAAATTTTGTTACACACATCAAATTATGTTAACTATTGGGACACCCTTTAATTTAAATTTTAAATGTTTATACTTGTTATTATACCGGTCAGAGAAATCGACTTCCTTTCAAATTTTCAAGAGTTTGCCTATAACGGTTCAAAAGTTAGACGCTTATAACTAAATTTACGTCACCTATGGGGACACCCTTCAGTTTTTAGATTTATTTTTGTAATATTTTTTATTATTGGGAGCTATAGAAATACGCATTTTTTTAATTTAAAAGAAGTTTGCTTTACGGTTCATAATACACTTAAAAAACATGTATGTTGTATGGGGACACCCTTTAATTTTTAAGATTATGAACTATTTTTAAAACGGGACCAATCTCTAAGCATAAACTATCATATTGCAAACACTTTTTAAAATCGTTTCAGAAATGGCTGAGTTCTGCAGATACAAACATAAAAAAGCAACACTCAGTCGAATTGATAACCTCCTTCTTATTTTTGAAGTCGGTTAAAAAATAATAAATAAATTAACTTACAAAGAGAGAGAGAGAGAGAGAGAGAGAATGAAAGATAGAAATTAAAAATAAATTACTCACCTTTGCTTTCAAATCTTCAAGTGTATGAACGTAGACCTCTGTTTTATCACAATCTCTTAATTTCCGCTTCAGAGAATTTTTCAAAATACGAACTTTCTTCAGCAAAGTTTCACGTACTAAATCAGCATCCTTGGAAAAATAAGAAATTGAATTGGCAGCCTTTTGCCATACACGTATTTCACGCCTCAAGTCTTTCACTTCTTTGGGTTCATTTAAACGCAACGATTGAATGTCTTTAAAAATAAAACGCAAATAAATGCAACTCTGTAAAACAGTCAAAATAACTCCGGGTATAGTGTGGGCAATAAATTTCATAAAAGTAACACCCTAAAAATTAAATTTTTTTGTTAATAATATAAAATATTATTGAGTTAGTTGATTTTTAAAAACTTGCATTTGCTGCTATAAAATGATTTGAACATATTATTATACTAATGGGATCACCGATAGGCGTTAGAGAACCTCCAATATTTGCGTGTGCAATAATGCCCATTAGAACAGGTACCGGATCCAGACCCATAACCTCACACAATCGTATTGCAACCGGTGTCATCAATATAACCGTCGTCATATTGTCTAGAAAGCCCGATACAATACACGTTATGGCACATAAACTATAAATCATGGGCCATGTTTTCCCTTGAGAAATTTCATAGGCTACAACTGCCAAATAATCAAAGACACCAGTTTCAGTTAAAATGCCTACTAAAATCATCATGCAAAAGAGCAGAGTTAATAATTCCATGTCCATGTATTGAACAATTTCCTTCATGTTGGGACGATCATTGAAACAAGCCAAAATAGCAATAGAGAAAATAGAACAAACAATCGCCACAAATGTTCTTTCAAAGACCTAAAAGAATATAGAAACATTAATAAGAATTTTAATGTATATGTTACCCACTCTTTAGACTTACCTCCCATACCAAGAGAGCATAGAATATTAATAAAATTAAAGCCGCCAACAATGTGCCAGTTTTAACATTTATTATTAATGGATTGTAAATAATTTTGATGGCCATATCTTTCTGAACATTTGTGAATATTCTTAATCGCATAACAGTTTCCTTTTTGTCCAAAGAGGTCAAAACATCAGGGGTCATAATGTAAGTTAAATTACGTGTAACAACAGGAGCATAATCGAAAAGCTCTTCATTGACTAAAGGTACGATCCAGGGTTGCAAAATATCCTTTAAATTGAGAAAAGCAAGTAAAATTATTCCATTACAACTCGATTTTGCTTTTGTTTATTCAAGTAAAATTTCAAATATAGTTAGTCGATTTGGCAAAAAAAGGCATTCAAACTTATCTTCCAAGAATTTACCTTAAAACTGCTGCCATTTTCAAGCTTATTCCAAGATGATATTTGAGGCTGTATGGTAAGAAAACTGTCCGTTTCATTGGCATCATATAACGATTCATTAAAAGTCCCAAAAATCTTTAAATTGAAATCGCCCGTAGGTTTTGATCGTAAAATAAAGTCTGAAATGAAATTAAAATAAATATAAAAATAAATATAAAAGAAATTTTTCACCCACTTTTGCCTTTTTCTTGTGGCACTTCTAAGGTCTTTTCCAGCAGAAACTTTTCCTCAACAACAATAAGTACAGCAGCTGAAAATATCCAAAATACCAACAAACCGTAACGCTTTGTTAGTCTAATGCGATCACGTTTTAATTTCCCTGTGGCTTTTGTGTCTTCTTTTTCCATAGTTTTTTGATCACTATTACAATTTTGTATTTCATTATCTGAATGAGCTCCTTCATCATCGGTACTACAATACCAAAAGATATATATTTTTTTTATTCAGAAATAATTATTTTTATTCTAGCCAAACCTTTTTAAACCGCTTTCATTAAGATTTGATCGGGGTAAAGTCTTAATGCTTAAGAACTCTGAACCAGCAAAACTTCTGTCATCTTCATGGCTGGATTCAAAATCGTTGGGAAGTATAGATTCATTATCGGTGGGCACCGCAGAACCTTGAATAAAAAATAAAATTGAAATAATATTTTTTTAAATAAAAATAAAAAAATAAAACCTAGAAAGAAAAAAGTGTTGTTTAGGATGTTTTTTGGGATTTTTTTACGACACTGAAGCATCATTCCCAATAATTTTGCAAATTTTTAAAGTCTGAATTTGGTTTTCTTTATGACGAAATACTTTACACTTGTACCATCTACCATCAATTGAATTGTTAAAATTATTAAAATTGAAGGTTGTACTCAAGAACAAAATTAAAATAGTAAATAGTATTTTAAAAAACTAATGCAAGTAAAAAGTTTTTATTAAATAATTTTTTTCTTTTAAAGTTATTTTCTATAGATTAAAAAAATTATGAAAACATAATTTCTTTAAAAGACTGTAAAGGTACGGTCACACTTGACAAACATTTGCCCGAAATCGTCAAATATTTGCTTGCCGTAGTCTGACCACAAAATATTTATTGAGAGCAAACAACACCACAGCTGATTTTGGGCAAATAAATTTATTTTCCAGCAAACAAAAATGCTTCTAATGTGAACATAGTGTGACCACTCGACGGCAAATATTTGATTCATTTCTAAGCAAATAAATATTTGTTCTTACAAAATTTTTGTAAGAAAAAACAAAGGCAAACAACAGCTGTATCATCAATGTTGCTTAGTATTTAAACTAAATAATTAAGTTTCGGGTAAAATCGCATAAAATTACAAATAATAGAAATAATGAAATGCAGTTTTTAAAAGAAAAGGTAAATGAAAACTTAAATGAAACGCATATTTTTCTAGTTATATATATATAATTTTAAATGGACCACGGCTTAAAAATTTTACTTAAAAAAATTGTTCCATTCCACGTTATTAGTTTTTAAAAACCCTGGTAAGATACAAACAGTTTATTTTTTACCTTCCGGAATCGGAAATATAATATTAAAAAATGGTTTTTTAAAAACTGGAAGACTTTATGTCCCAATTTAAATTTCGGCATATTCATAAAAAAAATAAAATAATTTTGAAATGTGTTTTGTAACAAATTTTCTTTTATAAATTTTTTTTATAAATATTGGTTTTAAATAGAGTCCCTGCAAATTACATTAACATTTTTAAAAAACAGTTTTTTTTTTACAACAAAAATTTCCTGGTCAACAATAGATAACTTTTTTTCGAGACATATATTACGATTGGTATAATATCCTTTATTATATATAATATATAAAATTTTGGGGATGTATAACTCGAAAATAAGAGTTCCAAAAGTTACTCTTGTTTTTATTTTGAAATGCTATGCTAGACTAGACTTAAACAAATTTTTCCTTACTTCTACTGATAACAAGTTCTCCTGTTAGAAGCTATTAGTTCGGAAATTATAGAGATTTGTAGTTTTAAACTATATGTTGTTATATTTCTGAACACAAAGCTCTGATTATAGTGAAATGTATTTGTGTTGTTTTAAAATTCTTATTAATGAGATTAAATAAGACCAGCCGCGTGCTTTGACATTAATAATCAATATAGATTAGTTTACATTACATAACCTAGAATTTAACACGCTTAAATTTAAATAACCTAAATTATTCCAATAGTTCAACTTTAAATTAAATTTACAAATCATTTAAACTGCATAAAGAGCCGAAAAAAGTCGGCTGTATGTAGAATAAAAACAAGCATCACCCGAAGCGTGAGAACAAAGCTAAGAATTCGTAGCCTAGTCCACGACACTCTTAACAGTGCTTAATGACTTTAGTGATAATCCATTTTAAACACTTAAATTATTCTTCCAAAACTTTAGATTTGCAATAAAAAGAGATGTGTTCCATACACTTGCTTTACATCTGAATGTGAACTGAATTTTTCAATAATACATATAAATGCGTTTAATTGTAAGTAATTACGCAACAGTTTTTAAAGACCTCGGTGAGATTCAAGCGTTTTTCTTCTATCTTCCGAAATTGTCCCAATTAAAATGTTGTATATATACTGCCATATTCATAAAAAAACATTGCAAATTTGTCATAAAATACATTTTAAAACTTTTTTAGTATTTTATGAACACGGCAGTTACAGTTTGATTCTTCGTCAAATTGTCTTTTTATTTAAGCGACTTAAAAATATTATTTGTCCACACTTATATAAAATAAACAAATCAACAGCTGTAGATTGAAAATTATATTAAATTAAATAAAAATTTGTAGAAATTTTTAGTAAAAAGATGTAATGAATGCATAATACAATTTTTTAATTAGAAGTGGAATCTAATTCCTATTTAGGGTTTTCCTTTCATTGTTCTCTTCCCTGAGAACAACTATTAGTGCTTCTTTATAGCATAAAAGATGAAAATTTTCACATTTTTGCATGGCTTTCTTTACTTGTGACTCTTATACGTGGGAGTTGTTTATTATAAATTTTCTTCTAACATTGTCATTATATACAATAATTATTTTGATTGTAATCTGTATACATTATACATGTGTGTATATAAATATAATGCCAGCCTCCATTACTTGACCAATTTTTATAGTTTATTGCCATCAGCGGTGGAAAATTTCTGTTTATATCAAAATCTGAAATTTTACTTTTCGTGTATAGTATAAGAAAAGAATCAAAGCTTAATTTGGTACTTAAAAAGGAAGCGCATAAAGTTTGCCTAGATAGGATAGATTTTCCTGCAGTTGCTTATTTTTGTACCCATCTTATTGGTTATTGTTTGTTTGTTTTCAACTTATATTATACTGCAAATTAAAACTTAATAGGAGCAATCATTTTTTACCATTTCTTATTAGTTTTTTAACAATTCAATTACATTTTAAATATTTTCTTTGCAATTATTTCGTAATAATGCTGAAGATATTAAATGCCAATGAAGACATCCCATCTGTAATAGTTTCAAGGCAAATAAATTTATGTTTTTTTATAGTTTGATCAAATATATTTTTAAGGCAAATATTTATTCAAGTGTGACCGCACATCAAACATGTTTGCCCATATTTTATTATCCATTATTTTATAACTGTTTGAACAAACAAAAATAGGCAAATAAATGTGCATAGTGTGACCACAAAACAAATTTTATATTGTTTTCAAGAAATTTAGGGCAAACAAGAGCAAAGAAATTTGATGCAAATGTTTGCCAAATGTGACCGTACCTTAACAGACAAAAACATTTTGTGAACATGTTGACTTTTTCCCTGTATAATTCTTACTAGATACGAGTGATATAATATAAAACATGGCAAAGTAATACGAATGAATTTCAATAGAAACCAATTATAAAATATTCGTAATACTTTAATACAAATAAGCGATAAACTTATTTCTCACAAAATGAAGTAAAATATTCAATGTGAGGTAAATAATTACAATATCTAACAAAGGAAATTATTTTCAAATGTGACTTACGCCAATTTAATATTATTTTCAATAAAATCTCCTCATAAATAACTCAACAGATAAAATCAATTTTATTCATTAATCCCGAAGATAAATTTTTAAATAAATAAAAATAATAGTTTTTTTCTACTATTTATTTAGGCAGTGAGCAAAGGAAATGAAATACACTGCATTGCATTTTTACGTTCGCTCGTTGCTTAAAGTGTAAAAAGAAGAGAGTTTTAGGCAGTAAAAACTGTTGAAATTTGCATTTATATTTTGAAAACTATCAGCTAAAGGTAGTCGATTTAGCGATGTCCGTCTGTCCATCCGTGTTCGTGTTGATATTTACTATGCCAAGGCATTAGATGAGCTAAACAAAATTTAAGAACGCCAATCAGTTTCGATTTTGCTATTGTTATTGTACTATTATACCGGTAAAATTGGGTGCTTTCAAACTTGTATATATAGTTTCTCTACGAAATGGCATATTTTTATAAATAAACAGTATTCTATATTTGAACTAGGGTTATAAGGTACCTCCTCACAAAATTTTATACAAAACCATCTAGCTGTTTTTACGTAATGCGAACAGAGACAGACAGACAAAAATTCCAAAAATAAGTGTCTTGTATTTCACATCAATTACAATCTACACAAACAACAAAATTTTCAAAAAATATTTCATGTACAGAAATGACTCCATTACTGTTTTATTATGTATATAGGTAACCACATTAAAGAATGTGGTGCACATTCGTATATTTCTATGAAAAGTGTAAAGGCCCATAGCTCAGAAAATATGGGAAGCGCCAATTTCTTTATTTGATTTCTTTTTTCTTATTTTTTAATTCTCTATCGCGCCATATGAATGTTTTTTAAATTAATTATACTTCACTAAACTAGATTTGTTCCAAATGATAAGGAAAATTTTGATGCAGGCGTGGTGTTTTGCCCGTTGCCTCGCAGGACATTAAGCGTTCTTGCTATATTTCAATAGAAAATTTTTCGAAACAATGTCTGATCGAATGACATATTTAAATTTTCTCTAGATCATCTGAACAAGATTTGTATTTTTGTATACGTGGAAAAATCCATTACTTCACGTTCGAGTTTATAACTAAATAATCTTTAAATCTCAAAAATCAAATATCTCGGTTATACATTTTCATAGGAGCTTTTTTTCTTTTAAGAGAAGTAGTACTTCCGGCAACAATGCCTAGTTAATTAGTGTGTAACCGTGCTATATTCTTTAGGAAAGGGATAGAGGAGAAAAAAGAACAGGTGGTAAAAAGAGAAAGATAGATAGATAGCCATTTTATTAGTTATTTTACTACTTTGCCGGCGTATGTGCTATGTAGAAGTACCAACGAAAGAGGCTGCGTGCTGTTTTGTTTAATTCTCAATATATATTTATACCATTAAACAGAAAAAAACATATTTTTTTTGCCGCAGGGGTTGAACCCTGCCAACCTGATTTGTAGTCAACGTGCTTACTACCCTGACTACACAACCTTAACTGAAACAAGCCGAATATGAAATAGAACTGGCTCACAGGTGAAATCTCTTCTCCTGCATAAATTTAATATTTATAATGTGATCTTTAAACCAATACGGAGTTATGAAGTTTCAGACATGGTGTACTGACTCCGGTTCAAGTTAAAAAACAATAAAAATTCAAGATGTAAAAAAAAACTTAACGAATAATCACTAAGGCCCCCTGGAATATTAAAAACTTAGACAATAACAGAGAATTTAGATAAATGTCGCAAAGTATTCAAAGAAACATTTTAATAAGCTGGAAACACATTTGCAGACATTTTTCAAGAGAACAGTGAAGTAATACATTGGTTTGTGTGTCGACTTCGTCTAACCAAATAGATATTGATATGAATACTCCTCGTATTCTTATTTATAAAATTAGTTAGTGAAATAGATAATGTTTACTATGTACCCAACTTAATATAGATAGATGCGAAGAACGCTGATGAAGGATGTAGCGCTCCAGAAAATGCAACATTACATTCCGCTGGTGTCTAATTTTTCTTGTTTTCTTCGAAAAACGACCGCATAAATTTGTAAAATAATTTTTCTTGCTAAAAAAAAGGTTTTAAAGAAATTAAAAAATTAACTTAAGAGAAAATAAATTTTATCTTCAAATTAAAATTAAAAAAAAATTAACATGAATCAATTATATAATTAATAAAAAATAAATACAAAATTATCTAATTAAATAATTAATTGAAAAAAAAATAATATTTAATTAAAAAGGAAACAAAAGACTTTCTAAAAAACAAAAAACTAAATCAATCAATAATTGAACAAATTTTTAGTACAAAAACTCACGGCTCTAAAGGGTCTAATTCCCTAGACCCCCGACAATAATTGTTCACTTTCTATGGGAGTAGCAAGCCTACTATTTCAATTTAGACATTTTTTGCATGTAACAGCAGAGCTACTAGTTCAAGATTTAAAGACTATAGCAACTGTCGATCATTTGGTGCACGATAATAATTTTTCACTTTGTATGGAAGGTACCAAGCTCACTAGTCCAATCTAGTCTGTCCTTTGTTTAACTATGTAGATTGAAATGGGTGTTATTAATGGAAAATTTTTATGATGAACCATTTTACAGTTTCGAAGAATAATGATGATGTGGAAAGTGCCACAAGTAAACTGTAAAAATTCCAGGAAGATCCATCCACTGATGTTATACAATTAAGAAAAAAAATATTTTGTGTAGCAGTAAGAAATATTTTAAATTTCTATTTATTATCACTTTATTAAAATAAAACTAAATATTTTTTATATTTTTAAATAAATGTAGTTGATGGAATACAAAATCAATGAGTATTTTTTTCACTAACAAAGAATTTGAATATAAATTTAGTATATTTTTTTCTATATAAGATACAATGTGTATTAAAGTGTATTTAAAGTTATGCACCACAGTGTAAAAATATTTACACTGCATTTTGTATCTTTTTTTATTGTTATTGTATTGTTATTTTAACCATTAAAATTGTCAGTAACATTTTCAATTATAATAAAACAATTTGTGTGGCACCACAGAATTGTTCTGTTTAAAATATAAAATTTAATTCTTAATTTATTTCTGAAGTTTTTGTTGATTCTCTGGCATAAAAACACGTCACACAACATAGTCACTAAAACAAATAGTTCAAGATTAATGTCACACCGCGAAATGAATCGCATAAATAAACAAAGAAAATTTGGAAGAACAGAAACAAAATTTACAAAAATTTCTAATAAATAATCGCAGAGATATCTCCAGCAAAAAGCAACTAAATGAGTGTAATTAGATTTTTTGAGTTTTTTTTTTCTTGTTATTTCATTCATTAATTTTTGAATACTTTTTTATTACATTGCTTTCTACGTTTGTTTTGCATTGTTCTTTCCAGTTGTTAAGAAAATAGTGGGAACTAACTTTTGATTTCTATTAAATGATTTAACAATGGAATCATGTGTTTAGTTTTACTTTAAACAATAACATATTGTCAATGTAACATATGTTTATAAAATTATGTTGTTTTAACAATTCAACAAACGGAAACTCAAGTTTCTATACATTGTTCTATTAAAGAAAAGCAAACAATAAAATAAAGTTTAGAGTCCGTTATTTTAAGGAACCCACTTTATTTTAGGAAAGATTATACTTTCGACAACTTTTTCGCATATAATAGCAAAGAATAAAGTGTATTGAATGTAGAACAGTACGAAAATTACATCACGATCTCCTCTGTTAACTACACAACAACAGCACTCTGTTATGTTACAATTTTATTAATAACGTAGGCCTAGTGAGGTTTTATCTCATATTTAGAAATTTTATTCCAGAATATTTATTTAACTGTACACTCTAAAATCTGTTGGAATTTGAACTCATGATCTTACGTTTTTATTTACTCTGTTTCTTTTTTACCACACACTTAAACTTTTTGATTGTGAAAATTAAAAACTTGCTCGACTCTATTTACTACATGTTGTATGTGACGCAACATTTTTAACTGATAACAATAACAGCTTTTAGCTTTGTTGTTACAGATATATAATTTAAATAGTTTTAATTCTTACTTTCGTAACAGTAATACATACATAAACATCACACACCCTTTGTTTTCAAAGCAACACAGTAAATTAAAACACTCTCTGTATATTCGTTAATTAATAATTTTTTTTTTGTTTTTTTTTTTTTTTTTGTTAGAAAAACACCTATTCCCACAACTCCGGGTGCATCAGTTTTTTAGGCTACTGCATTAAAGGAAATTCATATCAATTCCGAAGACTGTCAGTATTGTTGCTTTCTACTTATTGGATAATAATTCTCTTTTTTAAGTTTATTTGTCTGCTTATTGGTGCGTCCATCACGGCTAAACGGTTGAACCGATTTTAATAAAATTTGAATCTCTGGTAGGTATTTACGTAGATGAGTCTGAATAGTTTTTAATAAGATTCTTATCTATCAGGTCAAATACTTATCTCTTTCAAGCGCTAGGACTTAGATGTAAGAAAAAGGAAAATTTTAAACATACGTAGATATTTACGTGTAAGGCAAATTTTTCTATGTTTTTAAATAAATCTGTTTGAATATATAAAAAACTGTGTTTAATACGACACATGTATATTAGTTGTATATTAGATATATATTTTTAACCGTCTTCAATAAAACAAGGAGATTATCAATTCAGCTAAATATTGCTTTTTTATGTTTGTGCCTGCAGAACTCTGTTATTTCTTAACCCATTTTGAAAATTTTTTGTAATTTGAGTGATTATGCTTACAAATTGGTCTCGTTTTTAAAACAGTTTATAATCTCAAAAATTAAAGGGTGTCCCCATCCAACATACAAGTTTTTTAAGTGTATTATGAACCGTAAAGCGCTCTGCTTTAAAATTAGCAACAAAAATTTTATTACTATAGCTCCCAATAACAAAAAGTAATACGAAAATAAATCCAAAAATTAAAGGGTGACCCCAAAGATGATGTAAAATGACTTATATGCGGCTATTTTTGAACCGTTATAGACAAACGCTTGAAAATTCTACAGGATGCTGTTGTAATAATAATTATAAATGGACGTCTCGTATATTAGGAAGTATAAATAAAGAAAATTATAAATTATAGGGTGTTACAATAGTGGCTGTTATTTGATATGTATGAAGAAACTATTGAATAATTGTAAACAGTTGGTTTAAATTTGCACAGAACCTTTATTGCTAAGTAGTAAACTTGAAATTAGAAATTAAAGGGTGTCCCTATAATTGATGTAATTTGACCTTTATTGCCCTATCTTTGAAACCGTTACAGAGAAACTTTTGAAAATAACACAGAATGACCATTACTACATCAAGTATAATAACAAATAAAAATATTCAAAATTATAAATTAAAAGGTGGCCTAACGGTTGTAATTTAATGCATATGGCCAATCTTTTAAACCTTATAGACTAACGATTAGAATTTAAACAAATTTTGTTTTACTGTGCCAGCATTTATTGCTGTAAAAAATAAAAGGTGAACTACTGAATTTTCTTCCTTAGTCTGCATTCATATTTTGTTGTACGACATATAAAAAATAATGACGCAATCTTTCTCGAATGTAATTTAATCTAATTAATGTATAATTACAGTCCTAAAGAAATACAATTTTAAGTTTGTCTGTATGGAAGTCGACTTTTTTTGCAAGAATTATTTATTAAATTATTTCATATAAAAAAAATCACAAAAACTGAAAATATTTGAAACTTTTGATAGTTTAGTAGCTCATTATTAATCAATAGAAATAAGATAGCGACAGTCAGATTTTAACACCATAGAAACGAAAGAACAGGCTTATATCCGATGAACAGCACAAAACTAGAAATGTTGCAACAATGGAAGCTTTTTCATTTCAATCCGTCACTCTTCTTAATGGTAGATGAACGACTCATTTTTATAAAAAAAAAATTTGCCCATTATGCTAAGTATTCTATTTCATAGAAAGTAAAACAATTAAACAAAATTTTTTATAAAATTTTCTACCGTAAAATCATAAAAATCAAAACAGTTGCTTGGTATCTAAATCGAGAGCTATTTGTTTAATAAAATATCGACACATATAAAAATAGATTTTTTTATACCTTTATTATTTGTTACTGATGGATTGTTCTAAAAAGCTTTATCTGAAGATTTGCTTGCCTTTAGCAGGAAAATAATAACACATTTATGTTCTGTAACTTAGACGTCAATTAAAATGTGACAATGTTCAGTAAATAATATTCAGACGAACATTATTGTTTTACATAATAAAACATTCAGTATTTTATAACCAAAGACTTGCCGTCAATATATATAACGGTCATTCTAAACTTTATTAAAAATTAGGAACGGTGTTCATTTAATACCTGATAACTGAAGTGAAATCTTTTCTAGAGATATAATGTGAATTACTAAATCATTTGAACAAACTAAAGTTGGTATGCGAAGTTGCAGAATAAAATTCGTTTAAAAATTACTTAAAATAAAAGAACCGAATAAAACAAATATCAGGGTGAAAAACTTTTGATGAAGAAAAAATACAGATCAAAAATATAAATTGGAAAATACGTAACACAATTTTTTAAAATTCACATCCAATTTCAATCAAATTTTTTATTTGCGTAGCCTTGTTTACAGAACTGAGAAATTGGTCCTGATAGATTGCGCCTCTTCTGAGATTTTTAATGTGTTTTCTAAAAAATTTTTTCGATCACAAAATATTATCGCTCAAGAGTTCAGAGTGAAGCTCCATAGTAAGCCAGGCTGTAATATATTATACAGTGATAAGAAAGGTTTGAAAAATAGATCCAGGCAACGCCGGATACAGTAAGCGATAATTATTTTCACATTCACTCTTGTTTCTCTTAACGCACTTTATTTTCAGAATTGTAAATCTCCAGCAGTCTTCTTCTGTAATTCTCGATCGCTTAAAAGCTAATAGCTTGCTGAACACTACAAATAAGGATCTATTTAAGTTTAACATTTTCATAAAAATATGTTGATCCATCGCTAAATAAGATAGAGAACAAAAGTAAGAAAACTACGTTCGACGTTACCGAGTTACGTATGTCAGTCTCTTGAGGAACAGTATTTTATGAATGAAATTTTAATTATTTTTTTTTGAAGCACAATTGTGGGTAAAATTAAATTTTTTTGGGAAATATGATATTTTAGACAAATGTTTATTTTTACTACAATGAAAAAAAAATCCCACCTATTAGAGGTTTTGCTTGTTTTTAGATTGAAATTATATTAATTTTTTAATTGATGTAACTATTTATTCAATTAGAAAATAGTTTGCTTCCTTTTTAATTAAATATTATTTTTGATTTAATTAATTATTTAACTATAAAATTTTGCAATTGTTTTTCAGTTAATTATATAATTGGTTCAAGTAAAAATTTCATTAAGTTTCAGTCTGAAAACAGTTAAAAACTTTAATTGGTGCAGTTTAAAATAATGATTTTTTTGTAATATAGAATTACAAAAAATCTTAAAAACACAAAGAAAGTAGAGGCAATACCTGTGTTATGTTTAATTATTCAATAAGTTGGCTGATAGAAAAATCATTTTCATATACAACACTTGTGTTTTATGCAATTCTTTGTCACTTTATTATCTATTAATACTCTTCATTGCTTTGATGGGCAGTTAATAACACTTCCTAAGGCAATTGGTTTTTGATGGTTATTAATTTAACTAATCAAATCTTATATCAATGACAAGAATTATTTGAATAAAACAATATTTTAAAAAATAAAGTGGTGCACGAAAATTAAATCAATTACCTTCTAAGATTTCTTCCAAATATTTTTAAAGTTTAACAAGAAATAATTTTTACCCAAAAATTTTAAAATAACGAAAAGTATATTGTAAACTTCCTTAAATAAAGTTTTACAAAATTACCATTATCATCGTCGTTACCGCACCATAGTTAATGCTTTTTGTTTGAGAATATGGATGACATTGATCCGAACGAAATGTAGTTTTAAAAAGATAGCGCTACGTGCCTTATGGCGACCGCAAACATCAAGTTATTGAAATCACAATTTTGGCGTTAAGTTGATTTCGAGAAATGGACCTGTCAATTGGTCTCCAAGGTCGTGCGATTTGACAACTTTCGATTATTTACTGTGGGGCCACGTAAAGTCACTGGTTTATGCTGATAAACCAGCAACAATAGACGCTTTGGATGCCAATATTGTTCGTGTTATTAATGAGATAGGGCCAGCAATACTTGAAAAAGTGACTCAAAGTAGACGTTCGGAATGCACTTCGTAATAAGCAGCCACGGCGGCCATATGGCCGAAATCAAATTTAAATAATAATGCCATTATCTGAGCTTTTGTATAAAAAAATTTCTTCATTACAATTTAATTTTTTGTGTTATTTTTTACTATTTAAAATTCTATCGGGCTTAAAAAACAACCTCTACTTCTAGTTTTATTTAAGCTGTTTTTATATAATTAAAAGTTTTAGGGGTGTTTTTTTTTTAATTTTTCATTTTAAAGAGTTTTCTATAACTTAGCCTTTAGGAGCACATTTTTTTTAATTATTTTTGGCAAATAATCAAACAAAATTTATAAAATCAAATATGTTTTCCTAAAACTTATTAAACAAATATTAACAAACTTATCATTTTTTTTCCAAAATTTTCTCTTAGCAGTTATAGGCTTAATTGTCTGTCTCGACTCTTACAAACTTTTTAGTTGACGTCTATATTGTTGCAACAGTGTAACAAAAGGAGAAGGCTTTAAAAGTTGCCAAGCAAAAAAACATTATTTGAATTTAATAAAAACATTGTAAGTGATCCATAAGAATGATTATCATTTTAAAGCTTTTTTATTAACAATCATAATCTTTTTAAATTTACTTCATTGCCTTTGTAGTTCTTGTTTTTATTTTTCTTCAACTCACCATGCAAACGTTCATTTTCCATTTGAAATGATACCATGCTGGGATCATGTCGTATTTGTGGTGGCAAAGCTCGCCATACCTGTAACGACTGTTCGGTGACTTGGCCAGGAGGTACAACTAAATTTTGACTAGAACGTCGTCTTTGCATTTCCATGCCTTTGGAAGGGCTGCTGCGTTTGATCTTACGTAATTTATCCGAAAGACCCATGTTTCGAAATTTTAATAGGAATTTAATACAAAAAAAAATTTAGCACTTAAAAAGTCTTAAAAATATATCTAAAACATTTTTTGTTTTTTCTTTTTTGCTTTTTTTATTTTGTTTCAAGTTATTTTATTAAATTTTTTATTTGTTTTTATGCATTTGTTAAATTTTCAAATTTTATTACAAATTATATTTTTTTTTAGTTTTCAATACGTTTTCATGCTTTCACGATTCCTAAACAACTAAAAACACTTGTGCTTTGTTGTGTATTTTAAAAATCTGCATGATTAAATGTTACGTTTGTTCGACAACAATGTTCACCATGGAAAGTAAATCAAATTCACCACAGACACCCACATGCTGTATAAAAAAGCAAACAATCAAAAGAAAATCGCCACTCACAGTTTTATTTTCTCTCTTAACTATAATTTCCACTGGAATTATATTTTCTGCATAGAAATAAAATCTAGGAATTATTTTCATTTCATATGCTTTTTTTATGATTCCCAACAACATGATGTTAAGTCATTCATTTATTGACGATTGAGTAAAACTTGCCGATTTTTTAAAACAATTTTTTTTATTAATTATAACTGCACCAATATAGAGAATTTATGTTTTAATTCTGAAAGCTATTTTCAATTAAGTCTGGCCATTGCTAGACAGTTTTTCTTTGGGTCTTTGTAAATGTGCGAATTTTTAGGAGACTAGAAAAAGGAGGCTTGTGATTTATCGTAGAATTTTTAGCGCCTTTGAACGTTTTTTATATTTGCTAAGGCCTGTGCTCCATAACTTTCCCCAATAAGAAGGTTGCTGAAATATTTTTGGAAATTAATTCATTCTTGTTGTTTAGTAACCTTTTTTTACTTATTCCTCAACTTATGCCTCCGCATAAACACATGGGTATGGGTCAGTATATATCAGAAGCTGCATGGGCAGCTATTTAATTTTAGCATTTAGAAAAAAATAACGACTGTTTCCCTAGACATACGATAATGGTGAAAACTTATAGGCTGATTTTCAGATAAAGGGCCAACCACTTATGACAACAATTTTATAAGCAAAGTTTCGACTTAAGTAAAACTTAAGTTGTTTTAAAATTAAATAAAACTAATTTGTCAAAACCGGTTTCAGCGTGTTAAAAAAGCCAAAATGGAGGGTTAAAGGAAAATAACGAAATCATCTTTAGGCCAAGGAAATCGCAAACCCCTTATTCGGTTACGGTTGTGAGTAGGTTGCTGTCTTAAGGAAGTTTTGAAAAAATCTTCGTTTCTTAAACTCAAAACTCAAAAAATAAAATGTTATTGATTTTTTTGCAGTAGCTTTCTATGTGATAAATTAACAGTTTAAAATAGTAATAAAAAACAAAATTACTAGCTTTTAATTCAATTTGCAAACTTATGCATAAAATATGAACAAATATATAAAAAAGTAAGAAAAAACTTTAAATTAAATATTGTAAAATAAAATTAACTTTAATTACTATTGGAAACTGTCTTTTAGTTCTTCTAATTCAATTTTAGGTATTTTAAATTCGATTTCATTGGACGTTAGCTTTAAAAGATGTTCTCTAGCTCTTCTTTTTAGGCTGTCTTTTGTAAACATTTAATTAATTTTTCTTCTTTGATATGTAGTTTTTTGTTTTAAATCTTAAAATTTCTTTACTGATTTCACAACTTTAGTACACAGTTCTGTTTGAACATTTAATTTTTTTACTCTTTTTTCACTCTTTTTTAGCATCAATTTTATTGGCATTGGAACTGAAGCCTCTAACTGTCAATTCCTCCATAAGCTCGACCAGCAGATTGAATTGTGTAACGATTGATATTTGTATAGTTAAAATAAAGAAGAGAGTGCAAAAAATAAATTTAAATAAGCATAATTCAAAAATTTAAAACAAACTTTTTTTGTTAGCGTCCATTTTAAAAATTTATAAACCATTTGTTGTGTTCACAAATTTCAACGATAATATTTGAAAAAATTAACACTCAATTGCGACATACGTGATGCCAATTTTTGTAATAGATTTTTTTTTAAATTATATATTTAACGATAACGACGTGCGTATTTCGATTTAAAAAACGTATGATTCTCGACACGACAACGACAACCGTTAAAAGGCTGATTATACTTATTTTGTTTTACACCCGTTGAGCTGGAGTAAAAACAATTAACTTTTTTATTAGTTTATGTAATAAAATTCATTATGTATGTCTACCCTGTATATAACAAGATGACTACAACACCTTCCTGTGAAAACTTTTATACTTAAGCCGCAGAAACAAGATTTTGGCTCTATTCCAGCGGTTAACAACCGAAACTAATGACCTTGTTGTATTATTTTCTATCCACTTATCTAATCTAATTCAATCCATCTAATCTTGTTAAAATTATACAGCAGTTGTCATTCATTATGCATAAAACCTTTCATGGTTTTAACGATTTTATGAAAAAACAAAAATTAGCGATTACATATTATATTAACTTGATCTGGCAGCTCTAGTTAGTATATAACGTTTTTTGTTTATACATGCACATATTTTCTTACACATTTTGACCTTGATTTTTTTACAGCGACAGTGTACTGTGTAAATGTGTGTATGAGTGCATGCCGCTAGAATTTATTTTCAAGTCGTCTTCAACTACTGGTTTTACAATTTAGCGTAACAAGTTAATTTTTTACATTACATGCCTTTACATTTTTTACATTTGCAACTCACCAAAATTTTTACTGTCTGTGAACGTCTTAAGTAATAAAGAGATTTTAGGAGTATTGTAACCAGTAATCGCCATCCAGAGAGTGTGCTTTAAAGTACAAATTTACTGAAAAAAAATTTTAGATTTTTTTACATTAACAAACTATAACATTTAATATGTAATTGTTGAGTTATTAAATAGTTAAATGAGTACTTTTATGATTATTAGAGTTAAAACCATCAATTAATAGTACTGAATTTACATTTTTATTGATTTATATATATCGTAATACAAAGCCTTATCGACCAAGAGACGTATTACAAAGATTTTACCTAAGTTTAATGTAATATAAATAAAATTAATATAAGACTGTTTAAATAATTAATAATATTTTGTTTTATTTAACACATAAAATCATGAACTTATAAAGTTAATAACTTATAGCCTTATTGGCTCCCACACCCTAAAAAGAAGCAATACGGAGGATTATTTATGCCCGGTCACAACTCAATCAATAACAATAATAAAAAAGTAAGAGGGCTATATTCGATTATGCTAAATCTTGTATACCCTTCACCATTTAACTAAATCCAGTTTAGTGGAGTAACTCCAATCAAAAAACATATATAGAGGAGACAGAGAATTAAAAAATTAAAAAACAAATTACATAAAAATACCATCAGCTATTAATATGTTAGGCATTTTTAAAAAATTTAGTATTTCTTTAAAAACTTTAAAATAATACCCATATTGATATTTTAAAAATCTTTAAAATTTCAAAGGCCTATAACTCGGTAAATACAGGTGAGCGGGTATTTTTTCAATAGATAATTTTCTTTTTTTTTTTTTTTTTTTTGTAAATTTTCAACCCATACTTTTTTTTTGTTTATAGGAGTAACTTAATTCCAAATAAAATAATATAAAAAATTAGAGGTAGGCGTGGTGTTGTGCCCGCTGCTTTTAAGGACATGGACCGATCCAATAGTACCTCCTTCGACACTATGTCTGATTGATTGGCGTATTTAAATTTTTATAGCTGTTTTAGTATCTCGGCAAACTTGATTTCAACACCAACACGGACGCACAAACGGACATCGCTCAATCGACTTCGCTTTTTATAAGAAGTCAGAATATATA
This sequence comes from Cistogaster globosa, assembly GCA_937654795.1. Classification (NCBI taxonomy): domain Eukaryota; kingdom Metazoa; phylum Arthropoda; class Insecta; order Diptera; family Tachinidae; genus Cistogaster; species Cistogaster globosa. The sequence continues at coordinate 91,952,026 of OW569404.1, forward strand.
TACTTTATGGGCTCGGAAATGGATATTGTAGAAATTACAAACGGAATTACAAAATTACTTATACCCTTTTTCCTTTTGCTTTGGTGGTGAAAGGTGTAAAAAAACAATGCCTCTAGTTACGATGACCCGAAAAATGGATAATTAGTTTAAGACAAAAACATTATAGGTATGAGAAAAAATGCGTTTTCATATAAAAGATTAATTGTTTTAAAATATTCAAAGTATTTTTATTGATTTATATTATATCTTTTTTTTTTTTTTGAAAGCTAGCATAAGTTTTATGTATTAGTTATTATTTTTAGTTAGGTGAGATACCTGGCGGTACTTAAAAACTTGTCTATGATTTACTTTTTCCAGCTGGTTATATATGCAAATATCTATTAAATTTTGAATTGAATGTCAAATCGTAAGGGCGCTTAAAGAAAAAGGTGTGTAATTTGTCTATTGTTCGTTCAAATTTCAAAATGCTGGTACTCTGTATATCCAACTAAATTTTCTGCAGTTTAAGGAGTTTTTAAAAGATTTGGAGATCCTAATTATAAAACACAATGGAAAAACTTTCTTTCTTGTGTCAAAGTAACTTCTTCTAAAATAATTTCTATGAAAATTAAATTGAACTTTTCAATTCTTTACAAATAATAACATAATACATGAATGTAAATAACATATATATGTTTGTTGCAGCGCATTTATTCCAATGGGGGATATGTTAAGTAGATTTAATGACAAGTGTAAAGTACTGCAGTAAGGATACAAAATTAAATTATTACATTGAACCAAACGTGTATGAATGCTTTGATTAAATAATTGAGTATGTTCGTGAAAATTTTTTTAATTTTCAACATTTATGTAAATAAATATTTAAATAAATAAATTCGAGGTTTAAGTCTTACTTATAAAAATAATTTAATACTACTACTACGACTACTACTACTACTACTACTACTACTACTACTACCACTAATACTACTACTACTACTACTACTACTACTACTACTACTACTACTACTACTACTACTACTAATTTAGATCCTATGCTTACTTTTTTTTTAAATTAATTGGTTTATTTTTATGTTTATGATAATTTAATTTTTTAAGACGTCATTAAAACCAATTTACCCTTTACAAATAAATTCCTTTTTTAACATGAAAACTTTTTTATGTTGTTATAAGCAATGAAACTGTAATCGTTTATGAAAAGAAGTAAATTAAATTAAAATGACTTTAAAAACTAATCTTATATTTTTATATTTTTTGCGATAATTGGCGGTATTCAACAAATTATTTGACGAGAAAGCCAAAAAAACTTACAACACTGGTTGTATTGTGTTCGGTGGCCCCGTTTGGGCGATCATTGCTTAAGGAAAAACTAACAAAAAGGTCGCGATCTTTTTATTACTAGTTCGAAAAGTTTGACAACTTTTATACAAGTACCAACATCTCCTCCTATGGTAGGATGTTATTTTGTGTTCTAAATTTGAGACTCGCACTAAAATCTTACATACATTTTGAGGTTGTTTAGCGCTCACGCAGAACATGTAACCTTTTATGATTATATTTGTATATACACATGTATGTATGTATAAATAATTCTTGCTGCTCAGTATGAGTTGAAGGGTACATTAGATTCCGCAAACATATACATATATTGATAACATTAATTTTTTTATAAATACAAGGTCAATAATGAGTGCAAAAAACAAAAAAAAAAGCTGTTTGAGTTAAAAAAAGAATAAAGATACAGTCAGATTAGTTAAATATTTGACCAAAAAGACGGAACCTAAATTATGGAAAAAAAACTTTTTGTCATTTTCAAGTACTTATTAAAAAATTAAGATCCAACTCAATATAAAAGGTAAAATTTTACATTTATTGTATTTAAAATCGTCATTCGTAATGATACGTTTCGAGAAAGAATAAATAAACACTTGTAAAAACAGAGGTTACGCTTTTTTAGTCAAATATTTGACTAATCTGACCACAACTTAAAACTAAAAAAAAGCAGTTTTAGTTGCATGTTCAATGGGTAAGCTTTTTTACAGATTTTTTTTTTTTGGAATTTAAATTTTTTGAGAGATTGCTTTAGAGTGTTGCTAACTACGTAGAATACAGAATACAAAATTACCTCCAAGTTATTCAAATTAAAATATAAAACATAAAATTTCAAAATTTGCGTAAATGTTTAAAAAAATTGCATCCTTTTTCGGGTTACGGTATAAAAAATCCCTAAAACACTTTTTGAAATTAATACAAGCTTTAATACTCGTTAATTACTTTTGGCTTTCCTAAGAATGCATGTAATAGTTACCAGATGATCTGGCTTAATGTGCTTTCAGATGACATGTTTTTTAAATATTATTTCATGCTGCAAGACATTTACATGCCGTTTAAAACATTTGAAAAAATTTTTGTGTAAAAGTTAGATGACAAAGTTCAACTTTAACGCTTTCTCTTTTGATTTGAAAAATTTTCAGGCATTAGTTAATGTGAGCACCTAAAGGTTACGTCATGTGTCATTATATAGTTATGTTAAAGGGCACATAAATTATAATTCGTCCGTAAGTTGACAATTTTGACAGATATAAGGATTTATATCTGTCAAATTTATTTTACACTTTCACGACAATTATCAATCGAGGGCCGTATGACCAATGCGGGATTTTCTTTAATATAAAAGGATAAAAATGATTTCGAAATTAATGGCCCTCTTCAATATTTCTTCTATACATTATTAATTATAATATGCTTAATTAAAAATCCTCAAATTTATTGCAGTTTTTAAAAAACTTAAGCTTGTCTGTCTTCAAAACAACAAAAGTAGAAAACTTGAATTAATCATGGTACTCAATACAAGATTTTCTCTTGATTTTGATGCAGAGGTTAATATTACACATAGCGTAATTCTTATAATCATTCAAACAATTTTTTCATCGGGAAACCATAATGTGTTAGAAATAGCACTTAAAATTATTATTTTGTAGTTATGGGTCGTTAAAATCAACTTGAAAAATTTCTTAAAATTAAAATTGTTGATATCGTTTCGTATATCGTATCGTTGATATTTTTGCATCTTCGACTTGTCGCTTGATTAAATTCCAATTCCACTCCCACGTAAAAATGTAAGAATTATATTCTCTATTTTTAATTAGAGCATCATATTAAGCATTATGCACGACTTCTATTTTCAATATTTAATTCTTATGTAATGCATTTCCTAGTTTTCTTTCCACTGTTTATGTAGCAGGTGAATGCGCTGTTGCCTGAAACTCATTTGCCTTTTTTTTAATGTGAAAATTTTTCAACGAAAAAGCTAAATTAAATATTTTAATGATAGACCAGTTACTTAGAATTAGATTACGCTTGTGACAAGCTAAACAAGGTGTATTGTATTGTTTAAGCTCATGATTCAGTTTTCTACAGTATCGTACGATAAATCATAAAGAAAAAATATGATAAAATTTCGTAGACAAACTGTTACCACATTTACCCACATTAAATGCAACAACAAAAACATATGTTTTTACTTTATAAATTTTTATTGCCTCGTTAAATTAACAAAGCAGATATATTTATTTATTAATTTTTTTATTATTTTTTTAATTTTTTATTTTTTTTTTATTTTTTTTTTTTTTTTTGCCTTAACAGCTGCTTCATAAAATGCATCTTTAATAGCGTAGAAAATAATATTTTATTTAAAAGAGGAAAATAAGCGATCTGGAGCGTTACTCTACATTACGATTCAAGAAAAAAATCATTCGAATATACATTATGTTTCGAAAGTCTTTTCTTTCGAATCGAAATACAGAGTAAGCTATCGTTCATAATACGTTCATATTTTGTGAAAATGTAAAATTTAACTGGTGAAAAATACAAAAACGTTCCAGTCAAATTCTATGAAAGTGTGCGTATTTTTACATAAAAAGTTACATTTATTTGTAAGAAATAAACAAAAAATTATCCAAATGTTTGTGCCGTTCTAATGTTAAATGATAATTTTCAGTTCAAATTATCATTTAACATTAGAACGTCAAGGATTTAAATAGTTTGACTTTGAATGAGAATATATACTAAAAAGTAGAGTACATTCATGATGTAAATGTGTAAATTTCTTTTAGGCAATTTTTATTAAAAAATTTGATACAAAAATACAATTTCATTTTATATATTTTTACAAAAATCTTTATAAGCCACACCTGGAACTTACTCATTTATTTGGCTCAGTTAAAAGCTTAAAGAATTTTTCTTTAATTTATTATTATTACAATTTATTTTTTTGTTTATTTATTTTAATTTTTAATATATCTCGATTTGGGATTCCGTTTGTATTTTCTACAGTATCCATTTCCGACTTCATATATTCTGAGTTCCTGTGCATAGCGAAATCGATTGAGAGATGTACGTCTTTCCGCCTATCTGACTGGCTGTCCGTGTTCGTGTTGAAATTAGTTTTGGCAAGGCACAGATGAGCCAATCGCCAGACTCCGTTTAGAAAATGTTGCCATTGAATATCAGCAAGATTGGTCCATGTCCTCTAAGGCAGCGGGGAAAACACCATGCCTGCTTCTAATTTTTCATATCTTTTTTTTAAATTTCGTTAGTATTGCTGCAGGTGGTTACAAGCACAACTACAAAAAAATTAATGAAAGGTAAGACAAATTTATTCACCACTAAATAATACTGGAATCTGATACAGTTAACCTCTTTTTTTTAAGCTGAAACAACAACTTTTAACAAAATAAGCTTTTTTGAAGAAAAAAACTTTCCTATGATGATGAAGGTTATATAAGATTCATCGTTACCGAAAACAAATAGGAATGATTTAAAATAAAAATTGCAAGAACAAATGTACAAGACGAGTTTCAGAGAAAACAATGGTTTGCTCATGGACTTCGTTTAATCAAATGAATATTGATATGAATACTCCTCGTATTCTTATTTAAAAAATTATTTGGTTAAATATATGATTTTCACAATGTACACAACCTAAGGTAGATAGATGCGAAGAATGCTGATGAAGGATGTAGCGATATAAAAAATGCAGCATTTCATTTTGCTTGCGTCTAATTTTTCTTGTTTTCTTTGGAAAACTTTCGCATACATTTGTAAAATAATTTTACTTTCTAAAAGAGGTTTTTTTAAGTTAAAATCTATTTCAATTCAATTATAATATCCACAGTTTAACACCTAATTTTATAAAAAAAAAATAATTTATTATAATTAAAAACATTATATTATTTTTAAATAACAATTAAAATATAATTGTAGTTGGAATTTCAAAAATTTATACGTTCACCTTTTATACACAACAACCATTTAATGATCAAATGTTAGAGACCAGTTATTGTTTTTAAACGTTTGAAACTTAATCACCGCAACCATATAATAATACTAATGCAAATTATACAAAATTTAGTTTAGTCTTGCATTTATTTTTAACTTTAAGTTTTTGATTTTGTTACAACACTTAAGCAATAAATTAAGAATTTCTGATAAAACTTAAATCGAGTTATTTTGGTTATTTTTATTAGTTTATAATTTATTTTTTTAAATAATAAATGTCACATCAATGCAACTGTATTTATTCAAAAAAATACGTAAACACACACCTACGTCGTTAAAGAGCAAAACACATATAATCAGGCCTGTCACACAGTCCGATCGAAATTATTTGCATTCCGTAACATTTTCAATCGATTTTATTTACCTTCTTAACATTCCGATAGATATAATTAGTTTCTAAAACGTGCTAAATCTCCATTCTTAAATTTATATGTGGCAAAATTGCGCACATCAAAGTAAATAACAAGACTAATCCAAGTAAGTACATATAGTAAAATTAAATTTAAAACCGCATACAAAATTTAAAAAAACTAATCTCCCCTTTGAAGTTTATAAGTGATTTCATTCCAAAGAAATTTTTTGTTTCCCGTTTCTTGAAGAACCAATTTACGGCACTGAAAACACTTTAGATTGGAATTAACATCTGTGATATGCCTGAATATTAAAAATTTGTAATTGTGAATGAATTTGTTGAAATTTAGAATAATTTCCATAGTTCAGCTAAAAAAATAGTAGGAATAACAATTACACATGTTAACGAAATGAACTTAACCATCTACAGTGGGCATAAATAAATAATAAAATAAATAAATAAAGTTGTTATTTATGTCACTTCCCTTGCTGCAATTTGTAAAGGAAATTCAGAAGTAAATTTTCTATTTAAAAAATGTCAAAATTAATTTCAATATAAATAAAGATTCATATAAATGTTTTGTATTTTAAAAACAATCTGTAATTAAAAATAACAGCTTATTGAAATTTAAAATTTTTGACAATTTCCTAATTTTTTTGCGTTAAAATTTTTTTGTATATTTTCGATGGCATTCTTTAAGTTTTTAATGCATTTATTTATTATTTTTTTAGGCAATTTTTGAGGGTTTCTTATATAAAATGAAACCCTATTGTTTTCGACACAATGTCTGTCCGTCCGTCTCTGGAACCGTAACAGCTAGACTCTTAACATTTTCAAAGACAATGTATAGCCTACATAACAACAGATATTAATGATTAAGGAGTGCTCAGAAAGTGACGCGATATTCAAAAAATGTTTCCTATTTTTTTAACACGTGAAATTTGAACAATGTCAACAAAATCATATGCATTTTAGCAACCAGACAAAATACAACTTTAAATTAAAAGGTATTCCAATATTGAATTTATTTTCACTTACATGGCCTTAGTTTATCAACTTTAGCAGACAGAATTCCCACAGAGTATGCACAAATACGATTGGTTTAAAATAAATTTTAAGCAATAAATTTATAAGGTAAAAGGCACGAGTTCGATGAATGTGGTTTTATCTTTTAAGCCTCTATAGGCAGATGCTTATACAGAGGATTAACTGCTATGCTATGTATCCCTTATTATAGCCTTACTTCTTTAGACTTAAACCATAAATGCACGAAGAGGGTGTATTGCTAAGTCGCAAATATAAAAACTAAAATTAAAAGGTGTTTCAATATTTACGTGATTTCCCACGGCATTATTTCAACTTTATCCAAAGTATGTTTTACAATATCCTCAGTAACAGGTTAAAAAAGTAATATATAAAATTAAAGGGTGGCGCATATATGTCACGGAACCCTTTGTGTGTAAGTCAAACTCACATTCTGTTAAATCTTTTATTAGTGTTTTTTTTTTTTAACTTTCAATTTATTAGTGAATTTATGTTTTTATTAGTTAAATTAATTTCTGTAATTAATAAAATCAGCATTTTTTACAATTTTCAAGTGATTGGGAACCATTCGATTTCTAGAGAAAATTAGTAATTTTTAATAAAATATTGATTTCTTTTTCTATGAATGAAATATTTCGGTTATAGTTTTTTTATTTTTTTTTTTTTTTTTTTTTTTTTTTGTCAAATATAAGATTTTCTATTCCATACGTGATAATAAAAAATATTCTCTGAATAGAGTGCTCCACACCAAAAGGGGATTTACAAGTTTTCATAAAGTGTTATTGTGCTAATATGATAACACAAAAAAACTCTTACAAAAGACTCTTGTGAATAACTCTTCATAATCCGGTTTGCTGACCGCTAACCAAAAAACCAAAAAAAAAACAATTTATTTAAAGAACAACAACAAAATTTTTTAAATAACTTAAAATTTTAATATTGTACGACAATAAGACATATTAGGACCCCTTTTGAAGAAAAAGAAAAATCTGTTTTTTAGCGTTAGTTTTTTAGGTTAATATTTTTAGCGCTAACGGCTTCTACTGTTGAAAACTAAAAAGGTATAAAATTCCTTTTCTAAATTTTATTAGGATGTTATGCTAACTTTACAAAAAATGTTTACTTTGCCATACACTTAATTTTGGTTAAATTTTGCACATGGAACCAAGCACTGCACGCTGCCTTTATTCTGTCATTTTAAAATATAAATATTTGCAAAAATTCTGCTTAAAGTCTCTCTGCTATCATGAACAAAATAATAAAAGAAATTGATATAACAGCCCTGCCATATATTACCATATTAAAAGAATCTGAACGTTTTTACTCGCCTTTAAATAGAAAATGCAGTTACATGTGATATGGGATGACTGGGACAGACAGAACTTTTAAATAATGTATTGTTAAACATACTGTTAACAAAACTATGCATAGAATGAGAAAATATGCGTATTATTTTGCTTTTATAAGAACTTTATAAATAAATAAAATTTGTACTCAAATGTCTTTTGTTTGAGAATTAAAATTATGATATCGGTATCATATCAGTCTTATTGGTTAATGTTAAATTCTGTGTTATAGTTTTGAAGTTGAAATAAAATCTTTTCTGTGGTTTCAAAAAAAAAAAAAAAAAAACGTTGTATCTGAGAATAATTATTATTATTGATGTAAATTATAACAAAATAATATATAATAAATTGTAAAGGACATCTACAACAAACGCTAAAGATCTAGAAAGATGTTAACAAAAGCCCACTTTTAATTTATTCAGTTTTACACCGACAATTCCACTGTTCAATAAAAAATATATGATAGACACCAGTAACAACAAAAAGCATTATACAAATATAAGTTATTGACATAAATGTTTTTTAGTCATTCATAAACCGGACGTTAGAAAAGTTAAACGAAAGAAAATAAAAAACTTAGTTTCCCAAAAAGAAAAATTGAATTGTCAAATTAAAAAAAAAATAAAAATCAGCAGCAAATAAGTTATTTAAGAAATATTATACAAAATAATATAAATAAAAAAATAAAGTGTTTAATTAAATTAAAAACAAATTCTTGATTAAAATGCGCTTTTTAAATCGATTAATTTTTCGAAACTAAATGATGGGCTGTAATTCTTCAATGGATACAAATAGTGTATTAGATGAACCAGTAGGGAGTATGGCTGGCATGGCCATACCCTCCAGCCAATGGCCATTATCGCAAGCGGTAATTAAATAGACATTAATTATTAAACTTTATGTCTCTATTCGAATAAACAAAAACAATAATTACAGTGTGTTAGACATTTGTTTGTGTTTGTATAAGCAGGTGTGTGTGTATGTGTGTGTGTATGTGATTTTATTGTACCGTTATATATTGTTGACTAAACATTAAAAAATTGATTGATATTAAATTCCTTTTATGTGCGCTTTAGAATCCCACTGATGTTGTTCTTGAATTTGTGCGTCTTGACGAAAAAATCAGTAAATTAGAAGCATCTTGTCCCGGTCCTCGTTTAGCGACTTGTGAAGCTTGGATAGAATACTTACAAAGTAAACTAAATGAACTAAGGGGTGCCGACATAAAAGAAATTAAGGAAATCGCTAGCAATCGTGAGCAAGTTCAGCAAACTTTTCCTACAATTTTAAATTCTCCTACTTCTGCCTTTACGCAACAGCAACCATCATTACCCTCACAAGTAATTGACAGTGAAGTATTGCATATAGATGGTTATACATCAGAATATCCATTTCCTTATAATAACAATAAAGCTGTGTCGTATGGTAAAGTAAACGGTGCTGACAAGCGAAAAAGTAATAGTCAAAATGCTGTACTTCCTTACAATTCAAACACAATATCCGCAAAACAAAATCTTCATAACGTTGGCGTGACTGGTGGTGTTGTCCCTGGCCATGATCTTACACGCTTATTGCCATCTAATAACATTGCGACTAAAACACCTACACAGGACTTAGTCAATGTAAGTACATTCAACTGCAGCTATAAACAGCTGTCACATTATAAACTTTTTGTTTATGAAATTTTTCATTCCACATTTGTGTTGTAAAATTTAATTGTGTGTGTTTATATACTTTTCAAATTTTTCATGTTTATAATTAAGTGTGTTTACATTTTCGAAGTGCATAGTGAAGAGTCTTCTAAATTTACAAATATAATTTCTTTCTATATATAATTTTGTCTGCTGTGTTATAATTAAAATATCAATTGAAACAATATTTCAATTTAATATTTAATACTTGTATTATTGCAATTTCATACGGAGCGAATGAGTAATATTTATACATTTTAAAAAATTACTCATCCGTACGAGGGTAAGTTTACAGGCATATAAAGGTTGGTGCTTTGTTCAAAGTTTCATTTGAAGATTTATCAAAATACACTTCCATTCAATTAACAAGACGCAAATAATTTTTAAAACCTATTAAACAAATATTTTATAGGCAGAACAAAAATTTTATTGGATGCGGATAGCGTCTTTAATTCACCTGAAAATCATATCAAAAATATCTTGAAAGTGCGTCGTAATTTTTAATATTATTCTTTGGTAAAATCAGAAAAAGAGTTGTATTTCTTATTTATTTTTATTACTCTTATTATTTCATTTTTTTTATTATTATATTATAATGCCCATTAAACCAATTTTCTCTAAAATCTGTTTATTATTTAACAATAATATTTAAAATCTTTTTATTTATTTACTATATGCAATTTTAGAATTAAAAAGCTCTTTTATTAAGTCGCGTTATACAATGCTTACTTTTTGATTTGCCTCATTGTGCCAAAACTAAATAATTAGGTCTGGCATAGAGGAGACTAGAGGTAGCAATGCTTGTGGACATTCGATTTAAATCTTAAGAAAGATATCTACAGTGAATTTATTCCATATAAAATTTGTTCGGCTTAAAATTAATTTTATCTGTAATGCGTAGTGCAATTCACTGATCAATCGACCACAATGGGATGCACTCCTAATGAAAAATATGTATAATTTTCAGGATTTCATTAGAAATAAATCCCACATTGCGTTGATGCTCAATAGAGCTGGATACCGGTTAGCCTCTTCGCTCTCTCCTATACCTGGTCGAGTAACTCCATGATAGCTGTATTCTATTAACGGCCTGATAAAGCTTAAGTTAGTAAGTAGATCAATTGAAGTGAAATATCTCATGAACCATTTTAAAATACCAAGGCACTTAAATACATCTTGAATACTTTTTCACCGAATATCGCATCAAATTTTGAATTGAACGCCAAAAAACATCAGGAACTTAAAACAATTATATTAAAAATTGAAAAATTTCTTTACTAAACACGTCAGAAAACAGGAATTCCGCTAAATGTGTAGCATGAATATATTTATTTCAAACAAATTTTAAATCGTGCTAAATGGAAAAAACCGTTTGAAAATTTGAAAATTTTTATTTTTTAAACAGTGTTAAATCAAAACCGCATCTACATTAAGAATTACGAAAAAAAAAGTGTAGCATACTTACCCGCTCATAAATTCAAGGGTACAATCAGTGATGCCAGAATGAAGACTTTATCTTAATTTTAACGATTTTTTATTCAAAATAAGTTTTGAAGGTCTGTTTTTAATTTAGTTCTTTAATATTTCATATTGTTAAAATGTATTAAATATATTTACCTACATATGTGAAACAAATTTACTGTAAAAACAAAAAATTGTATTACTGCCGCTATTAAATAAATATGTAAATAATGATGACGTTTACCAGGTATACATATTTGTAAAAACTAATATTTCCGATATAATTTTTAATGCTACTAAATTAAATGACTTCATTAATAATTATATTGCCTTCTACGTTGAGTTCTGTAAACAAATAACAAAACGATTTGACTTTAGCGACGCAGACTTAAAAAAAACTTTCTTATACTGACCCTTAAAACATTATTAATAAAAAATTTTCTTCACTAGTAAATCCAATAAAACTTTTTCCAAATTTAATTGAAGTCAGTAAGATACAAAATTTAGATGACGAATTTAATAAATATTTTAAGAATTTAGAAAATGTTACAGTGAAAAAGTTTTTCAAGAGCTGATAGTTAGTTAATGTTTACAACTCTGTCGAAGTTTGCAAATAAATTTAATATGTCTCCCTTGTTCATTTGCAAACGTTGAACAGATATTTTTAAAAGTAAAAAGAATAAAAAATTTTGAAGATTTTTTTTTTCTAAATTAAGAATTTGTTTTGATAAATGAAGATTTTTCTATGAAAATTTCTGGTATCACTGGGTACAATATCTAAACATATAATAAAACTGTGACAGGATTATTTCTGTACATGAAATGCTTTTTTTAATTTTGCTGTTGGTGTTTATAGTAATCGATAGGGAAAACAAAACAGCTATTTTTGGAATTTATGTCTGTCTATCTGCGTTCGCGGGTTCACGGGCTTCGGATCCATATTCCGAGTAGGAAGGAATGGGTCTGTAACGAAGTGGTTGTGAGTAATACTGTCGACATCTACACCGATGGCTCGAAACTGGACGACAGAGTCGGTTGCGAAATCTTTTCCAATAATCTTGGACTAAGACTCTCCCTTAGACTTCCTGACTACTGCATCGTCTTTCAAGCCGAGGTAATGGCCATTCTGAAAACATCCGAAATAGCGCTTGGGAACGATCTTTCTGGCCTTGCCATTCGGATATTTTCGGACAGTCAGGCGGCAATCAGGTCGCTTGCTGGTGCATACAGTACATCCAGGCTAGTCCTGAGATGTCGCTCATTACTAAACACACTATCGGAGCAATCACAGATTGACCTGCTTTGGGTCCCTGGTCAAAGGAATATCCTGGGAAACTGTGAGGCCGATGATCTCGCAAAACGGGGCACATTGCTTCCTAGCGTCTCCTTGCTACCCGGCGTTGAAATTCCTCTGGCAACAGTTAAAATGACCATAAGGAACCACTACCTCAATTTGGCTCGCAAATTATGGGTGGAGGAAAGATCTTGTTGTATCTCCAGACAACTGTGGACTACACTTCGGGACTCTTCCGGAGCTATCATCTCACTCTATAGGGGACATAGCGAAGTTCATCCGGAAATCTTCATGGTTCTCGGCTGAGTAAGAGGAGTCGCGCCGTCTTCCTTGTGGTATCACAACGGGTCATTCGATTGTGCTCAAGTGAGCTTCGTCGTGAGAGGCTGCCACTCCTAACTAACTAACTAACTAACTATCTGTGTTAGCATTACGTTGTGAAGAGGTCCATGAGAACCATGATTCATATATAGAATACTTTTTTTTCATAAAAATTGTCATTTCCTAAAGAAAATAGAGAATGTGAAAGCACCCAATTTTATCGTTATAATGGTACTAAAGCATTATAAACGCCGTCGAAGTCATGAGCATTACTGATGTAACATATTTTACACTTTTTCGTGCTACCTTCTCTTGATTTACACTCATAAACTTCTTTTAAAAAAGAACACAAAGTATGTACATATCGTCGGTCGGTATGGACGACCTCTTGAGATGATAAGTTATTCCAAGCTCATACATTAAATGCTGGAAAATCGAACTTTATAAAGTAGTTAAAGCTACTGGCTTTTTACATGGTGATTGATCCTAACATCATCAGAATCAAAAAAGCATTTTAAATAAAAATATTAATTTTACCAAAAAATTTCTTAATTTTTTAATGAATAAAAATCTTTCCATAATAAGAATATATTTTGAATTTTCAGAATATCCAGTTTTTAGCACTTTTTTAAATCGCTTTTGTTGTTGCAATTCTTAAGCTGTCAGCGAGTGAGAAGAGAGGGATTAAAAGGGTAACACATCTGCATGTACTTTTGAAATTTATTTTTTTCTCTCATTCGTAGTTTTATACCTGAAGTTAGCTCAAGTTCTAACATATGCAAACGCAAATTCATTTTTGAAACAAAATACATAAATTACAGATAATTAATATTAATTTATCATAAGAAATTAGGAATAAATAAAAATCGGCAAAACTATAAATGCAATCCCTAGTTGTCCTTCTTTAAAATTCAACATTCATATTAAAAAGCTGTAAAATTTTATTACACGTCTGTGGAAATTTTACAAACGAATTACATTTCGACTATTTAACTACAATTTTTCAATTTTGAAACACGCAACTGTTATTTGTTGTAATAATTACAAAATATAAAAATTACATTATAAAATTTATTATGAAACATGAAAATTTATAAAAAAAAAATTACACAAAATTATTATTTTACAATTGATTTACGTATTATTAACGTAACGTTTTAATTAATGTATTTAATTTAAATAATAAAAAATTTTATTTAATTTTCCTTTATTTGAATCTTTTCAGTTGGCATTAAATTTAGGTGTAATAGGAGACGTACAAAAGTCTTCCACGCATGAAGATTTTTTTGCACAATTAAGCGAATCCGCTTTACATTTGATGACAATACGTGTTTACAATGAAATTTTGGAGCACACAAAAATAAGGCTGAAAACATTATTGGACAGTTATGCTGAACTTAATGAGTTATATATCAATCATGATGGCGTAATTGGTAAGAAATTTTTAAAAATATTTTAACATCAAATTATTTAAATATATGATTAATTAAATATTTGTTTCCTGTTGACCAGACGTCTTATTCGTTTAAGCATTCGACTTTTTTATGGCTTTTTATACCATTTACCACAAAAATTGGAAAAAGTTTGTAATTTCTACATTATCCATTTCCGACCTCATAAAGTATATATATTCTGGTTCCTTATGAATAGCGAAGTTGATTGAGCGATCTCCGTCTGTCCGGCCGTGTAAGTGTTGAAATCAAGTTTGACGAGGCACTAGATCAGCAAGAAAAAATTTAAATACGCCAATCGATCATAGTTTCAAAATTTTGCTATTGAAAATTAGCAAGATCGGTCCATGTCCCTCAAGCATATCCCATATTATTTTGAACAATGAAATAACTCCAATCAAAACAAGTAAGAGTGCTATAACCGACTATGTCCAATCCTATATACCCTTCACCATCCAATCGAAAAAACAAATATAGAGGAGATAGAGAATTATAAAACTACAAAAAAAATACCTAAGAATGCCATCGGCTCTTAATGGGTTAAGCAATTTTTAAAAGTTTTAGTATTTCCCCAAGGATCTCTTCAAAAGCTTTTAAATTATACCCATATTGGTATTTAGAAAATTTTGAAAATTTCAGAGGACAGTAACTCGGAAAATATGGCCGTACGCCAATTTTTTCACGATGTTTTTTTTTTTTCTTATTTATATTTGTTTTTTATTAGAGTTACTTCATTGTTCCAAATGATATAGAAAAATTGGAGGTAGGCGTGGTGTTTTGCCCGCTGCACCGTAGAACATAGACCGACCTTGCTCTGATAGCACCTCTTTCGACACAATACGTCTGATAAATTGGCGTATTTAAATTTTTTCTAGCTGATCTAGTGCCTCGTCAAACTTGATTTCAACACTTACACGGCCGGACAGACGGACATCGCTCAATCGACTTCGCTATGCATGAGAAGCCAGAATATATACTTTATGGAGTCGAAAATGGATATTTTATAAATTACAAACAGAATGACAAAATTAGTTATGCCCGTTTTCTACTTTTTGTGGTGAAGGGTTTCAAAACAAATATGAAGCGATAGAGAATTAAAAAATAAGAAAAAACATCAAGTAAAAAAAATTGGCACTAACCCATATTTTTCCAGTTAAGAACCTCTGAAATTTTTATAAAAAAATTCGATTGTTAATATGGGTATCATTTAAAAGCTTTTAAAGAGATCTTTCATAAAATGCTATTTTTTATATGCTTAACCCATTAAGAGCCGTTGACATTTTTATGTAAAATTTTATGTAGTACTCATTTTTTTTCTTACTTTTTAATTCTCTGTCACCCCAATATTTTTTTGTTAGAGCTATTTTACTAAACTAGATTTGCATACATAATGAAGGGTATATAAGATTCGGCATAGCCGAATATATTAATTTTTATTTTCTACAATTTTTTTGTACAGTTTAAAATATTTTTTCGTCTTTAATATTTTTATTAAAGACATTATTAACCAAGGCTATTTTTGACATCTACATGGTGCTCTACAACGGCGAAATGAATTTTAGAAAGCCTAAAAAAAGTTGACTGCATTTGAATATTAAAGTAAGCAGAAAATTTATAAAGTGACTTTGCTTTACAAATCATTAGTAATGATACTTTTTTAAGTATTTTAAAAATTAAAAAATTTCAAACAGCATTCAAATTGTTTTAAGATGCTTTGTCTGAAAATTAAGTTTATATTTTATTTAAAAATAGTTTCGTTTTTTTTATTTTCCCTTCTATTCTTTGTAACAAATAAATTTTGATCACACTATTCCTTACACCGCGCAAAATGTGTGATCGATTTAAAAAAAATCAAATCGGTTGATTTTTGCTTGACAAAATAAGCCAAAAACTAAATAAGTCTAAAACTAAAATGGTTGTCGGATTTGTGTGCCCTTTAATAACATTTTCACTCTTATTTTTTAGCTTTCATCAGTGGTGGGACTTATATGAGCCGTTTAGAAGAAAGATTAGATTCTCAACTGGAAACGGCTCGCGATGTTAGAGACAAATTGGGCAGTACTTTAGAGCAATGGCGAATTTGTGGTCTTTTGCTGCGAGCCAGTGCTAATTCCGCATCTCAAGCTCTTAAGCAATGGCGAAAAGTTAAAACAATGGTGTAAGTGGACTTATAATTAACAACAACAATAAAAGCTATTTAAAGAAATATTTTTTCTATAAACATTTTAGAAACCCTAGAGAAAAACTAGAAACTGCTTTATCTTGTCGTAGAGACTTACAAGCATCACTAGTATCTTTGGAATGTGCTCAACATTCTCTACCTCATGTCGAAATAAAACACACCAGTAATCGTCAGATTTTAGCTGTTAAGCACTGCAACACTTACATGGTAACCGATATCGCCAATGTGGCAAGATATGATCACACTTCAAAGGTATTTCTAGCTTATGAATCGAACATTTCAAAAGCTTCAGCTTGGTTGTATGAAACTTTTAACAAAACCTTGCGACACGATTTCGATAACGCCGAAGAAACGGTACATGGTTTAGCAAAAGCTTTAAGGGATCATCGTGCTGAAATCTTTACAACGGCTCGTAGATAGAAATTTTTTTTTTTTTAGTTTTTATTTGTATTATTTTAGCTTTTTGTAAATTTATTAACATTTTGTAAGTAAAAGAGAGTTTTAAATTCAACTAATACCAGTATGATTTTTTGGGTATACGATCCTCCTTGATGCCCATTTCTTCCATGATATCCATTTCAAATGTACTTAATTTTGGCTGGAAGGTAATCTCTTCAACAACAGAGGCTGCAAGAAAAGAAGTATTAAAATTAAAACAACTTAAAATGTTAAAAGCAGACATAAGAATTAAAATCTAAGTATTTTTATTTTATATAAACGCAAAAAAGCATAAATAATAATAAATGCAAATTATATTCAATATTTGATTTTTAATTTAGCAGCACTATCAGTGTAATCAGAGCTGTAAATGAATCATTTATTTCTTAGTAAATTCGCGAAAATTTGTGCACTGAATTAGCAATTTTTGAATTCTTTTTACACAAAAAAAATGAATTAATTAAAATTTAGTCAATTCAAATGAATTTATAAAATGAATTGCAATTCGTTTCTAATTCAAACGAGCTTGTCAAAATGAATTGCAAAGCATTTCAAATTCAGTTAAACTGAATTGATTTTGAATTAATTCAAATAAACTGTAAAAGTCAATTAGCAATTCATTATCATCTCATTGCTCTTAAATTCGATTGGTTGCAACTCATTTTAGAATTCATTTATTTGAATTACAAATCTTTGTTCTAACTCATTTGAATGAATTCAAATAAATTGGTAATGAATTGCACTTTGGAATATTAGAAACGAATTACAATTCATTTGAATTGGAACGAATTGAAATTCATTTCACCTAATTCGTTTGAAATGATTAAAATTTCATACAATTCTTTTTTGTTGTGAAAAGAATTAATTCAAAATTTAGTTAATTCGTAACGAATTAAAATCGAAAGAGAATGATTCATTTACAGCACTAAGTGTAACTGACACATTTTTCTCCACTTGCTTTAATTTTCTGAATTGTATTTATTAAAAAACCCAAAAAATAATTAAATATTTTTTTATTATAAATTAAATTAATTTAAATTGGCAGTTGGTCAAAAAAAAATAGTTTTATCAGTATATGCATATTTTTTCAATTTTCAGAAAGCACTTTAAAGACGACTTTTGTTCAAAGGAACATATACGAGGGCTGCTCTATATATTTCTGGCCTAATAGTGAAAATGCGAATATTTATAATCAAAAACGGTTTAATTGTTTTTCAAAGTATTCTCCAGCATGATTTATACACTTTTGCATGCGCTCAAACCAGTTGTCGAAGCACTTTTTCCACTCCGATTGAGACATCTCTAAAACATGGTTTTTGAACACTTCAACAGCTTCTTCTGGCGACGAAAATCGTTGACCACGCATTTTTTTTTTGATGTGGGGAAACAAGAAGAAGTCATTAGGTGCCAAGTCAGGGCTGTACGGCGGATGACCCATTACTTCGACGTTTTGGCCGGTAAAAAACGCTCTGGTTTGAACCGATGTGTGAGAGCTCGCATTGTCATGGTGAACAATGATTCGTCTTGTCTTGTTGGTTTTTCGAGTTTCTCCGATGACTTTAGGCAAACAAATTGTAGTGTACCACTCAGAAGTGACCGTCCTACGTTGCTCAAGCGGAACATTCGCCACATTACCAGTTTTGCCGAAGAAACAGGCGACCATTTGCTTCGAAGTGCTTCTTCCACGAACAACTTTCATTGGATTTTACTCGTCTTTGAAGACCCACACGGTCGATTGTTATTTCGTTTCGGGCTCATACGCATAGATCCATGATTCTTTACCTGTGACGATCTTATAAACGTCTTTTGAAGCACCGCAATCGTATTTTTGCAACTTTTTTTTGGACCAATCGACACGAGCCTTTTTTTGAGCGACTTTCAAATTGTCCGGGATCCAACGAGAACAAACCTTTTTTACGGCCAGGTGTTCACGCAGTATCGAATGTATGCTGGTGGAAGAAATGTCCAAGAATGTCTCTATCTCTCGGTATGTCGCATGTCGATTTTGCGTTATGAGTTCACGCACGGCATCGACGTTCTCTGGCACAACAGCCGTTTTTGGACGACCTTCACGGAATTCGTCTTTAAGCGAGCTTCGGCCACGATTAAATTCATTATACCAATTTTTCACAGTGCTATAGGATGGTGCTTCATCGCCATACAAAGATTTAAGTTCAGCAATGCACTCTTGTCGTGATAATCCACGTCGAAAGTTGTAAAAAATGATGGCACGAAAATGTTCACGAGTTAATTCCATTTTTTTTCTATATTAATTTTTTCAAGTCACCGTAAACAACACAAATAATGGTCGTACGTCAAAACGTTTTGAGTACGATTATGCTTAAAAAGGAAAAAAATTTCCAATGGAAATGTCAGATTGCATTTGGCAGCACTCAGTGTTGCCAGGCCAGAAATATATATAGCAGCCCTCGTAATATTATGCTAATACGACAAACATCATTTCAATTGTATTTATTTAAAAAAAATGTCTTTTAATGCTGCCGATGTATTGTTTCTCGTTAAACAATCAAGTTTCGTTTAAGCAAAAATTTTTTCGTAGAAGAAATGCAATTATTCTTTTTAAAGGCTATTTTCATTATCCTTTAATTATCCTTTCCGCTAAAATATATTTTGCACAATTGTTCTATTCTTTTAGTTTGACTGAAACAAAACGGAATATGAAATCTACTAGTTAAATCGTCGCATATGGACACATCATACCTTAAAATTTAATATTCGTAGTCAATTAGAGAAACCTGCAGTAATTTTGTTCGACGACAAATTTTATACGTCAATTGGTAGAAGATATGTCCTTCAATATAGTAATAATAGAATATCTAAATAAAATGACACTAGGAAAGAAAGGAAATGCTAAACGAAGGCGATAAATCCAAGGCTGATTCTATAAATAAAGCTAAAAATGATAAGAAAACTGTTTCATCAATAATAGGATGGTATAAGATGCAAACAAAAAGCGGGAATAAAAAATTAATTGGTTAAATGTCTAAAAAAAATATTTTCTAACGGTGTAATTTAAAAAAGTTTATATTTTATGAATACTCTTTTGACGACTTTTACTAATTAAAGGCTTATTAACTCAAAAAGTACATTTATGAATTAGACTGTAAGCATAGGTATAAAATTAATAAATAAAATTAATAAAAAATAACTATTATTTTCCCAGTAAAAATAAAAATTGAAAAATGGTCAATAAAATGTATTTCTTTTTTTATAAAACTTAAAACCGTTACGGTCTCTAAGCAATGTAAATCCAGAATTTTTACTCCTTTCCTTACAATATTCTCAAGCTTAAACATACTTTAGAATCAAATTTCAGGTGATAATATAAATAACAAAACCCACCTGGTGTATCTTTTTCTCTTTCAATATAAGCTGCCTTGGTCTTGTAGTCATGTGTTTGATTATTAGATTCTGGAATAGGTATTATGCGACCAGTGCGCACTGAAACGCGTACTTTCTCACCTTCCTCTGTAAAACGCCATTCAAAGTCGCAGCCTACCAAATCAGATGGATCGACCAGACGTATATCTTTGGTAACCTTAAAATTTATAAATTAGTATTAAAAGAAGTACCTATTCTGAAATGAAAAAAATGTTGCTTACATCTAAGGGAGCTTCAGATTTTATTAAAACACCTGGAAAATTTTTTTCACCGCCAACGCTACGATAGTGCCAATTCAGACCTTCCACTATCGCCCAATTACGTTCAGGAATGACTTGCACAACAAAACCTTGTTTGCCTTTATCTTTACCTACTAAAACTTCAACACGATCGCCACGAAAGAAACCCCAATCCTCTGTAAAATTAATTATTTGTTGTTATAAAATTACAACAGCACAGCTGCTAATTTTCTTACCTATTGGAGTTATAAACACTTTTTTGCGTATAGTTCCCGGCATATTTTGCTGGCGGAATTGCAATGTCCAGGGACGATTCATGGTATAACGATAACGTTTGCGCTCAACAGTACGGTTTAAATATTGCGGAACGCCTTTAGGAGTGTCATAGTAAACCTTCGTTGTATGATAACAAAATGACCATTTAATTTGATAATTTAACAACTTTTATAATTTATTAACTGCAGTTTTACCTGTCTTTTACTTCTTTCTATATATTCCTCAGGGAAATTTGAAAAATTCTTAACTTTCGATCTCAAGAATTGTATTAGACGCATTTTTTAATTAATAATTTAAGGAATTAATGAATTTAATAAAATCTCATGTGCCTGTCTGGGCTCTTATGAAACTAAAAACATTTTAATGGAAGTGTTCAAAAATTATCTTAACATTAATCAGCTGTAACAATAACAGAGCTGTTACATCTATGGACCATATTTCAGCTGACTTAGAAATTTGAGTTATTACTAATTTGAGCTGTGAATGGTTGCAATCGATTTCATTGTAATCACATGATTTCTCGTTAATGAATGTTATTTTTTAATTGTTTTTATTGTATTAAATTGATTTTAAGATTTAAATTTAAAAGCAATACGATAAAAATTATTGAATCAAATTTTTAAATCAATTCATGTGTTTATCGATTGCATTCAAATTTGTTTGCAATATATATAATTACAATTACTTTAATTGCTAGCAAACCCTTTAATATCCGTCAATACTTAATTAGAATCAAAATCTTTAATCTCAACTGCAAGAATTTTGTCATCAGTTGTCAGCCCCTTTTTTCACATATATCTGTTATAGGGAATTTCATAATTTTCGGTATTTTTGTAATATTTTATTTATTCTCTTTTGAATATTCATATACTCCGTCCATTTCTATTAAAATAATAAATTTTTCTTAAAACTATTTTGCATGTAAAATAAAAACAATAACTGCTACTTTTATTTTCTACTGATTTGTTTATGCATCAACATAGTTTAATCTTGTTGTTTACAAATGAGATCGCAGTACACCAAACCATAAAAGCTACATCACTTTGGTCTATCATCATTTAAAATCACTGAATAAAGTTTGTTTGAAATCACTTTGATTTCAATCTCACATGATTGCAGCGTTTTACAGCACTGTTTCAGGTGAATCCCTTAAATTATTTTTTGTTGCTGGGTTTTGTTTAATTGGTTTTTTAACCTTTCAAAAACCATTAATTTTATCAAAAAAGGTTTATAAGACAAGATTAAACATCAGCTGTATTCGTTTTATTTAAAGTGTTATAAACTGATATGTTAAGCATTAATTTCAAGTGAAGCAAAATACTGGCAACACAAGATCAACCGGTTGACTTATTTTTTTTTAAGAAAAGTTATTTGAACAAATAGAATTATACAATAATTAGTCATAAAAGTTCCTGAATAGCTTGAGTAAACATGTCTTATGATGCTTTAAATATTGAAGAACCTGCTTCAAATCCACCGACGCCAGTTTTACTATCAAAACATGCCAAATACTTTGTAAGATTTTTACACTTGCTACCTGCCCGCTTAGCCTCGCACGATTCCACCAGGTAAGTAAATTAAATAAAGTTACAGGTATATTTTATTAATGAAAACTAAATTTATTAATTATGTTACTTTAAGAGGAACAATTGCATTTTTTGCTGTCTGTGGTCTAGATGTTTTAAATTCCCTTTTCTTGTTAACCCCTGAAATGCGCAAGAACATTATAGATTGGATTTACGGCAATTTAGTTATACCTAAACCGGGTGAACGGAATTGCTCGGGCTTTCAGGTAAGTTTGTTTGAAAGTTGTTCATTTAATCTTAAGTAGACATATAAACTTGAGGTAATATTTTCTTTTCAAATGTTTTTTTCAATATTTTGCTATTCCATTAGATAGCAACATCAGAAATAGTTAAATGAGAAGCTAAAAACGAAAACCTAGTCCTAAATAGCACAGTGGAATATCAAAGATTGTAAATAAAATAAAAAGAGAGTTGAATTTTACATCAAATTCAATCATTTCTTAAGGTGGTGGTTAATTCGGCTTGGAAAAAATCTAGCTTAGATAAAATGCCACCAAAGAGCTCGTCTTTGTAAAATGTCTCACAATCCTTATACATTCAACATATTTAAAAATATCTCTAAGTCTAAGTTGTTTTCTATTAATTTTATGTGTTTATCACATTTTGTTATTGGTTTGCCTTTTTGTAAATCAATCAGAATGCTCTATCATTAGTTATTTTTACTTCTTTTATTTTATAGTCATTTTAGGCTGTTTATAAATTTATTTACATATTTGAAGATAACAGCTGTCAGTTAAAATAAGACTTATTATTTAAAAGTTTTTATTTTAGATAAAAACTAGAAGATAGCTATATTCGGCTATGCCAAATCTTATATATCCCAACTCCAATCAAAAAAGCAAATATTTGGATGACAGAGAATTAAAAAATAAGAAAAAAATAAGCACTACATATACATAATTTTACATAAAAATGCCACCGGTTCTTAATGAATTAAGCGTTTTGTTTTTAAACTTTAGTATTCCCGTAAAGTTCTCTTCAAAAGCCAATTGTTTCACTTGAATTTTTATTTTATTGGAGTTACTTCATTGTTCCAAATAATTTAGAAAAATTATAGGTAGACGTGGCATTTTGCCCGCCTACCTGTACCTGGATCGATCTTGGTAATTTCCAATAGCACCTCTTTTAACAATATGATCGCTCAATCGACTTCGCTATGTGTAAGAAGTCAGAATATATATACTTTATGGGGTCGGAAATGGATATTGTAGAAATTACAAACGGAATAAAAAAAATAGTCATTTGGAATGAAAAAAAATCAAAAGTGGAATGGACCAATTTTACATCAAGAAAGATTTACACTTTTTTGGAATGCTAAAAATGATTTAAGGACTTTTTACTTAATTATTTCAGCTGTTCTGTGCTTCTCTTTTCGATTTTTACCATTTATGGAGCTTTAAGATAAAGTTCGATACTAGTCCAATCGCCACTACTTAAAACTAAGTGTCTTATAAAGGTTCATATACAAATTTTTATATATCGTCGGTCACAGGTTGACAGCTCTTAACATGTTTTTTCTTGTTACTCCGCGGCTTAACCGAGTTAGAAGTAAATAATAAAAAATAGTAGAATAGTATAGTAGTAGAAGATATTTATTGTGGGATGATGTAAAGAAAACAAAAAAGAAAATAAAATAAATAATAACCCGATTAGATTTTTTGCGATTTACGAGTTTTCAATCTGTGGCCGAAGATATATTTATTACAGGTAAAGTTACAAAGTAATTCAAAAAATATAAAAACTTGTCAAAAACACTTATTGTCCAATAGAATGTGATAAACAACTAATAGCGCTCTTTTTTAAATCTCATATGTATTTTAAATAAAGAAAACTTAATTTAAAAAAAAACTGATAGATAACACGATATCTAGAAAAAGATAAAAAAAAATAATTTAATTAAATATTTTCTATGTTTTTGCGTTTTATTTAAAAAAAAAAAATAAATCTCAACCAAATTTTTTTTATTCATTTGCCACTACAAATCTCATACAATGTTTTAAACATACAATTGTGCTTTTTGATACATCATGCGTAATAGAAATTATTTTAATAGTGGAATGCGCCATCTGTGTTTGTTGTTTCATGGGAAAAACCAACCATCTTTTAATAGAAAAATCACGGCATTAAGAGTTATGCGTACTCTAGTCTGTCGAACGAAAGATACTAATATTCTCGTATTGTCAATATTTTAAGAATAACGCCCTATTTTGTACAAAATAAAAAAACTCAATGGCTATCGTTTCGAAAACCCACTGCTGTGGATTCTAGCGATCTTCGCATTGGTTGTCATTTAAAGTCGAGTTCTTCTCTTCTATGCCTATTAATATCCAAAATTAATATTAATTAATTAATATCCAAAATCTTATAATCGGAATTTAAGGAAAAATTAAAAACTATTGAATTGTTTGATTAAGATATTAAAAATTATTTTACAAAAATCAAAACTCATGAGTAAATACATATATTTAATAAAAAAATATAATTTATATTTTCAGGGCTCCCGTTCCGTTGTAATAAAAAGTGCTGACGAAGAACTTCTAGCTAACACCAGATGCTATCAGTGGGGCCACTTGGCCATGACATATACTAGTATAGGTATTTTAGTAACTTTGGGTGATGACCTGAGTCGCTTAGATCGCAAAAGTATTGTGGATGGTGAGTTCAAGAAAAAGAAAATCAAAGTTGTTTGAATATTCAGTAATTGCTTACGATTTGCTTTAGGTGTTGCTGCTGTACAAAGGCCTGATGGCAGTTTTAGTGCTTGTATAGATGGTAGTGAAAATGATATGCGGTTTGTTTTTTGTGCGGCAGCAATATGTTATATGTTAGACTATTGGGGTGATGTAAATAAAGATAAAATGTATGAATTTATTATGAACAGTATTGTAAGTATAGATAAATAGATAAATAATTTGTTTTTAAATACGGAATGTTTTTTATTAACAGCGTTATGACTATGGCTTCAGTCAAAACCTCGAAGCTGAAGGGCATGGAGGTACCACTTATTGTGCTTTAGCTGCCTTGCATTTAAGTGGTCAATTACAGCGTGTTGATATCGAAACTTTGGAGGGTATTAAACGGTGGTGCATATTCCGTCAAGTTGATGGCTTTCAAGGACGGCCTAATAAACCAGTGGACACATGTTACTCCTTTTGGATTGGTGCTTCATTGAAAATACTTAATGGCTTTGAGTTAACTGATTATGCGGCAAATCGTTCCTATATCCTGGAGACTCAGGATAATATAGTTGGTGGATTTGCTAAATGGCCTCATTCCACTACCGATCCTTTTCACACATATTTAGGTATTTGTGGTCTATCATTTACCGGAGAGCCAGGTCTTTTAGAAGTAATGCCAAGCCTTAACATGTCTATGGCAGCATATGAAAATTTAAAAAATTTGCATGAAAAATGGCGTCAACTTGATATTGAAGAAAATCACAAAGCCTATATGGAAGCTGTTAGTCAAAAAATGTGTGATACAAAATTGACAGTGGAAAATGAAACAACATCCTCTTTAGCCTCTCCTTTAATAAACGCACATTGATGTGAGCTTTAACTGATGTATTATTTTTGGAAACTTATATTTTTAAATTGTAACTACTTGTTTTTATTTTTAATTTTTAAATAATTCTTAATTTGTATACTAGTATGACCTTAATAACAAAAACTACAATATACAAAATGTATGAAGCCATTTTAAAGAAAAATAAGCACAAAACACATATGAATAAACTTTTAGTATTTACAAAAGATGCTGGCTAATGTTTTTAATTTTAATTTAATTTAAACCTGCAAATACAGGTGATTATTAAGCCGATCCAAATCGTAAGGCACTAATTGCCAGCCGCCAAGATTAGCATCTCTAACAGGTCGGTCTATGTGCAGTCTTTCTCTTAAAGGGGACAATGATCTTTCGGTTACCAATTCACACCTTTGCACCATCAATGATTTTAGTTTCACACAATTTTTTGTTAAAGTTCTGCAAAATAAAATTGATTGCTTTTAGTTAAACAAATGAATAATAGTAATAATGCCACGGCTAATAGATTATAAAATCACTGGGATAAAAATCGTTTTGAAAAAAATCTAACTGATTTGGCCTGTCAACAAATGCGCGTTTGCGCATTGGACCTAACGATCGCTCAGTAATGCGGGGACAACGTTGAATAAGCAGAGATTTTAAACGCAAGCAGTGGTTGCTTAATGCACTGCAATTAAAAAGAAAAGAAAGTAATAAATAGTGTATTGTTAAAATTTTAAACATTTAAAAGTGAGAATGGATGAATTAGTAAAACATCAACCTAAAAAGGAAAAGCTGAACAATACGAAATATAAAATATACCTACTTCATTCAATTACTACAGAACATTGTAAATGAATTTTTAAAAATTTTGTATAAGTACTTATGTAGCTAGAAATCTTTATCGTGGCTTACACTAAAATATTTTAGACAATACACTTTTCGAGGATAAAAATTTGTACACATTAAACTGCCTATTTAAACGTTGACCGGAAATGAGTTGATGAGCTTGAAACTATAGTTCTACTTACTGTATTCCATAATCCGATATGGCGGAACAACCTACTAAATTTATGTGTTCCAAGTCACGACAATAGTTTCCAATCTGTATTAGCACTTGGTCTGTTACACTTGGAGTATTAGCTAACGAAAGAATGGTTAGTTTGTTCAATTTTCTAAAGAAAATTATTAAACAACGTTCTCCAATAGCAGCACAATGCGATATATCAAACTCCTCTAAGTTGCTTTGATGTAGGGTCAGAGCATCTACAGCACCAGTTGTGAGCCACTGACATTTTGATAATTTTAAAACACGTAAATCTTTACACTCAATTATTATGGGTTGAAGGGCCAATGGAGTTATATTAACGCATTCATTTAAGTTTACAATCTTCAATCGCTTGTTTCTCGACAATATGGGTAAGAGCAGATTATCAGTGAGCCAAAGGCATCGAGCTAAGTGTAAGTTTTCTAAGCGCCTACAGTTTTCTCCCAATACAACAAAAGCCAGTACCACATTATGTGAGTTATTGCCAGAAAAGTTTATTTCTTTTATTTTCTCTAAAGCAGCTTCCACCAAACGTTTTGATGCCAGTGAACAACAACGCAAAGTAAAAAGTTCTTTTAGTGACAAAAACGAAAGTATTCTTGGTATTATGACATCCTCCCAACTCAAATCGAACAATGTTATTTGTTCCAACTTTTGATTTTCTGCCATTTTTGCCAAATGTTCCTCTTCGGTTTCAAAGGTAGTCATAGCTTTATTTGCTGTTTAATGCGTGTTTGCTTTTGAATATAACTGGTTTGGTAAATTGTATTGATTTTTTTAAATCTTCTTCGTTCTTAAATATGTTGTTTTCAATTGCTAACTTTTCAAAATAAACTATTTTCAATTTCCTCTTTGTGTCCTACTTTGTTTACAAACATTTGATTAATCAGTGCTACCAGATGTTTTTTTAACTGCCTCATCAAATAGGCGTTTCTAAACCCCAATATTCCGTACCTAATAGAGGAAAAAAAAGTAAAAAAAAATAATAAACATCTCCTATTAGTTTACAGATTTCTTTCTTTGGTAGATTTCTCGCTATTGATTTCTTGTGTTTGATTTGTTCCAACAGAGCTAGTAATATTTAAACGAGAAAAATGGTATGAAGCAACAATATGAAAGTTACTTTTAAGTAAATTCTCATACAGTTGTACCTTATATATTTTATGCTGACGTTCAATAAAGAAATACGTCATATTTTATGACTTTCTGATAAGAAAAAGTTGCGAAGATTGGTAAAGAGAAACGAAAAAATAACTAGTGAAGATAGGCAATAGCTGATAACCTCTTTCACTCCTCACAACTAAACTTCGTCTGTCTGCTATTCAAATTCAACATTGTTGATCACCGTTCACATCCTGAAGCATTTCTTGTGAAAGGAGAGAAGAAAACAACTGGCTACACAGTCTTATTTCCACCCAATTATCTTTTGTTTTATCACTTGTAACTGTAAACAAAAAAATATGATCAAACGAAGTGGGCATGTAAGTAAGAATTGCTTTAAAAAACTCAATGTGTGAACACGAATGTAATTTCAAATCAGAGTTTAAGTAAATTTCAAAAACAAAATTTTATAATTGTTTTTTAACTGCAAATGCCTTCATTGGATAGTTTTAGAATTTCCATATTTTTGTTGCATTTTGGAAGATAACGAAGTAGAATTGAATTCTCCAGAAGAAGGCATGACTACAAAAAATACTATAGCACATATTGGCGTAGATAGGCTTGATTGGAAACGGCTAATTTACCCAAAAAAAATTAAGGCCACCCGGGATTTTTTCTACTTTTGTAAAATTTTATATATAAAAAAATCTCTAGCTATGTCAATGACAATTTTGATAGTTTTACTGAAATAGTTACAAAAGTAGCGATACCATCTGATTACACATACTTACATAATTATATTCTTTTTATATCTTTCCAGGGAAAAATTCTCCACAGCTGTTACAGCAATAGCGACCAGTTCTTTTGTGATAAATAGTTAGACTTACTTAACAAAGAACATGATAATTAATAACAAAATCTTTTTACATATAATATTGTCGATGTATACGTAAATTTACTTTACTCACGACAGTGGTATTATTTCAATTTATCTACATTATCATACATTATCACTCGTGACAATCACAACTATCAGTTGAGCTGGTAACCCACTATAGCCTCTGCACTTTGTCTGAAAAAAAAAACAGCTGATAAAAATTTTAAAACATTTCTGAACTTGTTTTGATTTTAGGCGGAAAATATATTTACATTTTTTCCACAATTGGATTTATAGCAAATAATAAAAATGTCCTGTTCGGCAGCGGAAATTGCTGAAAAAAAACGAATTGCGTTGGAAAAATTAAAGGCCAAAAAAGCTCAACATGATTTAAAGAAAGACACGATTTTATCCAAGGAAATTTCAAATTCAAAAACCATTAGTATAAATAACGAGGATCCAAAGCCAACAAATTCTTTTTCAAAAGCTCCAGCAGGCGTAGAAAATAAAGCTTCCTCATTTCTGAGCGCCCTAAAATGCAGCAATGTGTTCGTTCAGCGACAAGTACAACAACATCCAGCTAGAGAAGCTGTTCATCCTTATAAGAGACCATCGCCGGCGATTGCTACAAACAATGAAACTAACAATTTACACAAGAAATCTAGTTCCATTGAGCAAGCAAATAAGCCAAAAGGTCCACTTTTTGGTGTGGCAGCTCCAGTAGCGCCACAAAAACATGTGGCTCCTGTTTTTCTCAAAAGCGTAACCTGCAAAGTTGCTATGATATCGCCAAATCGTTTTCAAGTACAACCTTCTAGTTATCACGCTAAACTTATTGAAGTTTTCAAAAGTATTCCAAGCAAAGCTTATGGTAAGCTATAATCTAACATATTTTTTAAATGGAAACTTAATGTAATAAAATGTTTTTAGATGCCAATACCCGATATTGGAATTTTGCTTTGTCGGACTATAAACTTTTACAGGAGCGCATTATTCCGTTAAAACCTGAAGTTGTTATTGGTGTTATTCCTAAAGCTGTACTAAGCTTGTGTCAAGCACCTCCTAAAACTATTAATAAATCATGTTTAGAATCTATTGAACCTATATTGGTGGAAAAGTTGATGCCCTTTCAACAAAATGGAGTATGGTAAGATTTTTATTTAGTTTTCGCAAAATTATACAGTTAGTAAAAAATTAAACTAAGAGTAAGAGTATATTTTAAATATTTTTTATTTGGTTACTTACTGCAGACTAAAAACTGTTATTATGCCAAGTTGATAACGAAAAGCCTAAAGTTTAAACTAAGATTAGATTTTATTATTTGTTTTTAATCAGATATAAAATTCTATACCTTTGGTTTGTGAAGCTAACTATGGTAAAGACCTGTAACTATATTAGGGTAAACTTATCACGTTTGATAGATGGCCACTTTGCAGTACCAGTAAAATTGATATTTTCATTAGCAGTAAATTTTATATTTTTTTACGGTAACGGCGAAAATCAATAAATTTGCTGTCGCTTCCACCTGATAATTGATAGCCTCAGTTGGGAATGTTGAGAAGTTCTCTGTGAAAGCTATCAACTATTAGTCATTTGTTTTAAATTATTAGTTTAAAGCTGAAAGAAAATATACAAAAACAAAATAATTATGGAGGTTAAGCTCAAAATTTAACTATTCAGGAGTGAATTAATCTGCTTTTGATGGAATCGTGCCTTGTATTCTCTTTTTTCTGGTGTATTAACAGATTTTGGACCAACTTTATTTTTGCTGAGTTTTTATTTATACGTTTCCGAAAAAACAAAAACAAAAATAAATAAAACATAGTAATTGTTATATGTATATGTATGTACCAACGTTACATTAGAACGAATCAAAATTTTTACGTTGTTTATTGGTCAACTTTAATTAAAAAACTAAATAAAAAGGAAAAAAATACACCTTCAGAAGTCGATAGTAACCATACTAAAATATGATATTGGCTGCTGCCAACGAAAGTACAAATGAAATAAAAATCAGTTCTTTTGAAAGTGGAATAGTTTGTTTATTTTTTTTTTTTTACCAAAAATCAAAACTACTTAAAATTGATGATAGTAATATTAATTTTGAATTTCTTTTGTAACTTGTTATAAAAGCGTTTATAAAATCTAATACAACTCGTTCAAAAAATACTGTTTTTCAATGAAACTATTATTGAGTCGCATAAGCAACATTCCTCTTTCCTCATAGAGCTTCATTCCTCGCATAGAGCTTCATTTTTATGTGACTCAAAAAATTAAAAAAAATTTGTCTGAATGTTGCTTTTTCATGTTTGTGCCTGCAAAACTCAGCAATTTCTGAAACGATTTAAAAAATTTTTTCTTTATTTGAATGGTTTTGCTTACAGGCTGATCCCGTTTTTCAATCAGTTCATGTTTTAAAAATTAAAGTGTCTCTACGGGTGACGATTGGCAATTGATCAATATTGGCCTATCTTTTGAACCGTTATAGACAAACGCTTGAGAATCGAACAGAATATTGATTACTATGATTGTCAAAATAAAGGGAGCCCCAATAGTTCATTTAATTTAATGTAGTTGTTGACAGACGGATAAAATTAACAAAAAAAGGAATAGCTTAGTTCGCTTTAACAACAAGTATAAAATTGGGATATTAAAATTAGAGGGTGTCCCAGTATTTGATGTAATTTAAAATATCTGACCATTGTTTTGAACCGTTATAGACATACAGCTGATATTGCTAAATTTGCTATAGCAACAAGTATTAAATTTAAATTTAGAAATTAAAGGGTGTTTGCAAAATTTATGAAAATATCTGCCAAACTTGTGACCTTTATAGACAGCTGAAATTTACAAGGATCCCTTGCTGCTAAGTCCGCTATAACAACAAGTATTTAATTTGAATTT
The DNA here is from genome assembly GCA_937654795.1 of Cistogaster globosa. Taxonomy (NCBI): domain Eukaryota; kingdom Metazoa; phylum Arthropoda; class Insecta; order Diptera; family Tachinidae; genus Cistogaster; species Cistogaster globosa. The sequence goes on from OW569404.1 coordinate 91,983,901, forward strand.
AGAAATATATGGCCCTGCCTTTTGAATCGTTATATACAAACACTTGAAAATTAGGCAGAATGTCCACTACTTTGTCTCGTATAATAAAAAGTATAAATATTTAAAATTTTAAATTAAAGGGTGTTACAATAGTTGATGTAATTTAATGTATATGGCGGAACAGTTGAATAGTTTTAGACATGCGGTTGAAATTAAAAAAAGAACCTGTATTGTAAGTCTGCTAGAACAGCAATTATAAAATTTAAATTTGGAAATTAACGAGTGCCCTCATAGTTGATAAAATTTTATGTATGTGGTTAAACTTTTTAACCGTTATAAACAGATAGCTGGAATCTGTTTGGAAGTTAGTTTTTTTTTCCAAAAATTATTAATAAACCTAAGAATTAAGGGCTAACTGCTAAATTTCAGAGTTTTCAATTGAAATAAAAAAAGCTGCAAAATTTAAACAGTTCTTTTTGAGACACCCTATACTTATCTGATGTATTCACCTTCGGCGATGGTTGAAAAAGAAATTTAATTTTGTAGTAAAACAAATTCAATATATTTTTAGTTTTGCCATTGCACAACAAGGACGCTGCATGATTTGTGACGAAATGGGTTTGGGCAAAACATATCAAGCAATCGCAGTAGCAGATTTCTATCGCGATGATTGGCCCTTATTTATTTGTACTACTGCATCGACACGCGATTCGTGGGCCCAACATATAAGAGATTTACTTCCCTCCATACCATTACATTATATACAAGTGCTGCATTCCAATCAACAATATGTTGGCGATTGCAAAGTTCTTATAACAAGCTACAGTATGATGGAGCGAAATATTAGTCAAATAATGGAACGTAAATTTGGTTTTCTTATATTTGATGAATCTCATAATTTAAAAAATTCCAAAGCTAAATGTACAATAGTAGCAGATCGCCTGTCACAACAGGCCAAACATGTTTTGCTATTATCAGGGACACCGGCACTTTCACGTCCTTTGGAGTTATTCAGCCAATTGCAAATGGTAGATCGGAAATTTACGAGTTTTATAGAGTTTAGTAAGTTTTAAAGCTTTAACAGTTTATTAAGAAACAAAAATGAATCTTAAACTGTTTTTAGCCAGCCGTTATTGTGATGGCAAACAAACAAATTTTGGTTGGGATGCAAATGGTCAATCTAATCTTGATGAATTAAATGTGGTTTTAAAACTCAAATATATGATAAGAAGAACGAAGGCTGAGGTTCTCAATGATTTATCCGAGAAATTCAGGTAAAAGATATACTTAAAGAAATTTCTTTTAAAACTAAATTCCTTTTCAATCAATTTTTCAGAGAAACAGTTGTTTTAGATCCAGCTTTAGTGTGGCCTAGTGATGAAGTTAAAGAGTCTTTGAACAGTGTAGCCAAACATTTGCAATCATGTAAAGCTGCTGAAAGAGAACAAATTCTTTTAAAATTTTATGCACAAACTGCCGAGGTCAAGATAAAAGCTGTGTGGTAGGTTTTCTTTTTTTTTTTAATTATAATTATTTGTATAAAAAATATGTAATTTTCACTAAGTGCGTATCTAAAGGAACAAGTTAAAGAACCAAAGAAATTTATAGTATTTGCCCATCATCGCATTATGATGGATGCTATATGCGACTGTTTAAGTAAACTAAAAGTGAATTATGTACGCATCGATGGTAATACACGTAAACAAGACAGAGGTGAATTAATAGATACATTTCAAAAGAAGACATCATGTAAGGTGGCTGTTTTATCTTTGGGTGCTTGTAATTCTGGTATAACATTAACTGCTGCCGAAATAATTATATTTGCTGAACTAACCTGGAACCCTAGTGTAAGTTTGAAATATATTTATTTCAATAAGACAATAAAACATAAATTAGAGATTTTGCAACATTTATTTAGACATTGGCTCAAGCAGAAAGTCGTGCTCATCGTATTGGTCAAACAAAGCCGGTGACATGCCGTTATTTAATGGCTACAAAAACGGCTGATGATCACATATGGAATATGTTAAAAAATAAACAAGACACTTTAAATAAAGCTGGTCTTTTTTGTGATAATCTTCAAGATGCTACTCATACTGCTGGTCCTATAATGGTAGGTTTCATTTGTTTATTTTTTTTTTTAATTGTTGCATTTATTTTAATTTTTTGTTCAGTCTAACAAAATTGAAAATTATTTTTTACCTACCAAAACCGAAGCAAATAAACTTAGTGATACTAAAGAAGATGCTAGTTTTAATAGAAAATCTTCAGTAGATGCTGCCAATACAAGTCAAAATTTAGATATAAGTAAAGAAATTGAAAATATTGAGGATTTTTTTCAAGATGATGATGATGATGCATTTAGAGATATAATTTGTTAACTGTTATCTAGCACCTGTTTTATAAATTATATTTAAACATAATAAATTATATTTAAAGTGATTAATTATTTAATATTTAGTGAGTTATGAATCCAAGAGGAAATGTAGTGTAAGTATTAAAATATCGAGACCCCTAAACGTTAATAAGATATTGACACCATATTCATATTCTAAGCTATTTTATTCTTTGCAGTATACGTTAAAATATGACTTACAAAATTTTGAAGAAAAGGAGCTGTGATGTCGACACACCAAAACCAGACACAAAAAATTTTATAAGGCTTCAATGTCATTTAGTTTTATTAATTTTAAGAACTATACCTTAAGAATTTTAATATTTAGTAATAACGCATCCTTAATTTTTATAATAAAAAAAACTTGAGGTTTATGAGTCGATTATGTACAGCACACAAACTGTATCATCTATGAACCAAACTTTGGTTGCATTGCCGTTTGCCGAAATAATATTACAATAGGCAACAGCTAGCAAGTACAAATACTGAATATTTATGATATTGGCAACCGTATATTATTAGTGGCCTTACAAGTTTTCAAAATAAAAAGACAGTAAAACAGAAAAGTAAGAATGTTTTTATTTATTTATTTTATACATACTTTATAAACTAAATTCACAAAGTATACTGTAAAGGCGCCGGGTAGCTAGACCATATGCGCACAGGAAAAATAAAGTTTAATTACAATTTAAAAATATAAATTTAAATGATTTAAGTTAGATATTAAAATTAGAATTTGGTTAATACAAATCAAAAGTACATAAAATATAATAGCAAAATGGATAATGACTAAACTTCACGGATACCATGATGTTGCAAGCTGACCCATATTTTTGTAAGATTTTTGTGAGTAGTGCAGTCGAGAATATCACTTAATGGTAAACCAATTTCTGAAACTGGGCATTCCGTAAGGATGTGCGGCACAGTTAGAGTAACGTTACAAAAGCTGCATACACTCGGGTTCGACCTATCATAGTAATGCTTCGTAGTGAACAGTGTTTTTCCCACCCTTAAACGGCCTAACATAATACACTGCGAACGTGTAAGATATTCGCTATACTTAGGTCTTCTTGTTTCCGGGTACTGTTGTTTTCTTATTGCCCAAAAAGGATTCGAAATAGCTTTGGGAAAGCAAGGTATAAAAGTTATTTCATTTAAATTGAAAGCATTCTTAGCGGCCCTATCCGCGACCTCGTTGCCAGCAATTCCAATGTGCGCAGGGATCCACAATAATAATATTTGAGTACCAAATACGGGAAAGTTAATTATGTCATCATAAATTCCTTTGTGGTTGACTTTAATTGCCTTTATAGCACTTAGACTATCAGAGCATATAATGGTCTTTTTTCCTTGTTGCAACGCATAACTCACTGCATCCTTAATTGCAGATATTTCAGCTACAAAAACACCAACATAGTCCGGCAACCGTTTTTCAAAAATTACATTAAAATCCAGGTTATCCTTGCTTTCAACCATTGAACAAGTTAATACACCATTATGAAAAGAGCCATCAGTAAATAAAAGCAATTTAGGTGAAAAATTAGCTATAATCTCCCTCATCATTTTTTTGAAGCAAACAGAATCAGTGGAGTTTTTGCTGTAAAACGAAAGACTATCATCAATTTTCAAAATATTGCCAGAAAAAACAGAAGTAATAGGTTTGGCCGGTATTAGGACAGCAGACTGTCGTAAAAGATTGATTATTCTTCCTATAGCAGTTGGCGGTATCGTTGCCAACTCTAGGCTTCGCCAAAAAGTGCTATGCAACCCATCACTGCTGTTTGTAATAGCTTTTGAGGCCATAGCTACTGAACTTTTATCAAGAAGAGTTTCAAAGTCCTTAAAATCAGCTTCTACTCTTAATAACTTTAATGGTGTGGTTCGAAGTAAACCTGAAGCAGTTCTAAAGCAGTTGTTGAGAGCGACAATTATTTTGCTTATATTTCTCTTAGACGTCCATCCATATAATGTTATGCCATGTTGAACAATGCCAACCGTAAGAGAACGACAAATACTCAGAGCTGTCTCCATGTGCGGACCCTTGTTACGGCAACATATCAGCTTTAAAAGATTATTCATTTTTGAAAGTTTGCTGGTCAAGTATTAAACATGCATATTCCATAAAAGATTTCTGGTGAAATATATACCGAGTATTCTCATTTCCTGGGTAATGTTAATGTTTTCTTCCCTTATGGAAATGAAACTGTCATTACAGTTTCGTTGTCTGCAAACGTGTAATATCTCTGTTTTATCTGCAGGTACAACTGCACCTGTTGTAGATGCCCAATGGTTAATTTTGCAATCCAGGTTTAAAAGGTTTAGACGTACCCTCTCGGGTTCCCCAGAAGCAACAGCAAAAATGCTGTCTGCATAAATGGCAATGTAGTCAATACCTGGTAAATTTTCTACAGCCTTTGCCAGCGAATTTGCGTATATTGCATAGAGGACTACCGATAATGGCGAACCCTGAGGTAAACCATTATCAAGTGAGTAGGATGATGACAGGAATCCATCAACTTTAACTTTGATAGCACGATTAACGAGGAAAGATTTTAAAAGCTTCATAAATTGTAAAGGCATTTTCCAGTCACTTAGCTCAAGTAATATGGTTGTTAATACCACCCGATCAAAAGCTTTTTCAAGATCCGACGACAAAACCAGAGTGTGCTTTTTATGTTTTAAATTCATCCGCAAAATTTCCTCTAATTGATGATAAATAGAGTGAACACCTCGTCTTGGTAAAAAAGCGTGTTGCATAACATTGAATTTGTTCCAAGAGAATCTCCAAAATCTTCTGGAAATAATCTTTTCTAAAACTTTGGAAATGACTGGTAAAAGTGATATTGGACGATAGCCCTCAAGTCGATTGGGATTTTTATTAGGCTTTGGAATTGGTGACAGTGTGGCTATTTTCCATTGATGTGGAAAAATCCCATTTGCCAATATAATATTAAACAAATCACAAATACGCATTTCAGCTGAAGAATTCTTAATCATGGAATAAGTTATTTTGTCACTTCCTGGCGTCGACCCTTTAAGTGTTCTTAAAACCTTGTTTAATTCCCAAATTCCTATTTCACCAACCATTCCATTAAACTCAGAGTCAGGATGAGACAAATTAGCTAAGTCCAAATTGATTTTACGTGATATAACCTCCAAATCAAAAGCATTATCGGAACTCACCGATGACCAGAAACTACCAAAACAATCTGCTATTTGCTGTGGGTGTGAAAAAATGTGTCCTCCGATAAAAATTGAGGGAAAACTGTCGGTTTTGTTAGTTCTTAAACTTTTTACTTTACTCCACAAATAACGAACATCCATTGATGGGTTTAATGAGTTAAGAAAATTCTCCCAAGTACGTCTTTTAGCAGTTTTACACTCTCTTTTAACTCTGGCACATGCCCTTCTGTAATCTAGAGCATTTTGTTGGTTACGACACCTTTTAAACATTTTCCAGGCATTTTGTCTGAATCGAATTAACTTAGAAATCTCGGAATTAAACCACATCGGGTTATTTACCTCCACTGGCTTACGGTTAAGAGGAATAGATTCATTAGCAGCACTTCTTAGGATACGATTTATTTGAGCCGCTTCTCTGTTTATATTTGCTGATTTTTCAAATCTTTCATTAAAAAAAAACAGTCTTCTTAGAAAAAAGTACCCAATCAGCCTTTTTATCATTAAAACGGGGAACAAATTTTCTTGCTGTTTGCTTATTTGTGTTGCTTTTAATTATAACAGGAAAATGGTCACCAACCTCTGGCAGAGGTAAGCAACTCCAAGATAAACTAGGAGCAATGTCCACACTACTCATTGTCACATCAACTGAAGTTAAAGTATTTCTTGTATTGAATAAAGTAGGAGATCCATCATTAAGTATAACCAAGTCTCGATCATCCGCAAAATTTTCCCACAAGCAACCACTAGGAGAGTTAACAGCAGAACCCCAAAGGGAATGTTGAGAATTAAAATCGCCAAGCACTAGGTGACTACAGTTATTTCTAAGAGAAATGTTATCAACCATTTGATTATTTAAAACAATGTCACATTCTTTATAAATGTTTGTTATTTGTAGATCTATTTTACATTTAATCAATATAGATTGAAAAAGAAGTTCGTTATTTGAACGAAGATGCAATGTAACATTAATGTTGTTCTTAACGAAAATTGCTATACCCGATTTAGCATACGTATAATCCTTTTTGTGATGATATATCTTAAATCCTGGAAGATGCAAGAGGTGTAAACTATTCTCAGTAATGTGTGTTTCTTGCAAAACTATAATGTTTGGCTTATGTCTAGCCACTTATAGCTCTAAGGCATATTTGTGAACTATAAATCCTTGGATGTTCCACTGTAATATACTATGTTTCGGAAGAGTTTCTTTAAACGTTTTTGGTGTAATAATAGTACTTAAAGCAGGAAAATTTTCATAAAGTTGAGAACAGGGGGACTTATCTAAAAAATTAACTTTACCATCTCTGGACCCTCAGAGATATCAACTATAATCGCTTCTTCACTTATGTTTTTGTCGGTCATCATATATGTGGTTGTATCATCATAAAGACTGTTTTCACAGCCAATTAAATTTTCATTGCTTGAAAAAATTTTTTGATTATCATTAGGATTAAAAGAATTTATTTGGTTAATAGAATCTATTGAAGAGCTAAGCGAAGAGTGTTGAGTTGATTTAAAATTTTCATTATCATCGGCTACTGTCGAAATTTTATTTTTCTTAAGATTTGACTTGGCTGGTAAAATAACAAGGTAACGAGGCATGTTGCGTTCACTTGAAGTTGTAGGTGATAAAGGAACAAAATCGTCCGGGCGTGGCCGTTTGTTCCTGGTAGATTTTTTCCCAGGGGAGCTTAGCTCCAGGAAACGGTTACTGTTCGGGGGGTGAACCCCGTTCATCCCGAAAAACGAATAACAGACCAAATACGAAAAAAAAATTACACCAAAAAAACAAACAAGGAAAAAATTAAATTTAATTTTTATGTATCTATAAAACAAAAAAAAAAATTGAAAAATTGAAATTGATACACAAAAACAAAAAAATAACCGACAAGAGACAAATACGTGTATACCCGGCAAGAACGTACGTACGAATGGAGAATGTTTTTAGAAATTTATTTTCGTCTGATGATTACAAAATTGTAATTTTACCACCAGAAGTATTTGAAAATTATTTTATATTTATTTGTGTTTAAAAACTTTTACACGCAGACTTCTTGGTCGTCGAAAAATAAATCTATGGAGTTTAACATTTTAAAAAAATGATATCTGCACGCAAATTTTTCTCAGGTTCCTGGCAACACTGGTAGTTAAAAATATGAAGCTGTTATAAATAGGGAGCAAATTTTTAAATTTAATAATAATACCTAGTACTTCATAAAAATAGCTGTTACTAGTTCAAGAATATTTTATAAAATATGTTTTAATTTTATTAGATAACAAAAATAATTCTTTTAGTATTAAAATTGTAAATCTTAAGAACAGTTTTAATATTTCGAAACAGGAATTGCAAACTTGATTTTGTATGCCAACTGTTATTCACAATTCTAAAATTTGACTATTTCTATATTCTTCAAAACTAGCTTGTGTCGGTGACTTGGTCTGCGTGATCCGTTTAATTGTAAAAAGTACAATAGTATACCTTCTGTATACTTTCAATAAACATGACAGATACAAGCAATTAACCTGTATAATTCGGCTTGAAAATGATGTTATCACATCGAAAGCGCTCGCCAAACGTACTAAATAAATAGCCGGTGACGACGGTCTTTACCAAAAGATATGACAAACTTCTATATACTTTTATCTAAAAAAAAGTTCCAAAACAGTTGATATTATGTTGACTTCTAAACATGACAAAGTGTTATTTTTAAAGCGCCAAAATAGGCTCGTATTTATATTTTTTGTTATCAATTCTAGTTGCTTGTCAAACTATTGTGAAAAAAATGCTTTTACACATCTTTCTCTTACTTTTCATCAATTTACTATTTAGCAAAATAAATATCGCAGTTATCAAAAGCGTAATAATTAAAAGTTAATGCAGAAGTAGTAGTAAAGCGGTTTGCATTATCGATCGCTCACTTTGTGATAAGTAAGAAATAAAGTGAAAGTAGAAAGAATCTATTGAGAAAAGATGTACGGAGGTTAGTGCTATATTTGGCTATTTCGAGTCTGTACATATAAATCAGCATAAGAAATTATTTTCTTTTACTGTATCAGATTCTAGTGTAATTCAATGGCGAATAAGTAGTTAGTAGTGAGAAGCTCATCAATTTTTTTTTACATGTTTAATTTTTTATCATAAACAACGATTAAGCGGAGCTGTGTCCAACCATATGGTAAAAAACTTTATGTAAAGATATTAAAACATGACTTTATAGGAGTAAGAAACAATCACGATCCCCGTAAGGCTTCGCTACATCAAATAAAAAAAACTGGTTCTTGTTTTAAGAATAAGGACGTCAAACTAATATCGGGTGTTTTTTTAAGCCCGATAGAATTTTAAATAATAAAAAATAACAATAAAAATAAAATTTTGATGAAAAAATTTTTCTTATTACTTTCAGTAAACTCTGGCAAATCATTATGAATAGACTCTCGCTTGAACAACGCAATCAAATCACCCAAGTTTACTTTGAAAATCAATAATCAATTCGAGCAGCTTACAGACGATTTCGTTATTTTTATGGTGCACAAAATTGTCCGTCTGAGCAAGCCATCCGTCGAACTGTGGATAGATTTCGTACCACATACTCTCTAGAGAATGCAATAACACCAACACGTCGAAGAAATGTGCGTACTGTAGAGAATATCGCTGCTGTAAGCGAAAGTGTAGAAGAAGATCCAAATTTATCGGTTCGTCGTCGGTCGCAGGAATTGCGGTTCTCTCCTTTCACTACGTGGAAAATTTTGAGCAAAGATCTTGGTCTACACCCGTATAAGAACCAGCTAGGGCATGAAGTAAAGCCGCGATACCATTATATGCGTCGACCATTATGCACTGACCCGTTGTTTTATCGCCAAATTGTGTTCAGCGATGAGGCTAATTTTTGGCTTAACGGGTTGTTAATAAGCAAAATTGCTGCATATGGAGTGAGACCAATCCACAACATACTACAGGCTCTATTGCATCCAGAAAAATGCACCGTTTGGTGTGGTTTACACCAAATCGTTATCGCTTCATGATTAATGATTTTTTGTTTGAAAATATGGATGACATTGTGGTTTCAACAAGATGGCGCTACGTACTACAGGGCGACCGCAACCATCGAGTTATTGAAATCAAAATTTGGCGGTAAATTGATTTCGAGAAATGAACCTGTCAACTGGCCTCCAAGGTCGTGCGATTTGACACCTCTCGATTAAATTCCTGTGGGGGCCACGTGAAGTCACTGGTTTATGCTGATAAACCAGCAACAATTGACGCTTTAGAGGCCCACATTGTTCGTGTTATTCGTGACATATGGTCAGCAGTACTTGAACAAATGACCCAAAATTGGACGTCCAGAATGCTTTGCGTTATAGCCGCGATGGCCATATGCCCGAAATCATGTTTAAATATTAATGCCATGTTCTGGTCTTCGTATAAAAAAATTCTTCATTACAATTTAAGTTTTTGTGATATTTTTTACAATTTATAGTTCTATCTATGATTTGCTCATGAAATATTTATTATTTTAAACTAGAAAGTAAAATGTATTACTGCAGGGAAATCATATCCATATGGCTATTTCGCTACTGCGCGTATAGCTCATCAGTGAATTTTACCTAAATTTTTTGTATAGAAATCCTAAGAGTCTTAAATCAAAAGTCAAATTGATTAAATGAGAACTACATTGAATCAACAAAGCAAAGAGACAAAAAACTTAAGACTGTTTTATACAAAAACACTGCAAAAATGTTCGTAGTTTTAACTAATAAATATTTAATGAGAATATCATGAAATATTTATATTTGAAGGAATCAAGTACAATTACAGTAAATTAACATAAAAAAGATTCCGAATAATAAATTTTCATAAAAAAACTTTGCTTTGTAAAAAAAAAACCACGTGTGTAAACTTTACTTAATGAAAACACTATTTTAATTCTCATTAGTATTTTTATTTAATTTCGAATTTTGTTACTTTTTATTGTCATTAACGACAATTTTCACCCAGGAAACGAAACGGAAAACAAATCAACAAATATTTCATCTTTAAAAAGAAATTGTGTTCAAAACTAAAAAAGAAATTCAACTAAAATGGCTGAATCTAAACAGGAGGAGGATAAAATCTCTTTGCATTCCAATGAGTCACAATTGGAATCGAAGTTTGAACCTACTTTTAGTGAAAATATAATAAAACTTAAGTACGATTTGATGAATGAAGTTTAACAAGAAAATAGTTCTGATTTCAATTTTTATTATCTTCAATTTAAAGGCACTCTTTTGGCTATGACTGCAAACGCTTGTATAACATGGTTTTAATAGATGACAACACCTTGGTATTTGCCTCCGGAACGTATATACATTATTTTAATATTAAGGAAAGAGAAGTAACATATTATGAATCGGTATTTGGTTGTGGAATAGGCTTCATAACGGTTTGTTTTTAAGACAACTCTCAAATTGTGTTTTTGATTTTTAAAACAAGTTTTACATTTCCAAAGAAAAATTATCATCCAAATTATCCAAAATTGTTGACTATTGGTGAGAATGGACCAAAGGCTACAGTTTTTATTTATGACTTTCCTTCTTTGGCCATACGCTCTAAACTGGAGGGTGCTGCCAAACAGCAATTTACTTGTGGCTCTTACAATTACACTGGCGAGTTATTTGCCTCTCAGGCTGGTTATCCTGACTACATGCTTACTATATGGAATTGGGAGAAGGCTGAGACTATTTTGCGTTCTAAGGCCTTTCAAAATGATGTTTTATATATTCACTTCTCTCAATTTAATCCAATTCTTTTGGTAACCTGTGGCTTGAGTCATATAAAATTTTGGAAAATGGCCGACACCTTTACTGGTCTCAAACTAAAGGGTGATTTGGGTCGTTTTGGCAAAACCGATTTTAGTGACATCTATGCCGCTTTTATGTTGGCCGATGAAAATGTCATCTCGGGTTGTGAGTGGGGCAATATGCTGCTGTGGGAGGCGGGCTTAATTAAATTTGAAATTTGCCGCAAGGGCAGAAAACCGTGTCACACAAAACCCATTGTACGCATTACAATGGATAATGGCGAAGTTACCACGGTGGGTATGGATGGTTACGTTCGCATTTGGTTTTGGGAAACTGTTGATCTGGCCGATCCTCCAGATGAAGACCGTTTTGTGGAAATTGAACCGATATACGAATTTTATGTGGGAGACTGTGAAATACGAATGATACAGAAAATTAAATTGTTTGATGAAACAGATTATGGTTACTATGCCTTGGTAAGTTAGTTTTGAGCCCAAACCTGACATGTAAAATCTTTAATAATTAATAAAATTTTCCCACTTAAAGGATGGCAATGGAGGAATTTGGTACTGCGATCTCAACACAAGAGATATTCCCAATGATTCCTATAAACTATATTCTTGTCATGGCGGCAAGGTCGTAGCGGCTCAAGCCAGTCCCGCTTCTCCTCACCTTATGACTTTGGGTGAAGATGGCCGTCTTTTAGTTTACGATTATCTATTTAAAAAGCTAATACTGGAAAAAAAATTTTATTCTAAGGGCACAGATTTGTTATGGTTTAGTCCGCTGATATCGAGTTCATGCATGGAACTTGCGGCTAGTTTCGAAGATGGTGTTGTAAGGCATATATATTTAGATCTAACACAACCCACTAGGCCTACAATATATTTAATACAACCCATAAAAGCTCATACAGCTGCTATAACTAGAATGACTATTAATTCTTTGAACACTTTGCTGCTGACTGGATCAGCAGATCGTAAAGTTTTTATGTACAATTTGACCGAGAAGAACGAACCTTTTATTTACTTAAAGCCAATAGGATTTATAGAGTTTGCGGCCATACCAAATTGTTTTTATTGGAAGGATCCACAACATACAATTTTTATTGGTTGTAAAACAGGAGAAGTTTACGAATACAAATTGCCTATCGAGGTAACGGAAGAGCAAACCTTTCTTAGTTACAATCTAACAGATAAAAATGAAATAAAAATGACCAAATTTGTCTCCGTCAAAAGTTTGATACGTCGAGAATTGAAGAGAGAGGCCACAAAAAAGCGCAAGGAAAAGAAAAAGCAACGTAAGCTAGCAGAAATAGAAAAGTTAAAAGCCGCTAATCCGGGCTTACAAATCGATATGGAGCAAGCTTTAGGTAAGTGTGAAATTTGCCATTGTTTAGCAGAAACTATTGAAAACGAAAAATTATACTTTTATTTGATTTTATTTCTGCTTTAATAATGTTCAATCATGCGGTACTAAAACATGTTTTCTTTTATTTTTAGCGGATTCTGAACCAGAAGAAGAAGAAGAACCCTTACATATACCAGCTGTTCCAAATCCAGTATTATGGATACGCTATACTCCCAACAATACATTATGGGTTTCGATGGGTGGTTACGATGCGGGTTATATATATGAATTAAGTATTGGTGCTTCTCAGGTTATACGTTCTACCATTATAAAAGATGGCGACGATACAGAAATACATTCTTATTTAGATATGTAAGTATTCTAATTAATGATTTGTATACCCTTCACAACAGGTAGAAAAGGGTTAATAGAAGCTTGGTCATTCCGTTTGTGATTTCTACAATAGTCATTTCCGACCCAAATATTATGAAAAATTTTAGTTCTTATACATAGCAATGTCCGTCCGTGTTCGTGCTTAAAGTCAACTTTGCCAAGGAACTAGATGAGCTGTCAGGGACACAGTTCAATCATGAATATTCTCGAGGAAAAAATTTTCTCGAGAAATAGTTCTTCCAATTTTTAATATCGTGGGAACAAAATTAAAAAGTGGTTATAATTTAAAGGGGGCTGTTCCGCATTTTTACAAATAATTTCGCATTGAAAATTCGTAGTACCTATTTTTCCCCCGAATTTTTTTTAATTTCTGCATTTAATAAAAAGGGGCGAAAAGGTAAAAGTGAAAAAAAACTGGCTCGGAATTTTTGTTTATAATTTGGCTAATAGTTTCGAAAATTATGCTATTGAAAATCTGCAAGATCGGTTATGCCCTTCGAGGCAGCGAGCACAATATATTTCATAACTTTTTTTCAACTCTATGTATTCCCGCAGGTGGTTGTTTTTATGATAAAAAAAATCAATAAAAAAGGGTAAGAAAATTGGTGAGCTTTTCACTTCTAACTACTTACATACCACTTAATTATACGAGGACCTGATACAGTAAAATTTTCATTTACTAAGCTGGGACAACAACTCTAAGCAAAACTTACAATTTTCGAAAAGAAGCTTTTTAACAGAAAAACTTTGTGGTAGAGTAGAATTTCTTAATTCGATTTATATGTTTTTGTGTTTATAGTATAAGATTCGGCATAACCGACTATAACACACTTACTACTTTTATTTATACTATACGTATTTAGTAAAAAAAAAACGGCTGCATTTTATCATGAGTTAAAGACGTAGCCCATCTCTGATCATTATATATTTTCGATTTGTTTAATTATTTGGCATCAGGTGTATAAAAACAAATTTATTAATAGTTGTTTTTTATTTTGAGATTTCGAAACATCTGCTTTTTTGTTAATGAGATAATAATATACACCATTTTATGGGAAGAGTAAAGGAAAACTAATAATGGATACTGTGTATTTTTTTTTTTTAATTTTATGCACAAACGCCTTTCAAAAAGCAGTTGATTAAACTGCTTTTGTCTCTTCATTGATTAATTAATAACTTAAAACTTTAACTAATTAATTACAAAATAAATTAAAGTCTCATCATAAACACTGTGACATTTCAATAACACTAATTATAGCTCTACACGTTTGAATTGAATTTGACGTTTATTAAGATAAATATCCCACACCTCTTAACAAGTGTAGACCGTATAAAAAGTGATTGTAAAGATTCTGGCTTACGGTGCAGTCACACGGTCAAGTTTTTGTTCAATTCTCTTTTAAGAAATTTACACATACTGCTTATAAAAATTCACAAAAATTGAAAGCTGTGACGTAGGCTGCACGCAATTTCAAAGCAAGTTTTTAAGCAAGATGTCAAGAAAACACTGGTAGCAGAATTTTTAATACAAATTTGGAGAGAAAAACGTCAATCAGCTGTTTTCTTGAATGTAATTTGAAAGACTCAATTGATCGAAAACTTGAAAGCAAATTCTCAGCAAGTTTTTAAAGTGTGAGTGTATTGGTTAAAAAATGAGAGAAATTTTAAGATTTGAATGAAACTTGAATGAAAACTTGATCGTCTGACACCCTAGTTAATCATAGTGATTATATAAAGTTCTATTGTTGTATTCGTCACTGTTGTCTTTACTTTGGAGTCAAATTCAACCTTTACGTTAATTCTAAGCCCGAATTCGTTCATTTAATTTTATCTGTATTGCAGTAGAGAAGATATTCATTGCACTTGGCCTGAGACTTTCAGTACAGATAGCTAACTAGGGTGCCAGACGATCAAGTTTTCATTCAAGTTTTAAAATTTCTCTCATTTTTTAACCAATACACTCAAACTTTAAAAACTTGTTGAGAACTTGTTTTCAAGTTTTCGTTCAATATAGTCTTTGAAATTACATTCAAAAAAACAGCTGATTGAAGTTTTTCCCTCCAAATTTGCATTAAAAATTCTGCTGTCAGTGTATTCTTCACATCTTGCTTAAAAACTTGCTTTGAAATTGCGTGAAGCCTACGTCACAGTTTTCAATTTTTGTGAATTTTGACAACCAGTATGTGTAAATTTCTTTAAAGAGAATTGAACAAAAACTTGTCCGTGTGACTGCACTGTAAAGTAAAGGAAAACAATAAAGGACAATTTTTGAGGGCTTTTTAAAAATCTGTTTTAATACGAAGTAAAATAACTTTCATTAATCACTCTTGCAAACAAAAAAAAAAAAAAAAACACGACTTCAAAACAGACAAACTTAAAATCATATTTCTTTAGGTCGGTAATTATACATTAATTATATTCTTTATATTTAAGAAAGATTGCGTCAGGATTTTAACTTGTCGTAGAACAAAATATGAATGCCGATTAAACAAGAAAATTCAGCAGTTATGTGGTCACTCTTTTGTTTATACACTTTTTTATTGCTGACACAGTAAAACAAATTTTGTTTAAATTCTAAGCGTTAGTCTATAACGGCCATTAGGTCTTATTTTCATGTTTGTCTGTAACGGTTTCAAAGATAGCGCCATACAGGTCAAATAACGCCAGTCATAGGGATACCCTTTAATTTCTAATTTGCTTCTTGTTATAGCGGACTTAGCAATTAAGGTTTAGTGCAAATTTCAATCAACTGTCTACAACTGTTCAACAGTTTGGTCATCAAATAACAGCAACTGTTATACCACCCTATAATTTATAATTTTCTATATTAATACTTCTTAATATACCAGAGAAAGTAGTGGGCATTCTGTTTAATTTTCAAGTGTTTGTATATAACGGTTCAAACGATAGGGCCATATAGGATAATTTACTTCAAATATGGGAACACCCTTTAATTTCTAAATTCAAATTTTATACTTGTTGTTGTAGCGGACTTTGCAATACAGGTTCTTTCTAAATTTCAGCTATCGGTCTATAATGGTTTAAAAGTTTGGCCATATAAATCAAATTACATTAACTAACGGTCTATAATGGTTTAAAAGTTTGGCCATATAAATCAAATTACATTAACTAACGGTCATCTATAATGTTGTGAGAAAAACAAGTATGAATGATTAAAAATAAAATTTGCTTTTCATGACTATACCGAAGTTGTAGTACAAAAGCGACAAATGTACAAGACGTACTGTAGAGAAAAACAACAAGAAAAATGCTTTGAGTTGTGTGTGAATTTCGTCCAACCAAATTAATATTGATTAGTTGGTTAAATAGATGATATTTACAATATATACAGCTTAAGGTAGATAGATGCGAAGAATGCTGATAAGGGATTTGGCGGTCCTAAAAATGCAGCATTACATTCTACCAGCGTCTAATTTTTCTTGTTTTCTTTGGAGAACGTTCGCATACATTTGAAAAATAATTTTTATTTGTAAAAATTAAATTTAAAAATGAACCAAAGCCGAAAAAGTAAAATTTTAATTAATTTATGAAAATTCATGTTTCAACCCCTGGGGGCAAATTACGGCATTTGATATCGATCGAAAATTCCACTTAAATCCTATAGAAATTTCGATCGATATCGAATGCCCCCTGGATGGGAAAAAATTAAAAAAATATTTTTTTTAATTTTATAGAAGTGCGGGTTACGGTTCATGATACATTAAAAAACATGTATGTTGTAAGATTATGAACTGTTTTTTACACGGGAGCAATCTGTAAATATACCTCTCAAATTACAAAAAATTTTCAAAATCTGTTCGGAAATGACGGAATTCTTCAGGCAAAAACATAAAAAGCAACATTTAGTCGAATTGGTAACCTCCTTCTTTTTTTGATGTCAAATGGTTTTAAATCAATAACATTAATTAACGTCATTTCTTTTCTTTTTACGATAAATAAATACCTTAAGTATAGTAGGACATTATTTTAAAATGGTATTAATGCTGAATCCTACATATCCTTCACCATTTATGTTAATCAAGTTTAGTGAAGTAACTTCAATAAAAAAAATATTGGAATGATCAATTTAAAAAATTAGAAAAATATTAAGTACTGCATAAAATTTTACATAAAAGAGTCACCGGCTCTTAATGGGTCAAGCATTTTTAAAGATCTCTTCAAAAGGTTTTAAATGACACCCTCATTGATGTCTTAAAATATATGTTGCAAATTCTAACTTTTCTATGAAAAGTTCAGAGGCCCATAGTTTAGAAATATGGGCGAGCGCCAATTTTTTCACTTGATGTTTTTTATTTATTGCTTTTTTTCCTTAGTTACTTCACTGTTCCAAATGATATGAAAAAATTAGAGACAGGCGTGGTGTTTTTGCTGCTGCCTAGAAGGACATGTACCGATCTTGCTGATTTTCAATGGCAACTCTTTCGAAACTACGTCTAATCTATTAGCTCATATAGTGCCTTGGCAAAGTTGATTTCAACACTAACACGGACGGACAGACGGACATCGCTCAATTGACTTCGCTATGCATAAGGAATCAGAATATGTATACTTTATGGGTTTGGAAATCGGTATTGTAGAAATTAGAGAATGACAAACTTAGATATTCCCTTTTTTCCGCTTTTTGTGGTGAAGGGTTTAAATTCACATCGTAGTGTCTCATTTCTGCTGAAAATGTTACAACCTGTTTATGTCACCAAATTTTTGAGATCATTTTTAAAAATAATGCTTCAAGATGTTTATGTAATGCACAAAGATAAGAAGTGACGTAATGCTTTAAAATCATTTAATAATTAGTCAATGTTAATACGTTTGCATTTTTTGTAATAAAATCTTTTTATATATGGTAATGCTAAATAATCTTAAGCATTATTTATCATTTAATACTTATAAAATTTACAAATAATTAGACGTATCTAATTAATTACTCACATATATGAAAATTACTTACACAGAACAAAAATATTTTTTCTCTATTTTATATTTCCAGTGAAGATTATTTGATATTTGGCATGATTAATGGTAAGATACGAATAACTAACAAAAATCCCGATGATTTTACTGATTTAAAAAACTATCGCTTATATAATATGCATGATCCTCTTAATGGTAACATACCTCGTCTAATAAGTAATCATGATGGCAAAATTCTTTTTTCTATTGGTCATGATGGTAATGTTTTCGTTTATAAATGGTTTGGCCCAAAACCTAGTAGTAAGCGCAAATCAGCAATATTTATGCCGAAAAGAACTATACCAGCTGAAGATATTACCGATCCCAACCATCCCTCGTTGGAACAAGAAAAAATTAATGCCGAAATAAGAAGAAAAGAAGAAGCTGCTTACGCTCATGAACGCAAAGTTTTAATGGAAATCGGAGTACTGCAAAAAAAATTTAACGCATTAATGTCAGCTAATGAATCAATGGATAACGATTTACAAATTCCTCACCGGGAATTATTATTGGATGAAAGAATTACCGATCAAATTAGAGACGAATTGCAGGCGGAGTTAGATGATGTACGTGAAGATTTGGCTTATGACCTAGAAGTAGCTCAAGTTGGCAGACAAAAGCTGTATAATTATTTTCTAAAAAACCTAGATCATATACCATTTAATATACCAGCTATATGGTGAGTCAGAAAATCATTTGTTGATTATAAAAATATTTGTATTTAGTTAAAATTCGTTGTTAACGTACATAAGTAGTTCATATATTCACACTTATTATGTTTGGCGTCGGCAGTACAAGGCTACGCCAATTATAACTTTTTTTTGTTGAAAATCGGTATTCTCGTTGTCAATATTGCCATTTATCGATGACTCGCAACTTGAATTTGGTATTTTGTAACGAAATGTGACGTTGATTTTGCCTCGAATTGCCGTTGATATTGTCGTTTGTGATTTAAGTGTCGTGTACAAACAAAAATTTTTAAAAAATTAAATAAACTATAAAAATAATAAAAATACGATTGAAAATGGACAAACTAAAGATTACTGGAGTTGCAAAAAAATCCATCACTTGCCAAAGTTTTTCGACTGCATCTGCTCTAAACAAAATCGAGTGATTGATGGTAAAAAGTATGGCAAAATTCATGTTTGACAAAATTCTACTGTAAAGCTTCTGGAAGCGGTATACTTAAGCAGCTGGTTGGTACTAAGCTCCTTGAAAGAAACTGTGGCAAATTTATTTCAGTTCCAAAAGCAAGTCAACCTTAAGTGTATGGTTCAGTGAGTCCCAAGTGAGTGAGAACTTTCTAAAGTCATTGTCAACGCCTATTTGAATGCGCTTAAATTATTTCAAATGGTAAGACCTGCTGCCCCAAGAGGTCCACTAGTGATAAACACTACAAACCTAGTTGACCAGGGTTCAAACCCTGCAGCAACAAAAAATAACAAATGTTTTTTCTGTTTAATGGTATAAACACATATTCAAAATTAACATTAAACATGCAGCCTCCTTAGTCGGTACTTCTTAATAGCATATTCGCAGGCGAAGTAAAATAACTAATAAAATGGCTATATCTATCTTTCTCTTTTCATTATCTGTCTTATTTCTCATATATCCCTTTCCTAAAGAATGTAGCGCGGTTATGAAAATAACTAAATAGGCATTATATCCTGAAGTGCTACTTTTCTTAAAAAAAAGTTTTTGAAACAACGGACATATTTTTAAAACTTTAAAACACGGGAATATTTATTAATTTAAATTTAAACTTTAAAAAATCGTGCGGATTATCCCGACCGTATTATTAAAATCACCGATATTGACTATTGAAGGTGAAAGAACGTTTCGATGGCCATTTCGCTACCGCTCACTTAGCTCTTCACGAAACTTCTCACTTACATTTTAAATAAACTAAACACATTTTATTTTTTTTTTAATTGTTATTTTCAACACAATAAATAATATTAAACAAATAAATCAACTGACTTAAAAATTAAATATGTGTATATATTTTTATTGACATTATCGATAAACAGACAACGTCGTGATTAAACTGTTAAGGAATACCAACTAATTATTGATGTTGTGTTAAAGTGATGTTGCCTGAAAATTTATGATGATGTTGCCGTCGACAAACAAAAATTGGTATTTCTGCAACTTTCGATCAGATTTGCAAGGAAGAATTAAAACAAAAAACGACTAAGAAATGAAGCCATCTGTCATTCGAGTTTCGAATCAAGTCAGCCTGAGTCACAGAATAAGAAATAAAGAACCTAAATGGTCCGTCCGGCAATGTGGAGTAAAATAAAAAATTCAATGGCTGCATTTACAATCAAAAGAAGCCAAAGAGGAAAAAGTGACAATATGGTATATCTTTTTTTGTGGGCGTGACGATATACGATACCTTGGTGGAACGGAGAGCTAGAACCTATGAAAAATAATAAAATAAAAACCTTATTTAATCCCTTATTCATAAGCGGAGTTCGTGAAGGGAGTCAAGCTGTAACAAAGGAAGATAATTTCAAAAGATACCGTCTCTAGCGTTAGTTATATTCAGGGGAGCGATGTTTAGGCTTCAATGCAGTCCCGAAAGAGCTTTAATTTCTTGGCTTTTTTTTAGATAGTAGTTAGAAAGGGTGGACGGTTACTGATACTAACCATAAATTAAAACAGAGTTGCAATACTCTATTTTGAGCATTTAAAAGTGGTTTCGACGGATTATTCCCTGCCTTTTTGCATTTTGTGTATGCCTTGGGAGATTAAGAAAAAATCTCAATATCAGATTTGCTCTTTCTGCTTTTAAGAGATATGATAGATTCCATAAAATCGATCGGTTTTATTCATAAATTCTCAGACCCTAATGTATCAGAATCTGGAGATCTGTATGAAACGAGAAGTTTTTTCATCTTTTTTAAGAGCTGAAAAATCTTTTTTTGGAAACAATAATCAATGGATGTTAATATAACACAGACATTATGTCATGATATTGGAGTAACTATGCTATCAAATAAAGTAACGAGCAGAGAAAAGATTTTTCGTAAATATAAAGTTTTAGAACGCAAAATTTAGAATGCAAAAAAATAATGGTCAAATCTATGTCAATGATTTTTAGACTTATCATCGACCGAGTTGGTTCATCGAAATTTTAAGTCACGATCCTATGCGCCAACTCGACTTTCGCGGCAGTACTTATTATACAGGCGCCTTAACATTTGTGGCTGCCTAACAAAGGCTGCAGGTATATTTGAACTTACGATACTAAACAACAATTGTTTTTCTTTCTACTCAAAACTCCCGGAATGATATTTGAGCTGACGATATTCTGATTAAGTATTTACCATGCAGTTGTAGAAACAAACTCAACTTATTTAACGCTAACGAAGACACACCACAATTGCCAACTGGAAAGATTAGCTTTTCGTTTTTTTTTTTTATTAAAGATGCTTGAAGACTTGAATCATATTTTTGTAACAATATGTGAAAAAACCACAACAATGGGTTAATAAGTTTTCTTGAGTTTACATAAGATAAGCTAGTTAAAGTTTTCTGATTTTTAAAGAAAAGGAAAATTATGTGATGTTATTGTGTGGCTTAGCCCTCTACAGGAAAGCTTAGCTGCACCAATTCTCGTTTATAAGAACAAATTTTAAATTTTTTTTATAGCTACTTTTATTTTTCAATTAAATAAAATTAAATTTTTTTCTAATTTATTTATTCAAAGGAAAAATTTAACAGTATATTCGTTTCGGGTGCAACGCTTAGATGAAAATTTTGAAGCCATTAAAGCTGATATTGAAGAACGACTTAGATTGGAAGCTTTAAAAAGAGTGTAAGTTAAAAATGTAAAATTAATGTTAATAAGAAAAATTTATTATTTATTTACATATTGCAAAAAAAGGCGTGAACCAAAATGATAAGACCACTTAAAAATTATTTTGTTTATATAAAATAGCAAAAATTATTTTCTTAAAATACTATTAGTTTAAATGATGTTCGTATAGAAATTATTTGCTATCAATTATTCTTTTTAATTGTTTCCATTAAAGCTACTAACTCCGCTTTTGTGAATAAAAAAGTGAAAATATTTTGTATCCTTGTTGCGTAATGAATTCTTAAATTTTCTAATTAAAACAAAAATAACAACTTATAGATTTTCTTCCATTGTCATCACTATTCTAATCAGATTCTGTCAAACCTTCAAAATTTAAATTATCTATATTTTTTTTCGGGCTCTAGATCAATATTATTAAATTTTTCAATGAAAAATTTAGATGCCGATAACTCGGAAAATATGGGTGAGCGCTTATTTTTCCATTAGATGTTTTTTTCACATTTTTTAATTCTCTGTAGCTCCATATTTTTGTTTTTTTTAATGAAGTTATTTCATAGTTCTAAATGAAATGGAAATATTAGAGGCAGGCGTGATGTTTTGTGCGTTGCCTCGAAGGATACTGCTAATGTCTAACTTTTCTCGTTTTCTTTGGAAAACCTCCGCAGATATTTGTAAATATTTTTTTCTTAATATTTTTTAGAAAGTAAATTAAAAAAAGGAATCTAAGACGAAAAAAATTAATTTTAATTCATTTATAATATCCGCGGTTCAAATTCTGATTGGAAAAAAATTAAAACACTAAATAATGCTAAAATTGTTTAAAAATACTTAACCCATTAGAACCCGGAGGCATTACACAATTTTTTTTTTAATCTCTGTCACAATTTACATAAATGGAGTAGGGTATATAAGTCTCGGCATAGCCGACTATAACACACTTACTTGTTGAATTTATTTTTGTTAAAAAAAAATTATTTTCATGCATTTTTAAAGAATTTTGTTTTTGTTTTGTGTGTTGAAATCGATCGAAAATGTTGTTAAAATATATATCTTACGTCTCATGTAGAATTGCCCTAACTCGAAAATTTTAAATTAACAAAATAAGGTGATAACGTGTTACAAATTTTATTTATTAAAATGTATTAATTAAAAGGTAAACGCCATTAAAACTATTATTTTCAATACTTTTTAATTAAATTTTTGTGATGAGGTATCTATATAAAATGAAGTGAAATCAAGAAAAAACTTAATTTCGTAAAAATTAAAATTTTGGCTCGAGCCTATCGATATTAACAACATTTAGGAATATTCTTTGAGTTGAGCATAAAAAAAAAAACAAAAAATATGTGAACTTATTATTTTGATTCATAATTAATAGATATTTCGTTTTTTTAAATAAAAGAAAAAACACAATTTAGAGCACTTATTTAATAATGAAATTTACACCTTCATTACAACTGTTAAACTAACTGACAATAGTCAGTTTGGTTTTACTATATTACACATTTACATTTTTAATCCAAAAACATTTTTAAACATCTTCCACATGCTGCATTTAACAGAGAAGAAATTCGAACGGAGGAGATTATACCAATACTAACACTTGAGTAAGAATCATCTACATAAGAAAAAAAAATATAGTTTATACTTTCCTGATACTATCAGTTGCAATAAGTCAAACTAATTAAAGTTTAAAAATTTTAATTAAGTTTTTAACACAAAACCTTAGACATACTGAAACTGATTTTAGATAATTTTAAATGTTTGTATTATCGCTACTAGTTCCTTTATATCATGCATATGTATGTGTGTCAATATAAAATAATATTTGCAATTAAAAAAATTATAAATTTCTTAATTTATTTTGTTACAGACATAAAAAACTCCGATATATGAGCCGTTTGTTGTGAAAGTGGCATAAGTTACTTTGCTTTTAAGCTGATGATATTTAAGAATTGTGTTTTAAAGGTTTTAACAGTATTGAGGTGAAATCTTGAGAAGGCATACTTGCATTTATTTTCTCAGGATGCTTATTTTTTGTGCAATAAATACTTCGGTCAACGTAAAACTGTAGCAACTTTTAACTTTTTTTTTTTTTTTTGAAAACTGACTTATGCCACTTTCAAAATAAACAGAAACCATTAATTTGTTTATCTTATATTATTATTATAAACGCACTTTTATTTTGTTAGACCTGTGCAATTAATGATGGCCGAGGATAAGGAAAGAAGTATGCCTGAACCACCAATTGAAACCTTCTTTTTTGGACGTGATCCAAATACTATAATACCACGTTTCAGTAGCAAAATGTTGCGCCTACTGCGTCGCTATCGCGCCCGTCAATGGTACGAGGTGGAACGTACTTATAATTGGGAAAAGTTGATTAAACAAGAACCAGATCCTAATCGTAATCATCCGGACGATGAACGCAAAATTGAAGAGGCTGAAAAAACTATAGGATTTTACAAACTTAAAACGCAACATGACTATGAACCGCAGCAGTATGAAACGTTGACATGGAAATACAAGGAAATTGTTACACTTAGAGAACGTTTAAATCAAACAATAAATAATTTTAATAGCAAATTGTTTAAACTGCGTAGTGAGAAAAAAGAGCTCTATGAACTAATCAAGCAAAAACAAAAACGATTGAGTGAACTACACGCCTATCTGCCTGAAACGAATCGTAAATTTTTGAAAGAAATACCGCCACTCAATATGAATGAAGAGTGGCCCGAATTAAATTTGATAGAACATTTTGAGCCTGGTTGTAATATAGAAATCAAGGATATTTTATATTTAGAAAAAAAGGTAGAAGATTTGTTGCCTCAGCCACCGCCGCCTAAGGTCAAAGCCAGCTTAAGTATTGAGGCTTTACTTGAGCTAGAAAAATATTTAACACTAGATATTAAATCTGTGACAAAGTTTCCAGAACCTCTTGACCTTATCGAAGAATTGCAAAACCTACCACGTCACAATGATCCTCTTTATTATGACAATGTTACACAAAGTCCCACTCCCTGGCTTATAGAGATACGCTATCGCTGGCTTATGGACTTGATGGTAGAACAGGAAAGCATTCTTCATACTGTCGATACGAATATACATCTTTTCAATTCACGTCTTAGCGACCTTAACAATGAACGCTTGCATACCAAATTTGAAATTATATTCATGACCAGTTACTTAATCACTCTTAATCAGGAATTATATATTTTACGCGATAGTGAGGAAATTGAAAACAAATTGTTAGGCAATGCCGAAGAAGCTATGAAGACTCGCAATCAGGCACAATATGCCATTAACAGCTTAAATCGTCAAATCGATGATATACGCAAGAATTGTGATCGTCTTAATGAGCAAATTGTATCAGTGCAATCGAAGTTTATGAGTACAACGAAAGGTCATAAATTTTTTGATTTTTTGCGTAGAATTTTCAAAAAAAAATGGCGTCCACCTAAGGCTGAAAAAGGGCCAGATGGTAAGTTGAGAATATTTTACATAATAATATGAATACCCAAAATTATTTTTTAACACATACCTCGTCTATACGTACTTCTTAATTGCAATCTCACATTTTGTTCGAGCATTCCCCAGTTTATTCAAGAAAAAAAAATTTTTTTTATCAACTCATAATTAAATTATTTATCTAATTTTTTCTTTAAAAAAATCGACATGAGGACGAACATCGGTATAGGCTGGCATCTTTGTATTTTCAAGGTAACTAGGCGGACGCTGATTTTGTTAAAAAAAGTTATAAAGTGACATCACTGAAATACTACAAGATTATCTCTTTATTATGTCACTGCCATTTTTAAAGCGCCTCTCTTGCTTGAGATTGCTATTGCCCTAGGTCACTGCGAAGTATCTTATTCCCCTTTGTAGTACTCATAAGAAAATTTCTGACACAAATTTGTTTTTTCTTATCCACTTTAATAAAACAACCAACCCGTTCATCCAGGAAGTAGTACCACATTTTTTTTTCAATATTTCGCCACACCGTTGGGTGGCATCTTCTGGAAACAAAACAAAATTAATTCAATTGAAAAACATATAATTTTTTAATCATTATTATAAAAAACAAAAAATTAATTCAATTGAAAAACATATAATTTTTTAATCATTTTATTTCCTGTTTCCAGAAGATGCCACCCAACGGTTTGGGGAAATATTGAAAAAAAAAATATTGAACATTATTTTTATTTTTATTTTAAAACTGACCTAGTGCTTGTTACATTATAAAATAAAAATAATTATAATAAAAGGTAAAAAAACATTAACATTTATATATCTTACTTTTATTCATATAGATTATGAACAAGATTCATATATCATGATGTGTTCAGTTTCAATTATTTATTACAAAGTTCATAAATTAAATAAACAAAATTTGGAAAAAAAACATTTTCAATTCATATTATCTATTTAAAAAATTTATTATATAAAAAATTATTTTTTGTGTATGTAAATCAAACATCTCTATTCAAACAAAAAAGTAAGAAATTCTTTTGTGATCCGGGTTCGATTCCTGGCTACGACTAAAGCGATTGTACTTTTTAAGGTGATTCATTTTTTTTTTTTTTTTTTTTTTTTGACAAATAATTGAAAATCCATTAAAAATATCAGCTTTTGAATTATTTTTATACCTTCCATTTCTTAAATAAAATTGTCAATTGAAGCAGAACGCCATATTAATGTTGGTTTCACCCCAAATTTTATATCTGCCTATATTTTAGAAGATTTGAGAAAAGTATCTTTTTATTTTGAGATTAGATGACCATTTTTTTTATTTTCTGTTTTTTTTTTGTTTTTTTTGTTTTTTTTTTTTTTGTTTTTTTTTATTAAAGCCGATTATAACTGGCATTCGCAATGTAATTGTTTATTTTTATTATGTCAAATTGTTATATTGTTATAATAGAACAGTGAGAGTGAATGATTGGGTTTTACAATTTAAACTAAGCAAATTTCAAGTTAAAAATTTCTATAAAAAATATTTCTACTTATAATTGCCATTTAATCTTTTATTCGTAAAGAAATACAAGCAACCAAAATAATTTTTTAATATTGTGATTTTTGTAGTGATTGTTGATTGTAAGAAGTGCAGACTAAAATAAGTTAGAGTGCAATGCCCAATCTCCAATAAGAAAACAAAACAATTATAGTGACAGAAAAAAAACAATAATAAGAACAATAATTAAAATTAATATAATTTGACATAAAAATATCACCGGCTCTTAATGGGTTAAGCAATTAAAATATTAGTTTTCCTCAAAGATCTCTTTAAAGGCTTTTTAATGATACTCATATTGATATTTTTAAAAATATAGTGCTCAATTGTTCTTTTCTATGAAAAGTTCAGAGGCCCATGACTCGGAAATGTGAGCCAGTACCAATATTTTTTGTCACTTTTTTCTTATTTTTTAACTCTCTATTGCCCTATATATTTGTTGTTGTTTTTTTATTGGAGTTACTTATTTGTTCTAAATGATATGTAAAAATTAGAGGCAGGCATTGTGTTTGGCCCACTGCCTCGAAGGACAATCCGGGACAATCCGGACCAACCGCGCTAATTTCTAATAGAACCTCTTTCGACTCCATGTGTGTCTAAAAGATTGACGTATTTAAATTCTCTCGAGCACATCTAGTGCCCTGGGATAGTTGATTTCAACACTAACATGGACACACGGGAATTGTTCAATCGGCTTCGCTATGTAATCGGAATCAAAACATATATACTTTATGGGGTAGGAAATGGATATTGTAAAAATTACAAACGGAATGAGAAACTGTTTGCCAAATAATAAAAAAATTCAACTTGGTATCGATGAAAAGCACTTCAAAATAAGGATATTGTGTTTCAGTTACAAAGCTGGATTTTAAAAAGGAATGATTATAGCTGCGTTCGCGTACTCAAAAGTTTTTACTATTTTTTTACTGGATTTTACTGAATCGCGTTCGTTGATCCAAAATCCAAAAAATGAAAACACAGATTGAGAGGGTAAACTGACAGTGGTTGACTGAGTACTTACAAGTTTTTTGTGGACAAATTTTTTCCAGTAAAATTTAAGCTCCTTTTTGGGTAAAGTTCGGTAAAATGAGAGTAAACATAAATAATTCTCATTTAAAGACGAAAATGTCCAAAAGTACAGGAAAACAAAAAACTTCTATCCCAAAACAAGATGTTAGCCAAAACAAACATGCGGTTGTTCATAGCAAACATTAAAATACAAATATTTTGTATGTTTTTAAATTTATATTAATATTTTTTGGGTAAAAACTTGTAAATAACACTTTTGGAAGACATTTGCGTGCATGAAAGAAAGAATTATTTGTATCTGTTAGTGTTTACTTTTCAACCAGCTAATTATTTTTCATTTTACACAATCTATCCAAAGAAAACGTCTGGTCTGTTTCGTGCAGAAAGGAAAATAATTTTATTCTCTCAAAAGCTCTCTCATCTACCCAAACTTGTAGTACGGGAAAAGATTTCGGTAACATTGAGATCCCGCGGAATCCCAAAGTGGAGTGCGGGAACGCACCTTTAGTAAAAAGCTTAAACATATGTTTAAAAAGGCAAACAAACAAAAATAAGTAAACAAAAAGTATAAAATTTTTGAATAAATTACTTAAAAGAAGAAAAGTTGAATTAAAACTATCACAAAAATAGAAACTAAATTATTAATAATAAACTTTTCTTTGTTTTATACAAGTTGTATGTGGTATTAAAAAAAAACTGTTAAATCTCTGTATAACATAAAAGTAAAATTGTGAAAGTGAAGAAATTGTAAGGAACAAAAAATAAATAATATGGATGAAGAAGTTTGTTAAAAGCAATCTTGGATAAGCATATATTTTTAATTTAATTTTTAAATTTATTTTTGAATATATAAAAAGTTCTCCAGTGAAAATGTGTTTGCTGTGAAGAAATGAAATTGCTTGAGCCAGGCATTGGTGCATATGGCCAGCTTCCTTTTTAACTTGTTTAAAAGAAATTAATATATATTAATTTAAGGTGCAAGTGTTCATAGTAATGTAGACAGACGGAATGTTGTTCTCAAAACAATTATGTACATAATGTAGTCGTCATCCGAAAGCGAGGATGAAGAAGAAAAAATTGTAATTCTTTGAATGTCGAGAAATCATACGAAAGAGTGCCTCGTAGTTCTATAAAAAACAACTTTCATTGGATGGTGCCAGCATGTACAGATACAGAATTTCGTAAACATTTCAGTAAAAGATTCCTGAAATCGGATTTTTATAAAAATCTCTGCCCTGATAAAAGATTTTCTTCTGTTATTGTGGCTCGCTGGTCATGAGGCCTGTTGTGTCATCATAAACAGAGTAACATTATTCATAAGTTCACCAAGTATAGAGACTATAAAGTTGCCTAATGAAATGGAGAAGAGTCCAGCAACTATTTCAAAGACAAATGTTTGTTTTCAAAGGCTACTGGTATATAAATTTTTATTATATTGTATAAGTTAGATGTAAAATAATTATGAGTAGCCAAAAATATAAATATTGTTCAGCACTATAATTATTTCGTTAATCTTATTAGTTTTAAAAATTTTTCCGTTCGCGTACTTTTTTGGGCAGAGCAAGTTTTGAGAGTAAGTTTTTAAAATTTCACAGTTATTTTTCAGTTACTGGACCTTATGTTAAAATTTTTAACAGAAAAAGGAAAAAAACAGCATTAAGTGGTTGGTTGCTGGTTTTGCAAGTTATTTAAAGAAATAATGGAAGAAATAAGCAAAGTTAATTATGTAAATTTATTGAATATCAACTTATAATATATTATAAGGCACAATAGTATGAAAATTAACTTAAAAGTGCTATAACAACTACAAACTGCTTAGTGAAATATAAGAATCTTTTAAAAAGACAGTGTTAAGGGAAAGTATATTTCAAAAAAACCTTACAAAAGCCTAAAAGTTATAATGTTTAATCAATCACCAATATAGATTTTTTTTTTCCAAAAAAATCTAAGTGATGGCTTAGTAAATTTCTTAAAGTTTTAAAATAAGACGATCTGCATTTTTCATTAGATGACAGCGTCAATTCCCTTACAAAATATCATAATTTTATGTTCTAAATTAGAATGTAGTAAGTCTTAGGGGAATCTAAGGGGAAATTTGTGTTATATGTTTAGGTTTTTGTTCTGGATGATTTGAAGCTTCTCGGTATGAGTTTTAGCAGTTTTGGTAAACCAGAGTTGGCAATGGTATGTTAATATCGGTCTCATACACATTTTGTATAACAATATTTTGTTTTTTGTTTTTTTTTTAATCTTCTGCTTAGTAAAGGAAATAGTGCGCAACCCTCCTTATTAAATTTGTCCCATATGTATTTAACATGTTCTTTACTAGGGTGTCAGACAATCAAGTTTTAAAATACCTCTCATTTTTTAACCAATACACACACTCACACTTTAAAAAACTTGCTGAGAATTTGTTTTCAAGTTTTCTTTCAATTGAGTCTTTCAAATTACATTCAAGAAAATAGCTGATTGAAGTTTTTCCCTCCAAATTTGCATTAAAAATTCTGCTGTCAGTGTATTCTTGACATCTTGCTTAAAAGCTTGCTTTAAAATTGCGTGCAGCCTACGTTACAGCTTCCAATTTTTGTGAATTTTAATAAGCAGTACGTGTAAAATAGAACAGTTAGAATTATTGTTAGAATAATTAAAAAAAAAGCAAAAGAATGGGCAAATTGCTCGGCAATGCCACCGAAATGGAAGTGTTCTGAACTGCAAATTTACGAAAATCCGAAGCTAAGCTACAAGTTACTTAACTAAGAAATTTTGAAAACGACAGACTGGGAAATCCGATGCCGGTCTCACAGCGAATGTACATACCAAGGCTTTGTTGAATGATGTGGAAGAACCAGCACCATTCGCCACTAGCTTCCTGGAAGACATCGGCTTTGACTGTGCGTAACGACCCGTCGTCGCTGCAACAGAAGACCGGCATTTGAATTTCAGCACCAATGTCTGCCAAGCAAATTTTATTGGGAAACAATAGTGTGACGGATGCCACTGAGCAGATCTGCAAACACTAATAACGGTCTAGCGATCAATGTCCAGCTACGTGCCATCACAAACAGAAGACACACACTTCCATTTACAGTTAGAAAGTTTGTTGTATATATACTAACGAACTAATGAAAAAGAATACGAGAATTATGAAAAGAGAGTAAAATCAATTATGTTTGCTGAACATATCTGAAATGTTAATGAAACACAACTTATTAAAATGCAAAATTGTACTAAAAGTGAACTCTGGTGGTGGTATTTGTTTTTTGTAAATAAAAGTTGTTATCAGCTGTTTGTGTTTTCCGTACTTTTACTTATTTTAGGTTTTTAGCCGCAAGACTAAATTTATTTTTTTTATTATTTTACCATCTATTTATATGTTTATTGATTATTTTATTTAATTTTTAATTATTTGCAAATAAATGAAATTTTTTTTAGACTTAATTAACAATACTTTTTAGATACTGAAGAAAAATACCGAAGGTGTTCGAAATATTGAATAAAATTTATTGATTGTTATTGAGTAAAACAAGAATTTTACCTCAATAAATACATTGATTTTAAGTCCTAAAAAATACACAATGTATTTCTGGTTCTCAATAATTTTATTAGTCTGAGTGGAACTCCCTTTAAGAGCTTGTTGTGGCAGTACTTAAAGAATATACAGAACGAAATTCCCGTACTGTCCCAAGCCTTTCAAGTAAAAAAGAACATCTTTTTTCATCACTTGATAAAAGAACTACTTAATTTACAGATAAGAAAAATAATTAATCACTTATTAATTACAGAATCATCCGAGTCCTCATCGGAAGATGATTCATCAAGTGAAGAGGAGGGTGATACTAAAAGTATTGATTCTGCTGATGTGACTACAATAGTCTTGGACGAAACTCATTGTCCCTCAGGCTTGGAAAGACCCATGTATGAATTAGCCTTTAAGCTGCGATCAGACAGACACCAACTGGAACGTTCTCTAGCTGAGTTTCTGCAACAAATTGAAAACAAAAAAGAGGAAGTTAAACAAGCTCAAAAACTAATGAAATATCACACCGATATTTATGTTCAAGAAAACGAAACTTTATTGGAATTCCGAGTAAAACATTTTCATTTTTTGCTCAATGAGTAATAATTTAATCAAAAATCTATTTACAGCGCAAACGACAACAGGAATTGAATAAAGTTAATGTATCGGTCCGCCTACAAATGCATCAGATGCAACATTTTCGAGAAGGAGAAGATTTTCATGATCTAACAAAAGTTGTACTTTTTGATTCTACCGTTATATTGCGCCTTCAGGGACGGGTGGATCAATTAAAATTAGAGTCTTTGGAAACTAAACGTTTGCATCGAATAAACATTGTCCATTTGCGTCGCATGAATACAGACATTAAGTTTATGCGCGCCGAAATTATTCTTCTAGAGGAAAAAACTCGCCAAGAAATGATGAAAAAGTTTGGTATGGTTGTAGATCTAGATGAATTAGAGGAAGAAGTTTTGCGTAAATATGTCTTTGATTTGGAGACGACAGTTGATCAAGAGTTACGTTTGTTGGAATTGGAAATTGCAAAAAAGAAGGTATTTGAATTTGTTTTTTCTTAAATTTAAATTTTTTTAATTATACAAGCAAAACTAAGGCATCAATTGGTGTTAGATACTTTATAATTAGGGAGGCCCAGCAATTTCCTTTTTTTATAAGTACTAACTTCGCTTGCGTTTTCCTTTCCAAAAAGTACGGACATCCAAAACAATGAATTGTAGTGCCATCTGATCTAATTTTATTTCTAACTCTAAAAAGCATGCTAGAATTTAATTTTTACTCATTTCGTTTGCTTCCTGTTTAAAATATTGAAAAAAATCGAACCTATAATTAATCCCTTAATCCATATATTTTATCAAAATCGGGTTTGCCGTCACTTTCACTCTTTTAATATTAAAAATATCTTTATAAAATTTCGTTATTAGAAAGAATTGGCTCGGATTCAAGAGGAACTTATTGCTGAAACCCAAAGGAATGCCGAGAAACTTAATATTTTGGCAGTGCTGACCGAGGAAAATACTTTTTTGGATAAAATTTTAATAAATCAGGAAAAGAACTATGAGAAATGGTCAAAACCACCAAATCTTAGCCTAGACAAAGATATTGAAAAACTGCTGGTAGTTGATCGCCATCAAAAAGAACAAATAAAAGTAAATATCATAAAGGTCAAAAAAAACTTCAATAAATCTTAACCTTAATTTTTACAACAGTTTTTAGAACAGGAAATCTTAACTCTACGATTTAAAGCGAAACCTCTGCAAATTGATGAAATTGGCGAAGCTGATTTAACAGAAGCGATGCTGCATCCAGAAATGATACCAAACGATGATGATCAAGCTTGTCCAGAAATCTTTAATGCAGATGCATTTGAAACTCGTTTAGTGCCTGACGATTTCATAATGGAACGTTGTCAAAAAATTGTGCAAAAAGTATTTATGCTACATTTTGGTAAAATGACTAGCGCCGAAAATGTTCGTCGCTATGCCTACAAAGTGACACGTTATTTAGGACAAGCTGCCTATAGTTTTGAGGGCAATCTTAACGATAATATTATGGATTGCATTATTGACAATTTGCAAAATTTAATACCAAAAAAATACCTCATGTTGTTAAGCCGGGAAGATTTGCAGAAAATGTTCAATGAAATACTTAGTTTATTTGATTATGAACATTCAGATGTTAATACTGAGGATGTGGTATCTGGTATTTATGATAATGCTAAACTCGCATTGACTCAAGCTACCGGAATATTGAATAAAACACAATTTCTATTGATTCACATGTTTAAGGAACTGATAGAGGTTCTGCCTTTGGAAGAGTTTCAAAGTGAGAATACGGTTAAATTTATTGTAGACAACTTGGAAAAGGAATCTCTTTTTGATGGTCGTAGTATAAATATTGAAGGTTTAGTGGTCGCTGTTGTTGAATACGCTACAGCTAATTTATTAGATACCATAACAGCTATACCTATACGTCAACTGGCTACAAATGTACAAAAAGAATACTCGAAACGTAAACCTAACAATGCTTTAGGTCTTAAATGTACTTTGGGCTCGGTGCACAGTGTTTCCGTCAAATCAAAAGGCAAATCGCCAAGCCTTTAAATTTACTTTACAAATAAACTTTTAAATACGATTTATAACAATAGTAAATTACAGTATTTTATTTAAACTGGAATAAGCTGATTTTCATAGCATGAAAAAAGAGTACTATGTATTTTAGCTAAATTATAATAAAAAAAAGCTTCCACTGCTTTTAACTAGACATTGCATTAAAAATAAACACAGGCTCGTTCATGTCACAACTAACAAATAAATAAATAAACTTTTTTTCTCTATTTGTGCAAACGTTTTTTAACGGTAGCTATTTTTAAAGGCAACAGATTAACCATTTCACGACAAACCCCGATTTCAGCCTGCAAAGTTTTGGCCGCCTCTTCAAGTTTTGCACATTCATCGGTAAATATTTTATAGTACTTAAGACTATTCGAGAGATTCTCCAACTGAAGATTCTGATCTGGTGTAATCATTTTATAATAAAGTCTTCCCGTATGGAAATGAGAATAGAGTAGTAGTATTTGTTCATCTACATCGATATTCGTCTTAAGACAGCCATCTTTATCGGTGTATGATTTAATAAAACACTTAAAATTTCGTATAGCCTGCTGGCATACATTATTGATTTTACCAAGTTCCTGGGGATTCGGAGTACGATTGGCTTTAAAACAATCGAGTTTAATATCTATAATAGCACAGTATGCAAGACCAGCTTCATACCAACATTCGCGACATATTGTCATGTAAAATTCTGGATTTAATAATTCTAAAAGTTCTTCGTAATATTTAGCTCGACGCTTTTGCATTTTTGACTGGTTAACAGGATCTTCTTCGAAAAATGCAATATGCTGGTAGAGCTCAGCATAGTCTTTTATAATTTTAGCATATTCTGAAGCTTCGTTTTCAGATGTATAATATTCTTTGGCTATATCTAACCACTTGATAACGAAATGGTAGACTTCTTTGGCGTCGTCAAAAGTTAAACAATAATCACAGCTTATACGTCTTTCGTATGTATCCAAAGGCATGTGTGGGAACACGTAATCATTGGCATTTATTTTAAGGCTTTTAGCATCTAAAAAAAAATGTATGCGGACATTTAATTAAAACAGTAAATAAATTTTTCATTAAAACTTACCATCTGCTAGCTTTTCATCATCATCGTTAAACAGCCGATCCTTGGAAGCTGATAGCAGAGCCAATCCATATTTAGCCCAACAGCGAGCAACATCGGCATAACGGTGTTTGAAGGTTTCTTGAATATCTTGCTTTTGTTTGTCCGTTAAATCAGGTTGTGTTAACATTTTTGTTTCATGTTCTGCCATAACCAAAGTGGCAGCAGACAAATGATGACGAGCTTGCTTAAACATGTTTTGACCAATAAAGTATTGTGATAATGTAGCGGAATTAAGGGCAAAGTCAATTGCTTCATATGATTTGGCCTCTACTTGCCGTCTTAATGTTAAATGGCAATATTGTGCGGATTTTTCCAACTTCTCCTAAATGACCGTAAACTTGTGCCATATAAAAAGTGCACAAGGTGTAGAGGCTTTCCAACTCCTCAGATCCTTTGCCAACTTCAATTTCTTCCTTTGTACCAAATACATCTGTTGTAGCTAATGCACTTTTGGAAGATGCCTTAAATTCCTTATAGGTATTTTCACTATCAATCAAATATTCATGTGCTTTTTTGTGTTCGCTGCGATTGGCATATATTATTCCCAACTCATTCATAGCTCCCACATACGGTATAATTGCTTCTGCTTCCATCTTCCTTTCTTTTACTAATTCCAAACATTCCATTAAATATTTCTCACCGGTTGAAGGCTCCTCACAGAAAACGTAAATGCGACCAAGATCACGGCATACAAATGCCTGTATTACTTGATAGGTAAAATCATCAACACCATCGTCAGCCTCCTCGGCTTGTACAGAAATCAAGGAGTTCTTAAGATTTTCTTTCAATTGCAACAGTAAATCTCTGGCGTCGTAATGTGATCGATATGGATCTGTGGGCGGGTCATTTTTACTTTCCTCATTGACCAATTTTACAGCCTTTTCGTATACTTCTCTATAATCACTTAATATTTCTTTCGGTATGACCATTTTAATTTGTTTTTTTATCACAATTTTATAAATAAAAAATACGTAAGTGCCTTATGTCTACTCCCATAAAGTGTGTTTCCAATTTATTTGCGGAAAATGAATCGGCATGACTAAACAGCCGGCGATTGAATACGAGTGATACCAAGTTTTCTGAAAAATGAACCCAACAAACAAATTTAACGTCTTACTTTGTTACTTTCCAGGCGAATTAAATACCAGTTGATTTCTTTCTTCTGCTTATGCAGCTATACCTCATGTTTCATTTTTAGTTTAAAATTAATTTTTGTAAAATTAATAATATTTTACTTTTTCATTTTATTTGCAATTTTTTATTTTTAAAATTGTGTTGAAATTTTTTCATAAACATAAACAGAAATCAGCTGGGTTATTAAGACCACTTGTAAATTAATGCCCCTTGGTTAGTTTGATGTTCACGTTATACAACTATTGCAGTTCGACAGCTGATTATTTTTTTGTTTTTTGTATGAATTTCTTTTTGTATTTCAAATGTAAAACTACATAAAATTTCAAATGTGCAGGCAAATTCACTATTTTTTGAAAAATATAGTGAATTCGCTTGCGCTGCCACCTGGTAATTGATTCGCCTTAGTCAAAACAGTTACTTCAAGTAAAAAATTATTGCGCCATGGTATTTTCTCAATGCGAATTGACTTGAAAAAATTAGATTAAACTTACAGCGGAATCTAGATTTTGTTATTCGTTAAGTTGTTTATTTTATTTACCATAAAATTTAAATATTTCTTGTAAATGCATCAGTAGTTGTTTCCGGCCATTGCACATACTCACAATAAAGAACTTGCCTTCTAGACGTGCAGTTTTCGGCTTTGATCTGATTAAGGTGGGGATCTGAAGTGACTACAAGAAAAAGTACGAAGAAGAAATATTACATATTCGAGGCACTGACCAATCTTTTAGTGACCTGTGGCAGTATAATGGAATTATGACTACTTTCAATAGCTCATGGCGCTATAATTTATCAAGTGGGTGCAGTTCGAAAGGTAATTATTTTTTTTAAATGAAAAATCATAAATTTAATTTATAATTTTGTTTTCATTTGCAATAAAAAAACCTTTACAAACGTTTTGGAAAAAATAAGTCTCATTACCGTTAAGATAACTATTCAAATCATTTTTAAAAAAGGTAAGTATATTTCTGTATAAACGCCATTGCTTGTATCTTTGCTTCCATTTTAAATACTATAAATTTTTATTGAAAAGAAAACATGATAAGTTTTTGTAACTTTTCCATTTTTAAAACCAAAGCAAGTGGGAAATTTTAAAGGCAAATATTAGTCTTCCTTGAAAAGTGTCATATTTCTGTACGGTGTCAGTGGTGTATGTCTCAGATAAGGGATTTTAATTAAAAAATTCATAGGATTTTCTGCTATAAATTAAGACTTCTTTTTTATACACTCCCAATTATGTATTATCTTTTAACGCAACGGTTCTCAAATGGGGGTCCGTGGACCCCTGGGGTGTCCGTAGCAACTATCCAAGGGGTCTGCATGAAGAACCGAAAAAACAGTGTTTTCTAAAATAATAAAAGTTTTATTTTCAACTTGGGCTTCAGAGGGGTCCGCGAAAAAATTATTAGTTTACTAGGGGTTTGTGAGCAGGAATTTGATGAGAACCCCTGTTTTAACGTAATCAATAAAATAAGTAATTTATTTAATCTTTAAACCTCAATTAAGTATCAATGTTTTTTGACCTATATAATTAATTTTCTTTTCTTATTTTTTAATAAAAATTTTGCTTATTATTTTTTCAATATTTAGCCACACTGTTGGGTGGCATCTTCAGGAAACAGCATTTATTAAATTATTATATTAAATTATTTGGATTTATTCCGCCAGTAAATATAATTAATTAATTTGATTAGTAACGCGGCTTGAAAATGATGTCTTTACATCGAAAGCGCTCGCCAATCGCACCAAATAAACAGCCAGTGACGACGGTCTTCACCGAAAGGTATGACAACAAAATTATTATAATTTGTATTTCAAAAAACATAAAAACATTTCTAAGTCTTGAAGACAAAAAGTAAAGTAAATTTAAAGCCAATAATAGTGTGGCGAAATATTAAAAATAAAAAAGATCTATAAAAAAGACCTAAAAAGAGAATTATTTTATAATAAAAAAGACAAGAAAACAACAACAATTATTTTTAGAATTTTTAAAGATATGAATATGATTTTTCATTGCTGTACATCTGAATTTATGCCGTAGAAATGGTTTAAAGCTTTAATAAATAATTTATTTATATGCCGTTAGAGGGTTCTTACATCTGTAGTAAAGCAAAATGAACATACATTATACGTTAGAAATTCGTTATACAAAGAACCCATAAATACAAATATAACGGTAAATTAAATATAAAATCAACAACAATTAAACATGTTTATTTACAACCACTTGTTGTTAAAGCATACAATATAATGAAACATGTTGCAAAAACAAAAACGAGACTCGAGAGAATAACAATTACTCTCTGTTGAAAATAATAATAATGCCGGTTAATTTGTTTTTTTTTTTATTACCAGGGAGAATTTTATCACTCATTCACTTAATAAAAAAAGAATAGGTAAAATGCATCTTTGCCACATATTATTTACTCAGTAGTGCGCTAATATTTGTGCTGTTAAATATTGGCCAATTCTTATCAGTTGTAGGGTGTAAAAAAAAAATTTAGAAAAAAAAACCTGATGTCATCAACAAATTTACGTCATCGTTTCAAAGATTTACTGCAACAAGACAATTTAGGCAAAAAACTCAAAAACCAACAAACAGAACATAATTAAAAAAGGCAACTCATAAAGCGGAAATCCAACTCTATCTTGGTCTTGGCAGTCTTCTGCGTTTCTTTTAAATATAAAACAAAACAACCATAGTGGCCTAGTGTAAATGGAAAAATATTTCATAAAGTTCTCAGTGATATTTTAAAACTTGAACTCTAAGCTTGTGTGATTTTTTTTTAATTTTTGGGTGCATATATTTTTTGGTGCAAATATTTCAAAACTATTGTATTTAAATACATAACAGTGCAGTGAAAATAAGAAGAAGAAAAATTAAACAAAAATTTTTTTCTAATTAAAAAATTTCATGTCGGGTCAAATAAGTCAATTGTTGTAGATTTAAGAATTTAAAAGCAAATTTTGTGTAAAAAAATATAGCGGCCATTTCAAGTGATTTCAATGCTAATAAAAATTAGTGTGTGTGTGATTAAGTTATCTTGATAATTAATTAATTAAAAATATAAATAAATTATAAAGCTTGATTTTTAAAGAATTAAAATTGTACTTCTTAAATTAAAATTACTCATATTTATGGAATTCTCTTTTTAAGCTGTGACTCTCTTAATATTAATTGTCCATCATTTTTAGCTCATCACTCAATATGAAACTAATTGGATTATTTCTAAATTTGGCTGTCATAACAGGTAATTAATTTAGTTCTTGTTATTGACATTTCTCCTTTATTTATTTATTTTAAATTTTGCTTAGAAATATACCCAAAAGGTAAATTAAAAAATTATAGTTAAATCGATGTCGAATCTTTAAATCCCTAAATGATTCTGTTTCATTGTATTAAAATATTTTTTTTTTTGGCAACTGTGGGATTTCGCGCACAAAGTTTTTGAAGATTCAGGACATCAAAAAAATGTTAGTAACATCATTTTTTAGGGTTGTTCCATATCCAAATGGTAAAAACTTAATCCTATCTTTTCGTTACAATGTCTGTTTAACTGTTCTTCTGACCGACTGCCACAATCCTCAATCTCTGCAATCTTAAGAAGTAAATTGTGTTTTAAAATATTTATTGCAGAGTTCTGTAAACAGCGTTTTAAAATTTCAATTTGCATAAATAAAATGTACCGTTATACCAATAAAATTGGATGGTTTCACATTTGTATTTCAATTTTTTTAAAAAATATTTATTTAAAAAAAGTACTCTATATTTGAACCAATGTTCTAAGGGACCTCCTCACAAAATTTTATTCAAATACATCCAGCAGTATTTAAGTAATGCGAACACAGACAGACAGATGAACGAATTACCATTTACACCAACATCAAAATTTCCCAAAAATAATTCATTTACTGAAATTACCCCGTTACAGGGTAAAACCAGCTCTGTTGACAGCAACATATTTACATATATAACTCAACAAGAATTAGATCACAGCTGGCTTCATCATGTGCTTTAACGATACAATTTTTCATGCCATCAAAATTTGTACATTTCACTTTTAATTTGGTTTTTATTTTCTTTACCACAAAAAATTAAAAAAGGCATAACAATTTTTTTCATTCCGTTTGTAATTTCTACAATATCCATTTCCGACCCCATAAAGTATACATGTTCTGATTTTTTATGCCAGACGAAGTCGATTGAGCGATGCCCGTCTGTCCGTTCGTGTTAGAGTTAAATTAAAATTGCTGAGGCACTAGATAAGTTAAACAAAAATTGAAATACGCCAATCGGCCAGATATAGTGTCGAAAGAGATTCTATAGGAAATCAGCAAGATCGGTCCATGTCTACCTCTATTTCTTTATATCTTTTGGAACAATGAAATAACTCCAATAAAAAAAATATATATAAAGCGATAAAGAAGAAAAAAATAAAAAAAAACAATTGAAACAATTTTTGCTCGCCCATATTTTCCGATTTACGATCCTCTGAAATTTAAAAAATTTTTTAAATCCTCAATATGGGTATCATTTGAAAGCTTTTGAAGAGATCATTAAGAAAGTACAAAAATTTTTTTAAATGTTTAACCCATTAAGAGCCCATGCCGTTTTTGTGTTTCTTTTTAAATTTTTTAATTCTCTGTTACTTAACTAAACTAGATTTAGATAAATGGTGAAGGGTATATAAGATTTCGCATAGCCGAATATAGCACTCTTATTTGTCGTTAATGTATCTTAAATTTGAAGATATGCCACAACAGCGCCCTTCTTCGCCGGTATAATCTGTAGCTTTAAATCTTCGGCTAAGTAAAAAATAATTAAAGTGATTTGACCAGCAGCAAAAAACTTTAATGCATCTACTTAAAATAAAACTTTCTGTCTACCACGCTCTTTTACCACCTATATTCTCTACTCTATCCCTTTTCACAGATAAAAAGTAGTTACTATTGTCAGAGCACTTTTTCTCTTAATAGAAATGGGAATAAAATTTATTGAGAAGAGTTAATCTAAGTTTTGGCTTTTATTTATCTAAGTGTAAAATTTATTTTACAACATTTTTCCTTATTTAATCTGTCTCAAAAATCAGACGTAATTTCCATACAATTTTATATAATAAAAGTAATTCATTTTGTGTTTAAGAATATGAAAGAAACTTTGTTCTACGCAACGACTCGTTCGTCTGTCAACAACGACGGTTAAATGATGGATAAAACGACTATCACTGTTCTGGCAGCGAAGCCCACAAAAGGTTTTAACATAAAATGTAGTTTCATGAACTGAATAGCGTCAGTTTAAGTGCTTTCAAAAAAGGATTGGAATAGTCGAACAATGATATCCGGTCTATTGCCAAAAATACT